>CM029012.1:256194614-256449027 GCA_016801055.1 Panax notoginseng
GAGTGTACTTGTGACGCCCCCAAATAGGTATACAACACCCATTCTGAGTCGCCAAATACATGGTACAGAAAGCAAACTACAACTTCAATAATACAATGTCGTGCAAAATACGACAACACATACTGTGAGTTTAAATACAAATATTGTCTTCTAGACAATATCCACACTCAAATAAATCCTCATTACAATTATTCAAACACTATTTTACAGAAATAGTGAGGACTGCTAAAACATCTTTCTAGAACCATCACTCCATACCCCGACTAGATCCTGCTATGTTCTCACCTCCTGAGAAGAAAAATGGAACAAAAAGGAAAAGGGTGAGCTCAACTAGCCCAGTAAAGAATATTATGACTAAGATAATATACAAACAAATTATCGTTAGTCTTCAACAGGGAAAAATCTGATAGAATATAATCGACAACAAGTTTTAGATCAACAACTGCAGCGGAAACAGCAAACCATTAGAAGAGTCAAGTAGAGAAAGAATTCTACTATCTTCTAAGATTTAAAAGTCCATCATCAATATTTTATCCCTGTAACATCAATTAATAATCATCTTTATCCAAATATTCATCTTTGCACTACAGGCCAAAGATATTCATTTGTATCACCTGTCAGTCATGTTCATCTCAACACCTGTTCATCTTTGCACTACAGGCCAAAGATATTCATCAAGTAATCATACATCTTTGCACTACAGGCCAAAGATATTCATTAATATCATCATTTAGGACTGAGGATGATGAAAAATATCTTAAAGAGAACGAATCCAATGAGACAGAAGGACAAATAGTAGGGATTCGTATAACAGTTTATCCAAGATCAATAATACTTCATAATAATCAATTGTGAAGCAGAATTCAAAAATAAAGATCAAAACATGGATACAATCAAAGATAGTAACCATAATAGACATCTTGGACAAAAAGAAAAATTTTATTTTTCGGTGAATAGTGCCGTATTCGTGAATAGTGCCGTATACGTGAATAGTGCCGTATACATGAATAGTAACCCCGACACAAAAAGTTCCAAATTTGATAAAAACTCATATCAATATTTCAGCATAATGATATTGAAGAAAATAATATCATTTAAGAAGAAAATAATATCCCTTACCTCAAAATATCAGTACTTCTGGTCGGAAATACCGGTATAAGGCTGAAAGAAACTTGCTCTGATGAATAGAAACTCTCAAAGTATCTAAATACTCACAAAATACACTCAATAATCTAGAGAGAGAAAGAGAGAAAACTTGTTTCTGGTGTGATTTTCAATTCTAACTTAGCCCTCTATTTATAGGAAAATTTTAGTAGGTTTGACCTGCAACCTGATGGCTTTACCTGCTACTATTCCCACCCACCACATTTGAAATATAATTCAGCACATTTCTTCACCAACCACAAGTGGGGCCCACCAATTCTAGAATTTTCCATCAAAATGATAAACTCCGAAAATTCAACAATTTCTGAACCAGTCATCTCGTAAAATTCATAATAAATCATACGTTCATTTTTAACGGTTCAAAATTTGTGGACATATACTCAACTTATATATGTATAACATATCCAAAAATTACCACGATCCAACGGTCGGATTAAAAATTATAACACCCGCAATATTTCTCAAAAACCCTGATTTGATTTTTAATACCTCCATTCCGATAAAAATACTGATAAAACACCTCAACATTAACTCCTTCATTTTTAACCACAAAAATATATCCCTCATTTATATCCACATAAAATAAATATTTCCTTATCATATGAATCAATAATTAATTATTCACAAATAATATTACAGAATCACATTTATGACAACCAGGCCGTTCCCAGGAAAGAGGGGGCTTTCCAATAAGGATTTCTCCTTACTGGCGCGCAATTAGATGACCAAACCTCTCCTTAGACAGAACTTTCTAGACATCGCCAATAATGTTATATAATAATATTATTCAAATAATATGAATTATTGATCTGATAATGGAAAATACTGTGCAGCAACAATTATTGAAACAACAATAATATAAAATATCAACGCAACAATTATTGAATCAATAAAATAAAATATTGAACAATAACTACTGTAACAATTATTGAGTAGTGCCTTCTTACGTAAGAATCAATAATTGGTGCAATACCGTGTGCTACTGTATTTTAATCACCGGGTATTCCAACAGTATTAACGGTAACAACTACGCCGTTATTTATAAATAACTTATACTTGTCGTTTTCTTCATCCAATCGCTTTCCGTTATGGGGCCCACACAAGGCTGCGCCGTCGTACGAATATTCCCCGACAGCAAGAATATTCCACGACCAAACGAATATTCCCCGACAAAAATGAATATTTTATAACCACTTGCTTATTTTGCAAAATTTGCACATTTCACCCATAACCAAAGTATTATATCAAATTAACCCCTTATTATTCACAATAATATTTAGAGAAAATTTGATTTTATTCATTAATAAGTTGGGGTCTTACAACCTCCCCTCCTTATGAAATTTCGTCCTCGAAATTGACGTACGTACCTGATGTTTCAAAAAGGTGAGGATACCTCGCTTTCATTTCTGATTCCAACTCCCAGGTCATTTCTTCAATAGCATGGTTTCTCCACAAAACCTTAACTTGTGGTATAACCTTCGTGCGTAGGACATGCTCTTTCCTATCCAAGATCTTAACAGGTACCTCCTCGTACGTTAAATCTTCAGCTATCTCGTCTGGTTCTAACTCAATAATGTGGTTCGGGTCTTTAACATATTTACGAAGCATAGATATGTGAAAAACATTATGAACACGAGACATGCTTGGAGGTAATGCGAGTCTATATGCCACATTTCCTATTCGCTCAAGAATCTCAAATGGACCAACAAATCTTGGATTGAGCTTTCCTCTCTTCCCAAATCTTGTAACTCCCTTCCATGGTGCAACACGTAATAATACATGATCCCCAATATTAAATTCCACGTCCTTCCGATGAAGATCCGCATAACTCTTTTGTCGATCCTGTGCCGTTTGTATACGTTGTCGAATCGTTTGGATCTTCTCTGTAGTAATGCGTACCAACTCTGGTCCCAACAATGTTGCTTCACCCACCTCGTCCCAGCATACTGGAGAACGACATTTTCTTCCATACAACGCCTCGAATGGAGCCACACCTATGCTCGCCTGATAACTGTTGTTGTAGGAGAATTCCACCAATGGTAGGTACTTATCCCAACTCCCTTTGAGATCTAGGACACAAAGTCTTAATAGATCTTCAAGAGTTTGAATAGTCCTCTCTGATTGTCCGTCCGTTTGAGGATGGTATGCCGAACTGAATCGTAAATCCGTGCCCATAGCTTTCTGCAAGCTAACCCAAAATCGTGAAGTGAATCTTGGGTCACGATCCGAAACTATGGATACTGGCATGCCATGCAATCTCACAATCTCGTTCACGTACATACTAGCAAGACGTTCAAGGGAATAAGTCTCACGTATCGGCAAGAAATGAGCGGACTTGGTTAATCTATCAACAATAACCCAAATCGCATCTATGCCTTGAGAAACCTTGGGAAGACCCGTAACAAAATCCATAGTAATGTGTTCCCACTTCCATTTCGGGATCTCAAGTGGTTGCAATGGACCCTTTGGCACTTGATGCTCCGCCTTTACACGTTGACAAGTTAAACACCTCGAGATAAACTCCGCGATCTCTCTTTTCATATTGCTCCACCAAAATGTATGTCGAAGATCGTGATACATTTTGGTACTCCCAGGATGGATTGCAAACGGTGTGTTGTGTGCCTCCATCATTATTCTATGCTTCAAGTCAAAATCGTTAGGAACACAAAGTCTGGAGTTGACTCGAAGTATTCCTTCTTCATCGATTCTTGCTTCTGGAATAGCACCTTCTTGCACTTTCTTCTTCATACGCATCAGCTCCATGTCCGTAGCTTGAGCAGCTTTAACTTTATCGATTAAAGTCGGTTCTACTCGTATATTTGATATCATCATGTGGGTACTTGGAGCCTTCATCTCTATCTCCATCCTTTGCAAGTCATACAAAATGGGCCTTTGTGTTAACAATATTGCACTCGTACCCGCATATGATCTTCTACTCAATGCGTCAGCTACTACGTTTGCTTTTCCAGGATGATATTGGATGATATGATCGTAATCTTTCAACAGCTCGAGCCAACGTCGCTGCCGCATGTTGAGTTCCTTTTGGGTGAAGAAATATTTGAGGCTTTTATGATCTGTATAGATCTCCACTTTCTCCCCATACAGGTAGTGTCTCCAGATCTTCAACGCAAAAACGACTGCTGCCAACTCCAAATCATGAGTAGGATAATTCCTCTCATATTCTTTGAGTTGTCGTGAGGCATAGGCTATGACTTTCCCATGTTGCATGAGAACACATCCTAACCCTTTGCCTGAAGCATCGCTGTAGATAACAAATCCATCCGAACCAGATGGTATTGTCAGAACAGGTGCCGAAATGAGTCTCCTCTTGAGTTCTTGGAAACTCTTCTCGCATTCCTCACTCCATACAAATTTTGTATCTTTCCGAGTCAGCTGAGTTAACGGAGTAGCGATTCGAGAAAATCCTTCCACAAATCTCCGATAATAACCAGCTAAGCCTAGAAAGCTACGTACTTCGGTTACCGACTTCGGTTGCTCCCAACTTTGTATGGCTTCAATCTTCGCCGGGTCGACAGATACTCCATGTTTTGACACCACGTGCCCAAGGAATGCTACTTCCTCAAGCCAGAACTCGCATTTCTTCAATTTGGCATATAGCTTATTTTCACGAAGCCTTTGCAGTACCAGCTTCAAATGGCGCTCATGATCTTCACGGCTTTTGGAATAGATGAGGATGTCATCAATAAAGACAACAACGAACTGATCCAAATATTCTTTGAATACACGGTTCATCATATCCATGAAGGCAGCAGGAGCATTAGTCAATCCAAAAGACATTACTAAGAATTCATAATGCCCGTACCGAGTTCTGAAGGCAGTCTTTAGAATATCCTCAGTTTTAATCTTCAGCTGATGATATCCAGAACGAAGGTCGATCTTTGAAAAGAATTGTGTTCCTTGTAACTGGTCGAACAGGTCATCAATGCGAGGTAGCGGATACCTATTCTTGATAGTGACATGATTCAATTCTCGATAGTCGATACAAAGTCGCATACTCCCGTCTTTCTTCTTTACGAATAAAACAGGAGCACCCCAAGGAGACGTACTAGGACGAATAAAACCGATGTCCAACAACTCCTGTAGTTGGACTTTTAACTCCTGAAGTTCAATAGGAGCCATTCGATATGGAGTTTTAGAAATGGGCTTTGTACCGGGTTCAAGGTCAATAAAGAATTCAACTTCACGTTCTGGGGGTAGACCAGGAAGTTCTTCAGGAAATACATCGGGAAATTCTCTAACAATAGAAATATTATTCAAATCTGACTTGTCTTTGTTCAAATCCATAACATGGGCTAAGAAAGCTTGACATCCGTTTTTCAATAAACGAATAGCTTTGTGGCTTGATATGACAGTGACTGATTTTAGTGGTTTAGTAGTTTGAATTCGTATGACAGGTTGGTTAGGAATATGAAAACTAACAACCTTACGAAAACAATCAATTTTAGCATGATGAGTGGTTAACCAATCAATTCCTAAAATCACATCAAAAGCAAGTATCTTTAAAGAGATAAGATCAACAGGTAATGTGATAGTACCAACTTGGATCATGCAAGATTTATAAACTGTAGATGTAACGAAGGTTTCACCCAACGGAGTTTCAACAGATAAGTTAAAGTCCAATTTCTCCGGAGTCAAGTTTAAACGTTGAGCACAAGCAGGAGAGATAAAAGAATGGGTAGAACCGGTATCTAGTAAAGTATAAACTTCGCAAGAATTCAAGATTAGCTTACCCGTGATCACCTCGTTCGGGTTTCTCGCGTTTTGGCCAGTAACGACAAACGCCCTTCCAGGAACCGCTGATTTCGACTTATCCGGGACAGCTTTTGGAGTCACCATCCCCGCTGAACTTGGTTTTGCTACAGAACACTCTCGAGCTATATGACCCTCCTTTCCACAGTTATAACATACCTTGGATTGTTGTGGGCAGTTTGGGCTGATATGTCCCTCTTTCCCACATTTGTAACATACGACCGGTGGTCGTTCTCCTCCCCTAGAAACAGTTGATGTTTGTGCTGACGTCTTCACATTATCATTGTTGTACCTTCTCTTCTTGAAATCTCCTCCCGACTCGCTCCTTCTATTATCACGACCACGATTACCACCAGAGTGGTTACCGCTTTTGTCCGAATATTTTCCTCCCTGCTGGTTTTCATTGCTTCGATGACTGCCGCCACCGGTATGACCCTGGTTGTGGTCCCTCGGTTGCACATACTCATTATCTCGCTCTAATAATTGAGCCCTGTTTACAACATCTGAATATAAAGAAAATTTATGAGAGATAAGATATTGTCGAATCTCGGGTTTTAGACCTCTCAGAAACATCCTTGTCATTCGTTCCTCATTTTCGACCAAATGAGGTGCAAACCTGGATAACTCTGCAAACTTCGCCTCGTACTGGGACACCGTCATGTTGTTTTGTTCCAGTCTGATAAACTCTACCTCCTTCATATGACGAATACTTTCAGGAAAGTACTTGTCATTGAACAGTTTTTTGAAATGTTTCCCAGGACATGTTGAGTGCGTCAGGCTGGGTACGCTTCACAGACTCCCACCAGTAGTCTGCCTCACCGCGGAACATAAAGGTGGCGAATGGAACCTTCTGTTCCTCCGTGCATCCCAAGACATCGAATATCTTGGTAATTTGCTTGACCCACGTTTCCGCCATGATCGGATCCGGCTTTCCCTTAAATTCTGGTGGTCCCAATTCTTTGAACTGCTTAGCTGTGACAAACCGCGCGTTATCATTTCCACCCGTATTCTGCACACGAGTCTCCCTCGTCTGATTTTGCATGAACTGCAAAAAGCTCCTAAACATTCCATCATTCATCGTTTGCTCGGTAACGTTGTTTACAGGAGGAATATTGCCTTCCTGTTGCACGTTCCCCTGGGTGGTGATCAAAGGTGTCTCCACGGTCTGATTTACTCCATTATTAACGTTCTCAGCTGCCATTCTTAAATACTGCCATAAAACAAGGGTTAATAGTCATGTCATATATTATCCCTATACTCTGACCGACCAAATAAACACCAAATAAACTTAGTCAAGTCATACTAGTGAAGGAATTCCCGTCTCTCCCCTCCTAGTTCTTGTCTCACATCTCAGCCTCATATCCCTAAGCTCTGATACTGTGACTCATGCCCAGTGGACCTCATGATACCTATCCAAGTCCCCTACTCTGATATCAACAGATACCTAAGCTCTGATACCAACTGTGACGCCCCCAAAATAGGTATACAACACCCATTCTGAGTCGCCAAATACATGGTACAGAAAGCAAACTACAACTTCAATAATACAAATGTCGTGCAAAATACGACAACACATACTGTGAGTTTAAATACAAATATTGTCTTCTAGACAATATCCACACTCAAATAAATCCTCATTACAATTATTCAAACACTATTTTACAGAAATAGTGAGGACTGCTAAAACATCTTTCTAGAACCATCACTCCATACCCCGACTAGATCCTGCTATGTTCTCACCTCCTGAGAAGAAAAATGGAACAAAAGGAAAAGGGTGAGCTCAACTAGCCCAGTAAAGAATATTATGACTAAGATAATATACAAACAAATTATCGTTAGTCTTCAACAGGGAAAAATCTGATAGAATATAATCGACAACAAGTTTTAGATCAACAACTGCAGCGGAAACAGCAAACCATTAGAAGAGTCAAGTAGAGAAAGAATTCTACTATCTTCTAAGATTTAAAAGTCCATCATCAATATTTTATCCCTGTAACATCAATTAATAATCATCTTTATCCAAATATTCATCTTTGCACTACAGGCCAAAGATATTCATTTGTATCACCTGTCAGTCATGTTCATCTCAACACCTGTTCATCTTTGCACTACAGGCCAAAGATATTCATCAAGTAATCATACATCTTTGCACTACAGGCCAAAGATATTCATTAATATCATCATTTAGGACTGAGGATGATGAAAAATATCTTAAAGAGAACGAATCCAATGAGACAGAAGGACAAATAGTAGGGATTCGTATAACAGTTTATCCAAGATCAATAATACTTCATAATAATCAATTGTGAAGCAGAATTCAAAAATAAAGATCAAAACATGGATACAATCAAAGATAGTAACCATAATAGACATCTTGGACAAAAAGAAAAATTTTATTTTTCGGTGAATAGTGCCGTATTCGTGAATAGTGCCGTATACGTGAATAGTGCCGTATACATGAATAGTAACCCCGACACAAAAAGTTCCAAATTTGATAAAAACTCATATCAATATTTCAGCATAATGATATTGAAGAAAATAATATCATTTAAGAAGAAAATAATATCCCTTACCTCAAGATATCAGTACTTCTGGTCGGAATACCGGTATAAGGCTGAAAGAAACTTGCTCTGATGAATAGAAACTCTCAAAGTATCTAAATACTCACAAAATACACTCAATAATCTAGAGAGAGAAAGAGAGAAAACTTGTTTCTGGTGTGATTTTCAATTCTAACTTAGCCCTCTATTTATAAGAAAATTTTAGTAGGTTTGACCTGCAACCTGATGGCTTTACCTGCTACTATTCCCACCCACCACATTTGAAATATAATTCAGCACATTTCTTCACCAACCACAAGTGGGGCCCACCAATTCTAGAATTTTCCATCAAAATGATAAACTCCGAAAATTCAACAATTTCTGAACCAGTCATCTCGTAAAATTCATAATAAATCATACGTTCATTTTTAACGGTTCAAAATTTGTGGACATATACTCAACTTATATATGTATAACATATCCAAAAATTACCACGATCCAACGGTCGGATTAAAAATTATAACACCCGCAATATTTCTCAAAAACCCTGATTTGATTTTTAATACCTCCATTCCGATAAAAATACTGATAAAACACCTCAACATTAACTCCTTCATTTTTAACCACAAAAATATATCCCTCATTTATATCCACATAAAATAAATATTTCCTTATCATATGAATCAATAATTAATTATTCACAAATAATATTACAGAATCACATTTATGACAACCAGGCCGTTCCCAGGAAAGAGGGGGCTTTCCAATAAGGATTTCTCCTTACTGGCGCGCAATTAGATGACCAAACCTCTCCTTAGACAGAACTTTCTAGACATTGCCAATAATGTTATATAATAATATTATTCAAATAATATGAATTATTGATCTGATAATGGAAAATACTGTGCAGCAACAATTATTGAAACAACAATAATATAAAATATCAATGCAACAATTATTGAATCAATAAAATAAAATATTGAACAATAACTACTGTAACAATTATTGAGTAGTGCCTTCTTACGTAAGAATTAATAATTGGTGCAATACCGTGTGCTACTGTATTTTAATCACCGGGTATTCCAACAGTATTAACGGTAACAACTACGCCGTTATTTATAAATAACTTATACTTGTCATTTTCTTCATCCAATCACTTTCCGTTATGGGGCCCACGCAAGGCTGCGCCGTCGTACGAATATTCCCCGACAGCAAGAATATTCCACGACCAAACGAATATTCCCCGACAAAATGAATATTTTATAACCACTTGCTTATTTTGCAAAATTTGCACATTTCACCCATAACCAAAGTATTATATCAAATTAGCCCCTTATTATTCACAATAATATTTAGAGAAAATTTGATTTTATTCATTAATAAGTTGGGGTCTTACATTACTATTCACGATGGGTTACTATTCATGAGTTACTATTCATGAGTTACTATTCACGAGTTACTATTTACGGGTACTATTCACTACAAAATTGGTTTCTTTTTCTAACCAAATTATAGTTGATTTATGAATATTACTCTTGAGATTAAAACTATATGTTGATCATATTATTTTTTATTATCATATATAGCTTTTTATAACCCTAATGATGATATTTCTCTTTGACTTGAGTATAAAGATGGGTAGATTTTTGGTACGATCATGACTATGAGTTCTCTTTGGCCAGTAGTGCAAAGTTGAATTTTTGACTGGTATGATCATGACCATTGAATTTATAATTGAATATCTTTATCTTAAGTGCAAAGGTGAAATGATCAACATGGTTATAATTATTGGTTATATAAATTCTGAAATGATTATATTTTTTTTGAGATAATAATATATTTGGCCTGTAGTGCAAATATGAACTATTAAGGAATATCTTTGGCCTGTAGTGCAAAGATGAGTTGTTGATGAATATCTTTGGCCCGTAGTGCAAAGATGACTTGTTGTTGAATATCTTTGGCATGTAGTGTAAAGATGAACTGTTGATGAATATCTTTGGCCCGTGATGCAAAGATGAATTTATTAGTATGATTATGAACAGGAACTGTGATTTGGTATAACCATGATCTTTGATGTTTCAGGTAAAGACAGGTGATAAAAATTATCTTCGTCTTGGATGCGAAATTTAGAATCACAATTATGATTATGAATTATTCATATGATTGTGGAAAGGAACTGCTGATTGATGTTACGGGGATAAAACATTGTTGGTGGACTTTTAACATGGAGAAGATAATAGACTTTATGGTCTATTTGACTCTTCTAATGGATTACTCGTTCCGCTGCAACTATGGTTGAAATTTTTATCATTTACCATATGTTCTAAATCTCTGATTTATTATTGATGGAGGCTATTGATAATTTAATTATCTTTAGTCAAGATATTCTTTACGGAGCTAGTTGTGCTCACCCTTTTGCTTCACAATTCCTTTCAGGTAATAAGAGTATAGCTGGGTCGAGCGAGGGTAAGGGGAAAATAGAACGGTGGTCATCATTTAGTAGTTATATTTGGTGAATCATCTAGGGTAAAGCGAATCCAACGTTGGAAGGGTGTTTTGCCACTATCATACAAGATGTCTAACGACACACAACCTCGTGTCATCATAAAACATGGTTGTGCACATCCACTTGTCGAGTATATCTACGAGCACTACCTATATAATCTTGGTATTTGTTTAAAGTATAATTCACGATTAAAGACAGTGGAGATAATGATATGTCAAGAGAAGACTCACCATTGGAAAGAATATGATAGTAATCTTCTCATTTTTCTTTGGGGTCTATTGGGTCAACCAAGGATAATTCTATGGCCATATGATATCTATCATAACCTAGAAGCATGGCCTCCTATGTACGAAAGTTTTCTTGAGCACTTCCCAAAGATTTTAATTTCTAAAACAGTTTTTGACTATACCTTTATGTAAGGTGTCATTGTGAGGTGATGTCCACGGTTAGAACATGAGTCACATTTGGTATATATTTGTATCCAAACTCACAGCATATGTGTTGTTGTATTTTGCACGACAATTGTTGTAATAAAGTTGTAGTTGTTATCTGTACCATGTATTTGGCGACTCAAAATGGGTTGGATGGAATGGACCTATTTTGGGGGCGTTACAATTAGGTGACCAAACCTCTCCTTAGACAGAACTTTCTAGACATTGCCAATAATGCTATCTAATAATAGTATTCAAATAATATGAATTATTGATCTGATAATGGGAAATACTGTGCAGTAACAATTATTGAACAACAATAATATAAAATTTCAACGTAGCAATTATTGAATCAATAAAATAAAATATTGAACAGCAATTACTGTAACAATTATTGAGTAGTGCCTTCTTACGTAAAAATTAATAATTTTAAAAATACTATGCAATACTGTGTGCTACTGTGCAATAACGCGTATTACTGTATTTTAACCACCGGGTATTCCAACAGTGTTAACGGTAACAACTACGTCGTTATTTGTAAAAACTCAAATTTATCGTTTTCTTCACCCGACAGTTATTCTGTTATGGGGCCCACAAATGGCTGCGCCGTCGTACGAATATTCCCCGACAGAAAGAATATTCCACGACCAAACGAATATTCTCCGACAACAATGAATATTTTATAACCACTTGTGTATTTTGAAAAAAAATTCATATATCACCCTTAACTTTAACATTTATCAATTTAACCATTTACTGAATAGTAATTATAAAAAAAATTGAATACTTTTATTTCATAAAATTCGGGGTCTTACAATGTGGGAGAGGAAGGGGTAACGTCCGATTTTGGTTTTAATGGGTTATCTAAGGTGGGCTGGCGCTTATTGGATCCCTTCTCCCTATGGACTCGCACTATTTACAGTCTTCTACTAAACATCTTGTTTAATAAAAGACTGGGGGGCAATGTTGGGCCATAATACTTTTCGTACTGGGCCAGGCCGAATGGGCTTGACCTTTGGGCTATGTCACTTTGGTCATGTTGGGTCAAATGAGTTGGGCCCCGCTACTTGACTACACTATTGGGCTTAGTCATTGGATCGGTGTAACGACCCCAAAATAGGTCCATTCCATCCAACCTATTCTGAGTCGCCAAATACATGGTACAGAAAATAACTGTAACTTTATTACAACAATTGTCGTACAAAATATAACAACACATATGCTGTGAGTTTGGATACAAATATATACCAAATGTGACTCATGTTCCAACCGTGGACATCACCTCACAATAACACCTTACATAAAGGTATAGTCAAAAACTGTTTTAGAAATTAGAATCTTTGGGAAGTGCTCAAGGAAACCTTCGTACATGGGAGGCCATGCGTCTAGGTTATGATAGATATCATATGGCCACAGAATTATTCTTGGTTGACCCAATAGGCCCCAAAAAAAAACGAGAAGATTACTATCATATTCTTCCCAATGGTGAGTCTTCTCTTGACATATCATTATCTCTGTTGTCTCTAATTGAGAATTATACTTCAAACAAACACCAAGATTATATAGGTAGTGCTCGTATATATACTCAGCAAGTGGATGAGCACATCCCTGTCTTATGATGACACGAGGTTGTATGTCATTAGACATCTTGTATGATAGTGGCAAACCACCCTTCCAACGTTGGGTACACCTTACCCTATTGGATTCACCAAATAAAACTACTAAATGAACTTTTCTATACTGCTTCGGGAGAACATCCACAGCTAGAGACCACCGTTCTATTTTCTTTTTACCCTCGCTCGACCCAGCTACACTCTTATTACCTGAAAGGAATTGTGAAGCAAAAGGGTGAGCACAACTAGCTCAGTAAAGTATATCATGACTAAAGATAATTAAATTATCAATAGCCTTCATCAATAATAAATCAGAGATTTAGAACATATGGTAAATGATAAAAATTTCAACCATAGTTGCAGCGGAACGAGCAATCCATTAGAAGAGTCAAATAGACTATAAAGTCTATTATCTTCTCCATGTTAAAAATCCACCAACAATATTTTATCCCTGTAACATCAATCAACAATTCTGGTCCACAATCACATGAATAACTCATAATCATAACTGTAGTTCTAAATTCCTCTTCTCATCCAGGACGAAGATAATTTTCATCACCTATCTTTACCTGAAACATCAAAGATCATGGTTACACCAAATCACATTTCCTGTTCCTAATCATACTCATAACTTCATCTTTGCACTACGGCCAAAGATATTTATTTGTATCACCAGTTGGTCATGTTCATCTCAACATCTGTTCATCTTTGCACTACTGGCCAAAGATATTCAACAACATGCCATCTTTGCACTACGGGCCAAAGATATTCATCAACAATTCATCTTTGTACTACAGGCCAAAGATATTCATCAATAATTCATCTTTGCACTACAGGCCAAATATATTCATTAATAATTCATCTTTGCACTACAGGCCAAAGATATTCCTCAACAGTTCATATTTGCACTAACGGCCAAATATATTCATCAACAGTTCATATTTGCACTACAGGCCAAATATATTCATCAACAGTTCATATTTGCACTACAGGCCAAATATATTAATATCTCAAAGAAATATATAATCATTTCAGAATTTATATAAACAATAATTATAACCATGTTGATCAATTCACCTTTGCACTTAAGCTAAAGATATTCAATTATAAATTCAATGGTCATGATCATATCAGTCAACAATTCAACTTTGCACTACTAGCCAAAGGGAACCCATAGTCATGATCATACCAAAAATCTACCCATCTTTACACTCAAGTCAAAGAGAAATATCATCATTAGGGTTATAAAAATGTTATATATGATAATAAAATCAATATAATCAACATATAGATTTAATCTCAAGAGTAATATTCATAAACCAACTATAATTTGGTCAGAAAAAGAAACCAATTTTGTCGTAAATAGTAACTCGTGAATAGTAACTCATGAATAGTAACTCATGAATAGTAAACTCGACACAAAAAGGTAGAAATTACACAATAAAATACATACCAATATTTCGGTATAATGATATTGAAAGAATAATATTTCTTAAGCTTATAAACAATTTATTTTAATTGTTTATACTTTACTAAATAATACATTTAATCATCCTAAAATGCCAAACTCATAAGATTTTATCACCAATAATCAAAACCCTCATCAAAAATCTGCATATACCTCATATAGGATTCTCAAGCCATAAAATCCTATTTTTTAATTTTCTTACTTCACATAACATATTTAATTTATTTACTCATAACTAGTCCATTTTTATGAAAAATATCAAATCAGTTCCAAAAATATTTATTTTCTGAAATTTAGCAGAATATAGTCCCATATTGAACATATATTTTTCTCAGAATTTTTAAAACTCATTTACTATTTTTCATATGGCCAAAACAGCCGAATATTTAGATATTTATCAAAAATTGTACTTTTATCCAAAAATTCCGAAATTTATAGAGCATACTCCTATCATATTCATGTACTCCCAATAAAAATTTCATCAATTTTGGAGTTAACCACAAGGAATTATAAGCGGTTACTTTTAAAATAGTCTTTTCTCATAAAATTCATAACTCTCAATCTATACATCCAAAAATCACTATTTTTGGACACAATCAAAAAAACTCATCAAAATATCATTTCAAATTTTTTCAGAATTTTTGAAGGTCAGAAAAATTACGAAACTGAAAAACATAACAACCCTTAAAATTCCTTACTATCCCTTACCTCAAAAGAGCAGTACTTCTGATCGGTATGCAAAGCCGAAGGAAACTTGCACTGAATAGCAACTCTCAAAGTATCTAAATACTCACAAAATATGCTTTATAATATAGAGAGAGAAAGAGAGAAAGCTTATGTTTCTGGTGTGATTTTCAATTCTAACTTAGCCCTCTATTTATAAGAAAATGTTAGCACGCCGAAGCAGACTTAACCTGCAACCTGATGGCTTTACCTGCTACTATTCCCACCCACCACATTTGAATAAAAATCTCAGCACATTTCTTCACCAACCAAGAGTGGGGTCCACCAATTCTAGAATTTTCTACCAAAATGATTAACTCCGAAAATTTAATAATTTCTGAACCAGTCATCTCGTAAAATTCATAACAAATCATACGTTCATTTTTAACGGTTCAAAATTTGTGGGCATATACTCAACTTATATATGTATAACATATCCAAAAATTACCACGATCCAACGGTCGGATTAAAAATTATAACCCCCGCAAAATATCTCAAAAACCCTGATTTTTAATACCTTCATTCCGATAAAAATACGGATAAAAACCTCAATATTAACTCCTTCATTTTTAACCACAAAAATATATCCCTCGTTTATATCTACATAAAATAAATATTTCCTTATCATATGAATCAATAATTAATTATTCACAAATAATATTACAGAATCACATTTATGACAACCAGGCCATTCTCAGGAAAGAGGGGGCTTTCCAATAAGAATTTCTCCTTACTGGCGCGCAATTAGGTGACCAAACCTCTCCTTAGACAGAAATTTCTAGACATTGCCAATAATGCTATCTAATAATATTATTCAAATAATATGAATTATTGATCTGATAATGGGAAATATTGTGCAGTAACAATTATTGAACAACAATAATATAAAATTTCAACGTAGCAATTATTGAATCAATAAAATAAAATATTGAACAGTAATTACTGTAACAATTATTGAGTAGTGTCTTCTTACGTAAGAATCAATAATTTTAAAAATACTATGCAATACCGTGTGCTACTGTGCAATAACGCGTATTACTGTATTTTAACCACCGGGTATTCCAACAGTGTTAACGGTAACAACTACGCCGTTATTTGTAAAAACTCAAATTTGTCGTTTTCTTCACCCGACAGTTATTCTGTTATGGGGCCCACAAATGGCTGCGCCGTCGTACGAATATTCCCCGACAGAAAGAATATTTCACGACCAAACGAATATTCCCCGACAACAATGAATATTTTATAACCACTTGTGTATTTTGAAAAAAAAAATCATATATCACCCTTAACTTTAACATTTATCAATTTAACCATTTACTGAATAGTAATTATAAAAAAAATTGAATACTTTTATTTCATAAAATTCGGGGTCTTACAATCGGCCCATTACGTAAGGTATTACTTATCCTATCTTTGACCGGTAATCATCACAAAAGGCAGCTGTTGACTGTTATGTCTGCCACATTTCTGAATGGCATTAATGAGGATGGGACTCCGATTGCCGGCGGGAGGTAACAATGGTAGCAGGTAGGAAAATAAGCTGTACACTTTCGGCTGAGATGACCGAGGTGGAGAGGTGGTGTCAGGAGATAGTGGGTGACACAGTGAACCGGGTCTGGGGAACGTATGGGGCAAGGATCACAAAAGGAAAAGAGGTAACAAAACACTACACACAACATTATCATTTCATACACCCTCAGACACTAGTCAATATTTTTCCTCCATTGTTAACCTTGTGATCGCCTGTACTGACTCTCACGCCGGAGCTATCCCCCGACGGTCAGGCCGTCAAGCTTTTGGTGTTGACTTGTTGAACTGTGCAGGATCATAACGTCTTATGTGATTGAGACGTGGGAGAAGATCTTGACGTTAACAATAATAATAATAAGGGACAATTGAGAAGCATTGCACGTGAGGAGGGGAGGGGAGGGGAGGGGAGGGGAGGGGTCAATCGATGGGAGTGGGACAGACTGCCGCCAGTGCACCCCCAAGGTAGGAAGAAAGAGCAGTGCAGGCGGTTATTGTATTATTATGGGCCTATGGGTTGAGGAGGCCGCCAAGCTGGATACAGTTGGGTCTAGTTTCTGAGGCAACAATATCTGGTTGGAATTGGGATCATGCCTGTCTCTTTTAACTCATTGCCTCACTCACTCTCTATTCCTACAACTGCACCTTCTTTTTTCCAATTACTTATATACCCTTTTATCCCCTTGTTTTCCTATTAACAAATCAAATTAAAAAAATAAATATATTTAACGACACTTTTAATGGCCATTTCACTTAAAGCTTATTGTTATTTTGATAATAAAAGTACCCTTCTATCCTCCACAAAGTATTACAAATTTTACTTGCGTTTAATAGGCCTATTGATGCTTGTGTAATTTTAAATAACTTTTTTCACATTTATTAAGCATTAAAGGGTTCATAATGTTTTACCCTTTGATGTTTAATAAATATCAAAAAATTATTTGAAATGATATATTTTTTAATTTACACATTAGCATTGATAAGCTTAATAAGCAGTCTTGTCATCAACTTAAGACGTGGCGTGGCCAATTAAAAATAACTAAAACAAATTAAAATTTTGATCACATGATTAAAAATAATAATTAAAAGGTCGATCCCCGAAATAAAAAAAAATCAATAATAATTCAATATTATAATTTATATTTAAACCAAAATAAAACATAATGAGACCAACAGTAAAAATCAAAAAATAAATTTCATGATAGAGTAAAATTGACAAGTGGGGTAAAAATACTCCTATGCAAAAACCTCAGACCGGGTCCAATAAAAGGCAGTGGCTTTACTGTCATTCCCATAAACTTCCCAAGGGCATTTAAGGGAATTCAAGATACTAATAAGACAACGCAAGGCTTGGTGTATCTTCCATTTTTGATAACTGATCGATCAGTCATATTCCAGTTCACATTGTTTCAGATCAAATTATCCATCCAGATTTTTTTATATATTTAATAATAATACTAGTACAATTCTACATGCATTTCCAAATTCTCCTCTTTTCTCTCTCATCAGCCCATAAGTTGAATCAAGTCAATCTTTTTAGTTAACGGTTTTCTTTCTTAATTTGCCACCCATTTTCATGCTTTCTAGAAACTTGTCGAAGCAGCCGATTCAGTTTCTGTTTTTGTAATCTGGGTTTTGCTTTGAGAAACCAAAAGAATTGAATAATCTGTTAAACCTTTTACTGGGTATTTGTTTATAATTCTGGGTATTTCGAGAATTCTACAGAAATGGAATCATCATCTCCGAAATCAATCGACGAGGTGGTGGAAGAAATCACGAGAATTCACAGATCCCTACAGAAAAGACCAGGAGTTGAAGAAATTGAAGCCGCAAAGATATTAATCCGAAACGTGGAACTCGAGGACCAGGCAAGATTCGACGCCATTGCCAGACAAACGAAGAACCTCGAAGTTCCCGAGGAGCTCTTCATAATTTTGCTGGAGATGCAGAAGAATTTAGTCCTTTTCCGAAGCAAAGAGCAGAGGAGAGAAGTGGTAAGATTGTTAGATCTCGAGAACTTTCACTCAGTGTTCGATGAGTTGATTCAGAGAGCTTCTAGATGTCTTCCTTCTGAAATGGGCTCAAATTCGCAGTCTACAGTCTCGAATTCGTCTCGTAGTTTTTCTTTGACGAATTCGGCTTCGTTTTCTTATAGTTCTCCTGTGACTACGCCTTCTTCGAGTTTGTTTTATGAAAAGGAGGCTGTCAAAGCTTCTTCTGAGTCGTTTTCCAGAGATGATAGTTATGTGAAGAAGGCGAAATCAACGTTTTATAGCGATGGAATTGGAGCCGGCCTTCGATCTGGGGATGTTTTAAATCCCCAGATCGTGGATTCTACTTTGAAGCCTGTGATTAGTTCAGGTAAGTTTCAGTTATTAATTTCTACTAATGCTTAATGTGTTTAAGAGGTATTGTACTTATGTTTTACAATATATATGTCTTTTTAACTCGTAGTTAAAAGGATTTGGTGTTAATGAGTTTGTAGATTGGAATTTTAAAGTTTAATTATGGTTCTTAATGATGATGATGATGATTTTTTTTTTCTTTCCTTTCTATTTTGGGTAGGTCAAGATGGTGAGAAATTGAGTCTTATAAAGCTTGCAAGTTTAATTGAAGTATCTTCAAAAAAAGGAACTCGGGATCTCAATCTTCGGAGTAAATTGATGGAGCAAATTGAATGGCTCCCTGATTCAATTGGGAAGCTATTGAGTTTGATCACATTGGATTTGTCCGAAAATAGGATTGTGGCTTTGCCAGCCACAGTAGGAGGGCTTTCATCATTGACAAAACTTGATTTGCATTCAAACAGGATTGGTGAACTCCCAGAGACTATTGGTGATATGCTTAGCTTGGTTTGTCTTGATTTGGGGGGGAATCAGTTGGCTTCTCTGCCTGCTACCTTTGGTAGAATGGTTCGACTTCAGGAGCTTGATTTGAGCTCAAATCTTCTCCCTCTGCTCCCTGAGTCGATCGGGTCACTTGTTAGTCTCAAGAATTTGAATATTGAGACTAATAATATTGAAGAAATTCCACATACTATTGCCCATTGTTCCTCCCTTAAGGAGCTCCGTGCAGATTATAACCGGCTTAAAGCCCTTCCTGAAGCTATAGGACGAATTGCATCCCTGGAGGTTCTGTCTGTGCGTTATAATAATGTCAGCAGATTGCCTACCACGATGGCATCACTAGCAAACTTGAGGGAGCTTAATTTAAGTTTCAATGAGTTAGGGTCCGTACCTGAGAGCTTATGTTTTGCTACCACACTTGTAAAGATGAACATAGGCAACAACTTTGCTGATCTACAATTCCTGCCAAGGTCCATAGGAAACCTTGAGATGCTAGAAGAGTTGGATATGAGCAATAACCAGATAAGAATTCTTCCAGATTCTTTCAGGATGCTGTCCAAATTACGTGTTTTAAATGTGGAAGGAAATCCTCTGGAAGAGCCACCAAGAAGTGTTACTGGCATGGGGGCACAAGTAAGTTCTTTATTGTTTTTCTATGAACACAACAATTAGTTTTGGTACAATGCTAACCAAAGGTTTGATGCTCCTCAGGCTGTTGTTCAGTACATGGCTGAACTTGTTGCAAAGAGGGATGTCAAGGCACAACCAGTCAAGCAGAAGAAATGTTGGGCTTCTATATGCTTTTTTTCAAAGTCTAACAAACGGAAGCGCAATGGCATGGAATATGTGAAGACCTGAGGTAAAGCAGGTTGGACAAAAGGCACAACATGATTCTTTTGTGTAAGTTTATCCAACCTTAACAATTCTATTTACTCATCTTTTAAGTGAAAACGTGGTGGACAATGGTTGCAGTAGGTTTAAATTTTGTATTACTGTAGCCTTTTGCCTTAATGTCTAGATGGTTCCATTGTTAGGCACTGATTGGGAGCATTTGTTCAGGGCTTTAGTAACCTTCATATCTGTTCTTTAATATGTAATTAAATATAGGAATTAAGAACCTCATATGCGTTTGTTATTTATAATACAGGAAATTGGGCTGTCACCGACTTGGAAGGAAGCTGAGGTCTTGCTGGAACCTGTGCTTATATTTAAGAAATCAGTTGGTTTTCAGATATGGTTCTGATCCTCCGCTCGCAAATTGTAGATTATTTTATTGATTCCCCCCCCCCCCCCCAAATTTCTGCTTTGCTTTCCTGTATTTTTAAGTTGTTGGAAAAGAAAATGAGATGTACATTGTCTTCAATCGGCAACTTTATGAGGAAGAAAATGTTGTTTTTGACATCCCTCTATTAAATGAAGTCTGCGGTTAGCATTTTCACTTTTCTGGAAACTGAATCTCGCACTTTTTGGTTCTCTTCATTTTTTCTTGTATTGTTCAGGCATGATAATTTACTTGGATTTTAGTACAATAGCCAACTGTCCAATTCTATCCACAGGGGTGCTCTCATATCTTGTCTGTTACTGACTGATGTTCAAAATATATTCCTGGTCCATTTATTAAACCTTCTGCTTTGATTTCCAATTTTGGTAATTTTGAATAAAAAGAATCATAAATTTTTCATCTACTATCTTTAGCTAATATGAGTATATTTTTAGAGAAATTTTTAACCTAAAGGGAATATTAATTATTATCATGGTGAGGTTTCCGTTCTAGTCAAGTTTAGGGTTGCTTTTTTCTTGTTTCCCTCTTGGCCAAGTAAAAGAAACAAGTTAATGGTTGTTGACATGTAATATGAAATAAAAAAACTAATGTAAAAATTTGTTTCGTAATGCTCGGATTAGTTGAATAGGATTTAATTTAACAAAATTTGATCTTGGAGAGCAACAACTTCAAGTTGCGAAGTTAAAAAGTTAAAATAGCAATTCCTATAGTCTTAACCGAGAATAAAAAGAGACCAACTATTCTAAGATGCTACCAAACCCTAATAAGATTAGATGGCCTTCAGTGGGAGCTAACAATTTCATAACTTCCCTTTCATAGTTTCATATATATGTGTGTGTGTGTGTGTGCTCTTCTAAATAGATACTATGTTTACATATATGGATCCCTACGTAAGACCTGCTTTTTACTTATCTCTCGAAATTCCATCACCCTATTCGTCTAATCCTTCTTGAACCACCCTATTCTCAGAACATCGTATTCTTTCTTTCCTTTCACAGTGTCAGACGTTGTAGTTTCTATCTAACCTAATGTGTGTTAACGAGCTCAATAGTAACTTAATTAAGCATATATGTTAGCCAGAGTTGTGTGTATGTATATATATAATGATTTGGAAATTTCAGATAATTTCCACAAAAATGTGATGTAATTATCTATCTATTTTTGCTTAGTTCTGGTGGTTTGATCTATTATTTCAACTGTAACTGTCATTTTCTTCTATCATTTCTGCCTTTACAGCTTGATGGAGGGGGGTTGTAAAGTGAAAACCCTGATTCACGGATAGCCTGGTTCCACCACCAAGGGTAGTGGGTAGTAGTGAGCTACATTTCTATTGGCATGATAATGATTAGTGTGACCCAATGGATTCAGGTGGTTGGCCTATTTCTGTCAATATCCTTGGGTGTCACAACTTTTAGAGACTGACTATTTGAACCGCAGAACTGTTAAGATGATGATATGCAAAGGCATGGCAATGTCAATGGCAATGGCAAATCCTGAGGTGAGATGAAATACTAGTGGTTTGAGTACAGTTCCTTCAACATTGACAAAGTCACATGAAGCCCATGTTATCAGTTATGTATTTTTTCAATTTATTAGTAGTTTATTGGTTATGTTCTGTTTCATTAAGCTCTGAGAATGACATACGCCTATTTTGTTTGGTTGATCTGGCTGAGTCAGGTGCCAGCTCGAGTGTATCACCTAATTTTTCAGATAATAATAATATATGTAATCTGTTGTACAAAATTTGATATCTGTAATAATAATAATATCTGTAATCTGTTGTACAAAATTTAATTTCTCAACAATATTTGTTGCGACAATGTTAACATGCTTAATTATTAATTAGATTTGTGAAAGTTTAGCAGTTTCTAATTATATTATTTTTTATTTTGTGCAACTATTTGTATAAGTACAAAATTATCTACTTACTATTTATATCTTTGATTTTAAAGTCTTATTCTTTTATCTTCTAAGTTGATATTGCTTATATTTCTTTCAAAGCTTAATTTATTTTCTTCTCCAAGAACGAATTATGAGAAAAAATTAGCACAAATAAAGAGGATATATTCCCTATTATTTATATAGATTTAACACTTTCTAGTGTTGCCATTATTTTAGTCCATAGTCTAATTTTTCATTGGCAAGAAGTGGATAAAACATACGTGGGCCCGGCCCCTCCGACGCATACTGACCTTGTTTCGGTTGTTGAAAGTATTTCTAGTTGTCAACACGTGTCTCCATCCATCACCTTAATAATAATAATAATAATATGGACCCAAATTTTGGGACAACTTCTTTACTAACAACACCCCGTATGACTATGACCCCATAAAATTTAATCATATTTTCATTTTTAAACTATTGGAAGAATCAAGTTATAAATCCACAGTTTTGCATCTTCGGCTGTTAATTATTAAATAAATAAAAAAAAGGCACAATATTATAAAATTTGATACCAACTAAGGCGATGGAATTTAAATGTACAACCATAAGTTATTCGGGTTAAGAGGTATACTCTTTTGTGTGTAAACAAGTAATAATATATTTGTATTTAATTCCTTAGGAGGAAGCTAGGACAAAAGATATGTATATGGAATTTAAATGTACAACCACTGTAAAATGCTTATGCACAAAAATATAGAGGAGGAAACTAGGAAGAAACTGGTTATAGGCAGAAATTGTGACAGCAGCTGAAGAAAATGATATTTTGAGGCGGATGGGAGAATTTTAAAGGTATGGTTTTGAATTATGATTTGTTGAGTTAGGTCGCGTTTGTTTATCTCTTTTAATAGCATAAGAGAGTAAAATTGTTTACTAAAAAATTCAAAATGAATCAAGGGGGTTATCCCTTGTGGCACAGGAGGGGAGGCCCAATGCGCTTGGGCATATTAGCTTTCTGCTGGAATAATTACTTAGCTTTCTACTTAAACAGGCGAAAAAGAAAAAGAAGATAATACTCTTGAAGTCCATGATAATTAATTACCACCCTAGTATTTGTGTTTAGTTGGTACATGACACTAACTCACAAAGAAAAATATAAAAAACCTTCAAACAAACATGAGATATATTTACCAAAAAATAAAAAAACAAGAGGCAGGTTCCAGTCCAATTCAATTGCATGGGAATATGGGATATTAAGTTGGTGGAGATGAAGCCCGATTTTATTGGACTGAAGATTTGAATGGGTTTGAGGTACTACTGTTTTTTTTAGATGTCTGCCCAACTTTAAATATATATATATATATATATATATATATATATATATATATATATATATATATATATATATATATATATATATATATATATATTTTAAAAAATATACACGTCTTACATAAATAATAAATAAAATTTATATATATTAGGGCTCTAAATGGTAATGGAAAAATTCATATTCGTCCGGATCTGTATTCGAAAAAAGTGGATTTTATTCGCATTCGAGAAAAAACGGATATATCTGTTTTCGGTTTAAAGGTATCCTCAAATAAACGGATACGGATATAGGCGTATTCATATTCGTTTAACATCCAACAGTAAATATATCCTACGGATAGCGGATTTTCGGAATCCGATATTCGGATTCGTATTCGTATGCGGAATCTGTATCCGAATAACTTATATATATATATTGGATGAATCTAAAGTATACTTCTCTTAAATAACATATCTTTATTAAAAATTTAAAACTACTTTAAGATTCTTTAATTTAAAAAATAAGTGGGGTTGCAGGGTGATATTTTTGTAAATTAAAGAAAAGTAAGTGAGACCACTATTTTTTAATATTATTTTATTTTTTTAAAAGAATTTCCAAAATGGCATATATAGTTTTAATAAATATATGTTATTTAAAAGATGTATGCAATATATATATATATATATATATATATATATATATATATATATATATATATATATATATATATATATATCTCACACAACTATAGTTATTAAACATATATATTAAGAACTTACATATGTATATATTAACTTACAAAACTATAACTATTTGCTTGTTACATATATATTAATGGTTGTGTTTGATAAATTTGGGAATTAAGATCTGAATGATTATGATGTTTTAATAAATTAGATTATCTGAATGGTTACGAGGTCTGAATCTAAAAAATTATTTGATAACTAAAAAGTAAGTTGTCTCTTAATGACACTATTTTACCATTTTAAAGGATAAAAATTTATTTAATAATTATAAATATTCAATTTAATAAAAATGAGTGCATAATATTGTTGAATATATTTATATAAAATAAAATTATCAAAAAAAAATCATTAAGAGGTATCTCTTAATTATTAAGATTTCATTTTCTGTCTTACCGATTAAGAGGCATTCAAAGGTAACAAAAAAAAAACAGCATCACGCCTCTTAGCGAATAAGAGACAGTCCATTAAGAGACAATCAGATGTAAACAAACAGCATCATGCCTCTTAGTGAATAAGAGACAGTTCATTAAGAGACAATCAAATGTAAACAAACATCACCTAACTTACGTTCATTAATTAATAATTTACATTCATTAGAATCTTACATTCATTAGTATAACTTTACATTCATTAATATCTAGTAATTAAATAAAAACTTAGTGATTTAGCAAAAAAATTTAAATTTGCTGGATACGAAAACGGATATTATTCCGAATATTGGATACGGATAATATTTCTAAAATCTGCTAGATATCGGATACGAATACGGATGCGGATTAATTTTTTTGGATACGAATACACTGATATCCAGATTCGTATATGTCGATTTATAACCCTAATATATACACAAATGTACGAATATTTTCTAGAAGTATTATATTTTACTTATAAAAATATTAAGAAACTATTTGTATATAACTAATAATTTTTTGATGAAACATATTTGGGCCTCTCAAGATTTGTATTATTGACCTCAATAAAAACAGTAGGCCAAACCACTTCACATTGAACTCTAAAATTAGTATAACAAATAAAATAAATTATTATTAATTTTTATTGTATATTATATAATTATAATAATTGTATCAATTAAAATTAAATAAATTCACATCAATTTAAAGTTTAATATGTAATCGTTTGACTTCACAAATCAAATTTTATCTCTAATTTTAATTTTATTTTATACATATCCGATTCCAATTCGATTGAATAATCACAAAAATTCGTCAATTGATGATTTAAAATTGTTTAGTCAATATCTCTAATCGATAAATTTAAAGTTACGTAAATTTACTAACACTATATAAGAATAATAAGAGTACGTTTGAGATTGTTTAAAAAATGTGGTTACTGATTCTAATTAGTGTTTTTAATTATAATCGGTTTTAAAAACAGTAGTTTATGCTTGATAAATAAAAAACACTTAAATTGATAATAAGTGAAAAATGGTTGTTGTAATAATCACTTATTTTAAGCGTAAATTATTAAAAATAAATGTTTTAAAAAGTAAATATGGGTAATAATTAACATTATTAAAATAAAAAGGGATAGATTATTAATGTACTTGGTCAAACCTGATTATTAGATTTAGCAAATAATTAGAAGCTCCAAATTGAAACTTATGCTTATTTTCATAAAAATTATTATAACAGTTTTAAATCAGTTTACCAAACACTTTTTCTTTCTTAAAATTGATTATATGCAAGTTTAGTTTATGAACGATCCAAACACCACCCAAGTCTCATTTGACAATCTTAAATTGATCTTTAAATTTATTTATTTTTTCTCAAAATATAATAGATATATTTCCCTTGTTTGGATCAGAATTTTGTTGTCTTGATCATCAAGTTCCCAAATTCAATCCAAAAATTCCAAACAATAACATGTAGTAGTATAAAATAATCCTTGACGAGCAAGTATGGGCCCCAAACGCCCCGTTCTCTCCCTATCAAACACCCTACCCTCTTTTTTTTTATAAAATCCCTAACCCTAATTAGAGGAAAGATATTTCTATCCTTGTTCGTAAAGGCCATCTCGTTCGAGCTCCGGGAATATCCTTTCTCGTATCCTCCTCTATCCAGCACCGCTTCTTTCCTCTCTCCTTACAGGTGATTTTACTCGCATAGGGCTTGATTAAACCGGTTTAATTCATTATGATCTCGATTATGTTTTTGAAAACCCAAACACTTTGATTTTAGATGATTTTTAATTTGTTTTTTTGTTGTTGTAATTTTCTAAAGAATAATTCCGTTCATCTCCTAATACTAAATTTGGGAATGTTTACGTATCACAGATCTCCATCGGCATATTTGTTCGGCCCCTTTTTCATCGCATCATGGGAACTAGTAAGTTATTCAGGCGTTTGTCTCTTACATATGTAGAATGTTATGTGCACGATTACATACGATTATATATAAATATTATGTATGTATGTATGTATGTATGTATGTATGTATGTTTTTAATGTTTTTGATATTTGGCTTCAAAATCTTTGTATGTGGATGATGAATGGGTTTATTTGCAGGGTTGCAGTTTGAGAATTCATGTGAAATTGGGGTATTTTCCAAGCTTACCAATGCATACTGTTTGGTTGCAATCGGAGGTTCTGAGAACTTCTACAGGTTGGTTTTATTTATTTTAGGGATATCTTTATGCTTCCAAAATAGTTTCTCTGCTCTGAACTATCTTTCCTATTTTTTTTGTGGATGTCAATAATGGTTTCAACTTACACATGGGGCAACTGTATTGTTTTACTCCAATCTCATTACTCTTAAAGGGCATGCAAGTCCATCGAGGACAACTTACTTGGGATTGAGGGAGTAGTTATTTGGGGTTATGCCTTCACTTTTCTTGACTAGATGAATGTTTCATTTTGCAGTGTGTTTGAGTCTGAGTTAGCCGGTGTTATTCCGGTTGTTAAGACATCTATTGGTGGGACTAGAATCATTGGAAGGCTTTGTGCTGGTAAGGGTTATAGAAGCTCTCATGGTCTTGTATTCGATGAATTTACCCTGGAATGATTTGCTAATATCAATGTACTATAGTAAATAACTTCTGGTTTAATTACTTTTTACTTCTTTATTTTGCAGGTAACAAAAATGGGCTCCTCTTGCCTCATACTACCACTGACCAAGGTAACACCATGCCAACCATACCTACTTTCTGATGTAGGAATGAAAATATACAATTTTACTTTGTTTTTGAGTCTCACTCCTGTATGAAAGCAATTTCTTCCCTTTAGTTGCCAAACTTTTTTATTCATCAATTAGGAAGCTAGAACATGTTTTTATCAGACCAAAACTTTTACCGGGCCATGTACAATACTTCAATTAGGAAGTGAGAACATGTTTCATTTGAAGTTGTTGGGACATGCCTTTATCAATATGAGGGGTTGTTACTATAAAGAACTGGCTGACCTGTACTTTCATTGGACAAAACTAAAAGGATTCCCAGTTGCCATAGTCAGAAGGGAAAATGATATCTTATATTCTCATCTGCAGAGAAGTTGCTCCTCTGCCTCTTTTTTTTTTTTCCATTTTTTAAAAAGGTATGGGAGATTGATTTTTTTTAGCTCTGGTCTGCATGTTGGTCTAGTGTGAAAGTTTAATCTCTAATTGTAACTTTGCAAAATAATTTGTTCATCTCATCAATTGGTTCGGCGCCTTTATAGTATTTGTAGCTGATCTTAATTATATTTTGTAATATTGGCCTTCACGAGCTTTCCAGATGTAGCCTCCTCTTGGTGTTATAGTATTTTTTGCTTCTTCTGTTGTTGTCCTGCTCTTTAATTTGGTTTTCTTTAATTTTACACCTGTTGAAAGGGTTGTGGACACAGTTGATGTCATTTTACGGTATGTCTAATGTTCCTGGTGTGTATTTTTGTTTCTTTTTGAAGAACTGCAACATTTGAGGAACAGTCTACCCGATCAAGTTGTTGTTCAGCGTGTTGATGAGAGGTTATCGGCCCTTGGGAATTGCATAGCATGCAATGACCATGTTGCACTGACCCATACTGATCTTGACAGGGTAAGCCCATATATTTCTTTGTGGACAATATGTTTCCTTATTGTATGTAATTCTTTATTTTTGATTTGGATGATATCATACGTAAGCAACCGTGTAGCAAGTATTCTAATGGAGTGTTCTACAATACAAGGTAAACTGACTTAATTTGGACATTTGATTTGGTACATGTTCAGCAAGATATGCTGAACCCACATCCCATACCCTCAGTTAAGTGCCAAATGTCCAGACGTGTAGTTCATGTATTTAGAAAATCCTTGAAAGAAAGAACCTAAGCATTCCAGAATAAATTTCTCTCAACTCTCAAGATTCCTATAGCAGTTTTCCTTTTGAGAGGCTCTTCACTCCTTGTGGAGCCTCTTCAGCTTTGTGGAAACTTTTGTTTTTGGCGCTGTTTATGTTAGTACATGTTTTAAGGAGAAACTAATGCATTCATTGGATTTGGGTACATTTCTTCATGTAATACAAGTAGCTTGTTGATAATAGCCTGCTTGAATTGAGGCGCAAATCGTGCAATTAGAGGGGAAGTGAATATTGCTTGCTTTATAAAAACTTCTTGCTATCATACCTTATGTAGGAGGCTCAATATTGTTCTTGTGCTATTTATTAGGAAACTGAGGAGCTGATTGCAGATGTCCTTGGTGTGGAAGTTTTTCGACAGACAATTGCTGGTAACATTCTTGTGGGTAGCTACTGTGCCTTCTCAAATAGAGGTGGCTTGGTAAGTAATCATATTTTGTAATGGAGATAAAGTATGTTCTAAACTGTTCTTTGTAGTTGCTCCTGTATTCATTAAATACCGATGTTGGTGCAGGTCCATCCCCATACATCCATTGAAGACTTGGATGAACTTTCAACTCTTCTTCAGGTTCCTTTGGTGGCTGGAACTGTGAACCGTGGTAGTGAAGTGATAGCAGCTGGTTTGACTGTCAACGACTGGACTGCTTTCTGTGGATCAGACACTACAGCAACAGAATTGTCTGTAATTGAGAGTGTCTTTAAGTTGAGAGAATCCCAGCCTAGCACCATTGTTGACGAGATGAGGAAGTCTTTGATCGACAGCTATGTGTGAATTGTTGAAGGGTGGTTGAATGTATCAAATACTGTGGTCTTGGTTCCTGGATTTGAATCACTTGTTTCTAAACTATGTTGGTGTTTACATTCTGTGGCAAAAGATGTTTCTGTTGGCCAAAATGTTATTACATATTTTCTTTAGATTTTCCAGATGTTGCTGTTGGTTTCAGTTTGGGCATAATAGCCTGCCTAATTTTTATTTCTGATTTTGAGAAAATAGCCCAGTTTATAATTCTGTTTATGAAAACAATATAAGATTAAAATTTGAGATATTTTTAATTTTAAGCTATATCTAAAAAGTTATATAAATTGCGATATTTTTAATTTAAAGCTATATCTAAAAGTTCTACAAATTGTTTGATTTATTATTTTTGAATTTGAAAATGTTTCGTACTGATTTCAAGAAGTCATGTAACTGATCTCTTCGATCAAAGTTGGTTGAGAGAGGATGTCTTCTATTTTATTTATACATACAAGAATAATACTACCTCTGTTCCTAAAAGATTGTCGTTTAAGATTTTGGCACATGGATTAAGAAAGTATTATTTACCAAGAAAAATTTGTTTAAAATTTCATCACTGTTCCTATATGGGAAGTTGAAAACTATTAATACAAGAGAGATAATTTATTGGAACAATGAGAGAAAATAGGGGTAATATAGGAAAGTAAATAATTTATTCTTCTCGAAAGTTGTAAACGACAAACTTTTTGGAACAAATTTTTTTTCTAAAACGACAATCTTTTAAGAACGGAGGGAGTAATATAATGGGTATGGGTCATAAAATGAGATTTTAAATGATTTGCCATGATTTTTTCAAAAATATATTATTACATGACAAATAATTTAATCAACCAATTAATAATGAAATATGATTCGACACCCAAAAGTTTAGACATTTAACATTACTAATAATGTAAACGGATACTGCTTTTCCATCCCTTTTTCTGGGGAGCAGCACGTGAGAAATAATATTTACATTTACAGTCATTACCAGTTAAGCACTAGCAGTGAGCAAAACGTTTAGAGCTCTACAATCTTATTCGCCCACCGATACTAAGATGAGAGGGGGCACTGTAAATCCACCTTACTGAACTTGAATTGGAGTCCGAATATAAATCTATGAGCCAAAATATCTTAGATTAAGCCATAAAAAAAACTATAAAGGTAGATGAACCGCTTCAGAGGGTTTTTGATGACTTTTATACAGCATGGATTAGTTTAATAACAAGCAAAAATCGGGCAGCTCACAAAAAAGAACAGCAGAACTACCAAGAGATGTTCTTATGGAATCAAGTTGTGACGTATATTCCCATCACATACTAGGTGATAGTGTCCTTCAAATTCTATTATAATAAGGGGCATTTTATGTTCACTTGGACAGAGTCTAACACATTTCTATAACATAAACCATTCCATTTAGTTCAATGTCAGGGCTAACATCTCCACATGATGACGAGCAAGAGTTGCACAAAAAATCCAGTTACTCAGAAAGGCAAGTTGTATGTAATTTCCCTTCACAGAGGAGACTTGTCCTCCAATCTTTTGTAGCATTTGCGGTACTCCTACAGATACCAAGACACAATTTAACTGCAAAATTCACTGGGATGAGATGAGGTTGCTTTATTTACTTCTATTTCGGCACAAGCTGCTCCACTTGTTGGCCTGCAAGATTTACACGGAAACACACTTATCTCACAAACTAATATAATAAAACCGTAGAAAATCATTCTTGTAGGATAATAGTGTAATAGAAAAGTACATGGAAAAGGAACATTACAAAATATTAATACATATTTGATCATACACTCATGCCCATGTAATTGTAAGAGAGAAGTAATAGAAATCTTCAATCTCTTTCAAGTATTAGTGGACCAATAAAACTTTAAAGAGCTCACATAATAATATTTCCCAAGCCTACAGACTACAACCTTATTTCACCAGAGAAATACACAATAGGATAATAGGTGTGTAAAACAATATGCTGAAGCTGAACCTGTCTGAAGTGGCTCCGCAACTGTAAACTTATATAAGGCTTTTGATTTTCTTCCCTTCTGATAAAGGATTTTGACTAGTTACTCTATGTATTCTAACTATAATTTCCTTTTATTTGATTCAGTCTACTTATTCCTTCTGGTTCGAAAAATAATCCAATATTTTGGCTACATTCAAAATAAATGCAAGATTAAAGCATTTTTGGGTTTTGAATGAGTGGATTACAATCTAGTTCCTGGACTGTTGCAAATCTTTGTTGGAATCTTGTATCACAAACACCACATTATGCAATTCAAAAGAAGCTTCTAACAAGAGTAATGAGGTAAATTTTGAAAAGTTGTTGAATCTTATAATGAGAATCATTTGTAACCTCTCTTTAAGTTTTTACCCTTAATCTAGCTGTATTTACATTTAATCTGGGTTAAATAATATACTCCCTCCATTCCAAAATATAAGACCAACTTACTAAATATGAAAAAAATTAGGAGACAGCTTTTCCTCTATAGAATTGAGGCACGCACTTGTATATTTAGACCTCCAAAATTCATTTGCTCATATATTTTGGAAAAAAAATAAAAGTTATTTTGGAATGAAGAGAGTATATTTTTACTAATGTATTTAGGAGGTAGAGGATTTTCATAATTATACTAGAGCTACAGAAATTTGCTATTAAGATGAGTGTTTGTATCGAGGCCTTGTGTAAATGTAATTTTCGGAGAGCTTGGACAAATTTGGCAAGTCCAGATAAAGGTCCATACTTCTTTCTTCTTTTGATAAGTTAAAAGTCCAAGGTTCTACTCATACAGTTCCAAGTGCTTGATTACCAAGTTCTAAATCCTAAGCGTTAACTGTTTGCATATAAAGCATGTCTTCTCCTTTGGATGGAGTTAAGAATTCTTTAGAAGCCTCTTCTTTTGGTGTGATATTCATACTTTCAAAGCAGAGGTATCAAATTTTAGACACGATTGCCTATGCTTCTCTGCTTCCCTTTCTTTTCTTCCTCTAATTCTCATTTATATTCTCTATTATCATGTTCTTTAAAAGCATTTATGAGCCATAACCAGATTGCCTTTGTATATGCTAGTTGCTACCCTTTAAGTTGGAACTACTGTAACCAGTGACCACCTTTGATTAATAAACCATAGCTCTCAAAAATTAAAAGAAAAAAGAAAAAAAGAGAGAGATTAATTAGTAGGGAATAAAAACAACCAAAAAAATTTCTTTTCTTTTACCAAATTCTTCCTCAAACTCTTAATCCATTTTTAATATATATTTTTTTCTTTTCAATTCGATAAGTTTTTTTATACCCTTGCACAGATCCTAAAATAGTAAACCTTGACCATTAGGGGAGATGGTCACAATCAGTTCAAACCTAGGTGATGTTGGAACAAGAGCAGGAGCAAAAGCCCAAAAGCATTGATTATGATAATGCTAGCAACTGAGAGCATCTCCAGAGTGTAATAAAAATAAAAAACATATACTTCCGTCTATAAATACAAATGTTATTTATTGTTAATATTGGTTCATTTATTAACCAACCTTATTGGCTCAGAGTTACCAGATACATTTATTGATTTCGCGAACCAATTGGTACTTGCGTTCCCAAACATAGTAATCTTACGCACCGATACCTAAATTTAGCGTACTTAAAATTTCTCTACTGCTTTAGCTATAATTGCAAAAAATATCAATATTCTAATTTAATATTGGATGCTCAAACATCACATTTGTACTAAATTATTTATAAAACAATCAACTTGTTGATTCAACTAAAAGTCTTCTTCATAACTAGTTATATTGTACATAGATTCTAAAATAATTCCTACCTATAAGCACTCATACTAAGCTACCGCATCATACTGCATTTTAGTCTATAGCGTACCACATAATCGGTTTCACAAACCAAAACGAACCGCGTTCCAATTAATTGGCTACTTCTCAATGCATAAGACGAATACGACCAATAGTTGATGATTGGTCGAACTGAAAGTACCAAACTCAAATTTGACCAAGTGAGTTTGTGATTTGATCGGATGACCCTCAAAATGTAAATGCATGGAACACTAAGATTTTCCATCATGCAACCCTAGATTAGCAGATCTTGAAAAATTTCTTTTACTTGTACCAGTTATGGCATGCAACGAACAATAAGATTTTGTATCAGGCAACCCTATATAGGCACAACAAAATGGAGAGAGAGATGGACCAAAACCAATCCCACACAAGCCCAAAGAGGCGTGACTACTCAAACTCTATACCAGAAGCATGTCATCAAAATTGGCATTAAAAGAAAAATACTATGTTGACATAATAAAAGCATGTCATAACTAATATAGAACCCCCCAAAAAGAAATAAATCATTTAGGTTAGCAAAATTGTAGTATAATGAAACATTTGGTCGAGAGTGAAGATGATGTCAATACGGTCTGTGGATAGATTAGTGTGGTGTTAGGTATGAACCTGATAGAATGATATCTCAGAGATGGAACAAGGTGAGGAGGGGATACAAATCCTTACAGTATATTTCGATATTTACTTCAATATAGTTAGTTATTCTAAAAACTCAAAATCAGAAGAGATATTATATCAATAGTTCCAAAACACTTAAAAATTGAATAGGAATGCATAATACATGCACTTGTTGAATATGCTAAAAGGAAAGGAGAACTAATTAATAAAAGAGAAAACCTCAAGTTAACCAAATAAAAACAACTAATTGGACAACAATTAGTTCACCCAAAAAAATAGGAAGAAGAAAAATTGCACTTACAGTCCACTTAACACTTTTATGGTGTCATAGAAGAGCCATTGCAAAGTCACAACAGGTCCCACAAGCATTATCCTAATAGGAAGGCTTCTTGTAAACAAATTGATAACCCCAATTTTCTTCACAGCCTGATAATGCATAAGAACCAAGTTAAAAGTAAGTCCAGTCTGCTATGGTGTATATAAAGTTGCAACACAAATTACGATCACAAAATTACCATCTTGAGGCTATCTGCCTTTTTGTTATAAAGTGAAGCAACAATGTTGTCAGCAGGGTTAGAGATTATGCTACCAACAGATCCAGCAGCATAGCCAGCAAAACACGTTACCCCAAGCTGTTGAGCTCTTGAGCAATCTTCCTTTTTTCTTTGAATAACATTATGATACAGAAAATTCACAGAATGCTCAAAGGTCGAAAACATGACCATGGAAACTGCCCAGCAAAACAATGAAAAGGGTTGAAATGGAACTGATACGTGATAAATAAATAATGAATATAATTTATGTCTACTGTTATGCATAATATAACAAAATTGTTTTACTTTTAAAGTTTTAATATACATGACTCGATACGTATGCAAATAGAAATATATAGTACCTGTTGGACATTGGATCGGGAAAACCCCATCAAACGGCGCCCATGGAGAGGCAACCCGGTTTGTGTAAGCAGTATAGCCTTCCTTATTTCTATCGCCACTATATGGCAGATATATGTTTTCCTTTATTATGGCATTAGTTGCCATATATTGGAAGAAGACACGTGACATCGGGAAACTTGCGATATCACCCTATAGGATGAATCTGGAAGAGGGGATCTGAGATGGAAAATATGGGACAGCTTTGCTATGCCACTGAACGTTGTAATAGAGGCTAATAGGATGGTGGAACTAGCAGCCATGATTCGCCACTATTATCGTAGCACTGTTCAGCCTTTGAGTCTCTTGGACAGTGCTGCGCAGCTGAGTGCATGTAATCTAGCAGCGATTGGAATGGGACTGGAATCGGTTAGTTTTAATTGGTTTTATATATGATTTCTGCATGTATGCATGATTATGTTTTTTTTTCTAGAGCATCCATTATTTTGTGAGTTATGTTAGTCAGCGTATGGTTTCCATGTTTTCACAACTACTTGGTAGATCTGATTTTCCGATTATGGAGGGTTGACATGGGCACGAGTGCGGGAGAGGACATATAAATGGGCAAATTGCAAGTGTACCAATCATAATATAGAACAATTAGTTTAACCATTTGAAATATTGGCATGTTCACACATGTTGGTTATTTGAATGATCAGTGGTCCAACTGGTTAAACTTAAAATTTTGAAATAAGAAAAAAATGTAAATTCCATCTAAAAATTAAAAGGCACCATTAAGAGATAGGGCTGAGAGTAATTACATGGAAGATTACGGCCCAATAGTGGAATTAGCCCCCTGTATAAGCTGCAAAAAGAAACACAACAGAAATCCCTTCAGCAAACATAGAAATGTGATATGGTAATGACAAAATAAGTAAGGTAATAATTTGGAGTTCTATACCCACGGAGGCCTTCAGATGCATAAAGCTTCGGAAAACCATCAGCCAGGCCCTTTGCAAAATGAGGCTGTGCCTGGACACGAACTTTAATGGCTTCAAAAGGACAGAGAGCCACATTTGCAAATACTTCAGCAGATGCACTGCTCATAAAATAGATGAAACTCTTGTTCTGATCAATCAGCACATCTGAATAAATCCTCTTGAAGTATTCATAAAGACCAAATCTACAAGCTCCCTGAGAACCATATCCAAAGAATTTCCCAGCCCAACCTCTTCGAAAGGCAGATGGACCTTGTTCTCTCAATATAGTCGAAAAACATGTAGAAATGCTATTGTATTTCACAGGGTTCACCTAAACATACGAAAATTTCCATGTTCAATTCTCAACTAGCTTCAAAGAACAGCAAAATAAATGAAATAACAAAAAGAAAAATAGGAGAGAGAAACAAAACCAACCCACTACTCAAACACACACTACAAAGAAACCAAGAAATTGAAAACACCAGCATCAACTCAATTCTAAATCAATTTTGGGAAAGTATTTTCAAGAGTAATGAATGCAGCCAACTAGAACCCAATACAAGCAAAGACAAATAAACATGTTAGAAATTTTTTTGGCAAGAAAGAACAAAACTTTATAAACATAAAGTACCAAAATAAACATTATGAGATACAATAAAGTCTTAAACAACACAAAAATTGAAAATAGAAAAATCATTCAATGATTTTTATGCATAGATCAAAACCCAAAAAAAGATACCTGCATATTAACTTTGAGGACATCAAGGGGAGTGATGGCCAGATGGGTTGTTCCAGCACTGAGCATTCCTCCAATGGCGCAAACCCCATAATACCCAGGTGAAAATTCCTCACATATTCTTTTCCCTTCAAATGGTCCCCTCATTTTTTTTTCATTCATTGAAAAAAAAATCCTTAATCAGTTTGCTCTTCTTCAACCCATTTCCAAGAAAAGCCCCCCTTTTTTTCCTAGTTAGTCGGAGAATTCTCCTCGATGTCGGTAAAGAATCCGATCTCTTCCTTAAAACCCCCGAAGTTGTTGTAGGGGTTTTTGTTTAGAGTAAATAGGTGTGGTCCGATCAAGAAAAGGTCCGCCTTCTTATTTGGTACGACATCGTATTGATTATTAAAATCTGAAGACAAAATTTAGACAAATTGCGTTAGGACAAAGCTAAAGAGTTCAACCCCTTATATTTAGGGGTCAGCATGGCGCGATTTGGTGCGATTTAAAATTCAAATTGCACCCGAAATCGTTTAAATACGGTTTCAAAAATTTAAAACTGCACCCGAAACCGCTTGTGATTGGTGCGGTTCGGTTTTAAAGTGTGCGGTGCGATTTTAATTGGTGCGATTTCGGTTCCAAAACCAATTGAAACAATAAAAAAGTTTAAGCCTTCAATAAAATTTAACATAAAACTTACATCGAGCAATTAACTTAGTGACAAAGTCGACAATGAGAATTATATCAAGCATGCTTTAAAACTAAAATATGTGTTATATAAACTAACGGAGACTATTCGATAACAAGCAAGAATGTTTATCTAATTCCCCAAAAATTAAAAATATATACTGAAGATAGAATAAAATATATTGCAGGGAGGACTAAAAATAATCTATTAGACTATTACAATTATAGCATTGACATTAACCAATGCATCAAGTGCTCGAGCCCCTCAACTATAAGCCCCTCCAATAACGCATCAAATAAATTCAAAATTTCAAAACTCAATTGCTTAATTTTTGACTCTATAACCTCTAACATCTTCTTTCAATTGGTGAAAAAATGACAATGCAAGACTGGAATTTTCTCTGAGTGTGTTCAAGTGAAAAGTAACTTTAGAATTTACTAGAGATTATGCATACATACACACACATGATGCGGTTTCGGTTTTATGCGATTTGGTTTTGGCTAGTAACCAAACCGGAACCGTAAATTTGGTTATTCAACCCACCTAAAACCGCCACATATGTCGGAACCGTTGGTGCGGTTTTAATTGGTGCGGTTCGTGCGATTTTTGGTGCGATTTCGATTCCAATTTGGTTACTTGCTCAGCCCTACTTATATTAGAGCATATCTACAACCACTTTGGTGTACTCAAATAAATGAGTCACATCAAAAAAAATTTTTACAACAATATCTTCAACTTTAATCATCAAATCTAGAATTTCCTTCTCACTCTTCAAATCTACAATTAAATATTAAAAATATTTATTATGCTTGATGGGTTTAATGTACAACTCATTAAATTGAAGAGACTGATGAAACACAAAATATGAAAGTAAAAAATAATGCTCTTCAAATCGCCACGTAAGATAATAAACTTCAATTTGAAGAATTTTTTTTGCTATTACTGTTGGAGATGCTCTTCCTTGCAAAAACAAAAAAAAATATTAACATGGTGGGCTTAGAACAAGCCCAGGAGGACTCTCAAACTTGTGGGCTTTATACTTTTCAAAATAGCTAAAATGTGTTATAACATGCTGGTAATTTATAAGGGTCTTTAACATTAATATACAACAATTAGAAAGTATTTACAAAAATAATACATACACAAAATAATTACAAAAATAACGCTATTCACATTAATAATGTGACGCCCCCAAAATTAGGTATACATCACCCATCTTGGGTCGTCAGATACATGGTACAGAATACAAATACAACTTACTAATACAACTGTCGTGTACAATACGACAAAACATAACTGTGAGTTTGAATACAATTATTGTCTACTAGAGACTATACAAACTCAAAAGGAGTCCTCATTACAATTATTGTCACACTATTTAACAGAATAGTGGGGACTACTAATACTATCATCTGGTCCATCACTCCGTTTTCCGACTCGTCCCAGCTATATTCTCATTTCCTGAAGAGAACAGTGAAAGAAAGGGTGAGCTCAACTAGCCCAGTAAGAAATATTATGACTAAGATAATGCAGAATAAATTATCATTAGCCTTCAACAGTGTTAATATAACGAACATCAAGTTTAACTGCAGCGGAACAAGCAATCCATTAAAAGAGTCAAGCAGAGAATAAAATCTACTATCTTCTATGATTTAAAAGGTTTTTCAACACTGTTATCGCTGGGACTCAGCTTAACAAAATAATTCACATCATCGAATCACCCCTGCACTACGGCCAAGGATATTCTTTAGTATCATGACCACAATTATCCATGCACTACGGGTCAAGAATATTTGTATATTCATTAATGGTCATGATCATGCCAACAACTGTCCATCAATGCACTACGAGCCAATGAGGACTTTTACCACATCATTTGTAACATTACGGTCATGATTATACCGAATAATCCTTGGTCATAATCATACCAAGTCCATCTATGCGCTACAGGCCACAGATGACTTTCAACATTTTATAAACATGAGGATGATGACAATGATATAAGAATTCAATAAAACAAGTTCAAGAATTAATTTATCCAAGAATTAACTACGTCCAAATTGTCAACATGATACTGCTTTGTGGAGTAAAATTCAAGAATACTTAGAATAATATTTTCATGAAAAGATACTGGATGAAACGCAATTATCAAGGATATTCCACTAATTTCATGGAGTATAGAAGTTAAAACTTAACCAACTGAGTATAATAAATAATGAAATAACAAAAGAAATTACCTGGCATGCGATAGACCGCACAGACATGTTATTCTAACAGAATAATAAATAATGGAACCAGGTCCGGCGTAAACGCACAGACAGGATATTCCGACAGAATAATAAATAATGGAACCAGGTCCGGCGTAAACGCACATACATGATATTCTGACAGAATAATAAATAATGGAACCAGGTCCGGTGTAAAACACACAGACAGGATGTTCCAACAGAATAATAACAAAAACGGAACCAGGTCCGGTGTAAAACACACAGACAGGATGTTCCAACAGAATAATAATAAAAACGAAACCAGGTCCGGTGTAAAACACACAGATAGGATGTTCCAACAGAATAATAGAAGAATGTCACCAAGTATAGGGTAGACCGCGTATACAGGTTATTCCAACAGAATAATAAGAAATGGAATAACAAAAGTTCTCTTCATGAATAAGAAAGAATAACACCCCTTACCGTTTTAAAAAAGAACTGAAATAAAGAAGTAGTTAAGTAGCAGAATACTTTTCTTCTCTCTCTCTCTATAGTTTTTCTCTATAGTTTCTCTCTCTAGAGTTCAGTGAATTCGTAAAAAATAATGAAGGAATGAGCTGCTATTTATAGAAAAATGGAATGCATAGTAACTAATCCATGAACGGTCCAGATTGATTACTTTAATCTGACGATCCATATTTAAGAAAAATCTTTTAAATAAAATATAATATATTCTATTTATAGAATAACTTTAATAAAGTATTCTGTTTTATATAAAAAGATGTTTCTGTTTTATTACGTTAATAATACGAATAAAACAAAACTTCATTATCGCTAAATAATTCATATTATTAACTGACAATAATTGAATCAAACTGAGTGACTTCTCACATAAGCATTAATAATCAATACCGTGTGCTACTATGCAACCACACGTGTTACTGTACTTTTACTACCTAGTAGTTCAATAGTATCAATGGTAAAACTTCCGTCGTTATTTTTAATAAAATATTTTTGTCGTTTTCTTAATCCGACAATAATTCCGTTGTGGGGTCCACCAATGATTGTGCCGTTGTACGACTATTCTCTGTTAAAACGAATATTCCCCGACCAATCGAATATTATATAACAACTTGCGTACTTTGCAAAATTTATAAATATCACAACTATAACATTATATCAAATTAACTCCATAATATTCAAAAATGATATTTATAGAAAATTCATCTTTATTTATAAAAGTTGGGGTCTTACAACCTCCCCTTCTTATGAAATTTCGCCCTCGAAATTAGGGTACGTACCTGGTATGTCGAAGAGGTAAGGATACCTTGACTTCATTTCATATTCTAACTCCCAAGTCATTTCCTCAACATCGTGATTTCTCCACAAAATTTTGACTTGAGGTATAACCTTGGAGCGTAGAATATGTTCCTTCTTATCCAAGATTTGAACAGGAACTTCTTCATACGTCAAATCCTCCGCTATTTCGTCCGGTTCTAACTCAATAATGTGGTTCGGGTCTTCCACTTATTTACGTAACATAGATATGTAAAAAACGTTATGAACACGAGACATACTTGGCTGTAAAGCGAGTCTATAAGTCACAGTTCCTACTCGATCGAGGATTAAAAATAGACCGATGAATCGAGGATTGAACTTTCCTCTCTTTTCAAATTTCGTAACTCCTTTCCATGGAGCAACACGTAAGAACACATGATCTCCTATATCAAATTTCACGTCCTTTCGATGAAGATCAGCATAACTCTTTTGTCGATCTTGTGAGATTTTTATACGTTGTCGGATCATTTGAATCTTTTCTATAGTCATACGTACCAACTCCGGTCCCAACAACGTTGCTTCACCCACCCCATCCCAGCATACTGGAGAACGACATTTTCTTCCATACAATGCTTCGAATGGAGCCATGCCAATACTTGCTTGATAACTGTTGTTGTAGGAAAACTCCACCAATGGTAAGAACTTGTCCCAACTTCCCTTGAAATCAAGGACACAGAGTCTTAATAGATCTTCAAGAGTTTGAATAGTCCTCTCTGATTGTCCGTCCGTCTGAGGATGATATGCCGAACTAAATCGTAAATCCGTGCTCATAGCTTTTTGTAAACTAACCCAAAATTGTGAAGTGAATCTTGGGTCTCGATCAGAAACTATGGATACTGGCATACCATGCAGTCTTACAATCTCGTTTATGTACATACGAGCAAGACGTTCAAGTGTATAAGTTTCTCGTATCGGTAAGAAATGAGCAGACTTGGTCAATCTATCAACAATGACCCAAATCGCATCTATACCTTGAGAAACCTTAGGAAGACTGGTAACGAAATCCATGGTAATGTGCTCCCATTTCTATTTTAGAATTTCAAGTGGTTGCAATGGACCTTTTGGTACTTGATGCTCCGCTTTGACTCGTTGACAAGCTAGACACCTTGAGATAAACAACGCTATCTCTCACTTCATTTTGTTCCACCAAAATGTATGACGAAGATCATGATATATTTTGGTACTCCCAGGATGGATTGCAAACGGTGTGTTGTGCACCTCCATCATGATTTCTGTAACGAATGATTTGTTTGAATTGTGATTCTGAGGACAGAATCCTTGTAAGGAGGGAATGATGTAACATTCTATAATTTTAAATTGTTTTAATAAATATTTATTGATTTATATAAATATTTAATGGATAGGTTTATTGATTGAATAATTAATTGTTTAATTTGAGTGATGTAGTTTATTTAATTATTTGTTGAATAAATAATTAAATAGTAGATATTAAATATTTATTGGCAATATTAAATATTTATGGAATTATGGCAATTAGAATTGATGTGATTTAATTAATTATTTGTTGTGTAATTAATTAAGGAGCTAAATAAATTAGTTGTTATGAGATTTATAATAATTAATTTAATTAATAAGCTAGAGAGCTTATAGTGGTTTTAAATAAATAATAATATTTTAAATGAGAAATTATAGTTTAAAATATTAGTTGGTTAAATGAAATTATAATTATAAAAGAAATTATAATTATTTATGTGTTAGATTAATGTTTTAATTGATTTATTTAATTAAATGAATGTGTGATTAATAACCTTATTATAAAGGGGTTATTAAAATAAATTAAAAGAGTTTAATTTAATTTTGTCAAAAATCCCTTATTGTATAATAAGTCTTTAATCTATTAGAATTTTACCAAACAAGGTATAAGGATTAATCTATTATGTTTTAATTCAATTTACCAAACAAGGAGTAATGATTAATAGATTATTTTTATTTAGACTAGCCAAACAAGCCTTTTGGCTTTTAAATTTTAAAACTCCTATAACTGATATATTTATATCAGTACTTATATTATATCATTAATATATGTAAGACCCCAAATTATTAATAAATGAAATTTAAATTCTCTCTATTTATTATTTTGAAATAGTAAGTGTTAAATTGATTAATGAGGTTAGTTATGGGTAAAATGCGCAAATATTTAAAATAAGCAGGTGGTTATAAAATATTCATTGTTGTCGGGGAATATTCGTTTGGTCATGGAATATTCTTCCTGTCGGGAAATATTCGTACGACAGCGCAGTCTTTTGTGGGCCCCATAACGGAAAGCGATTGGATGAAGAAAACGACAAGTATATGTTTTTTATTAATAACGACGTAGTTGTTACCGTTAATACTGTTGGAATACCCGGTGGTTAAAACACAGTAATACGCGTTGTTACACAGTAATACACTGTATTGCACCAATTATTGATTCTTACGTAAGAAGACACTACTCAATAATGGTTACAGTAATTACTGTTCAGTATTTTATTTTATTGATTCAATAATTGCTGCGTTGATATTTTATATTACTGTTGTTTCAATAATTGTCACTACACAGTATTTCCCATTATCAGATCAATAATTCATATTATTTGAATAATATTATTAGATAACATTATTGGCAATGTCTAGAAAGTTCTGTCTAAGGAGAGGTTTGGTCATCTAATTGCGCGTCAGTAAGGAAAAATCCTTATTGGAAAGCCCCCTCTTTCCTGGGAACGGCCTGGTTGTCATAAATGTGATTCTGTAATATTATTTGTGAATAATTAATTATTGATTCATATGATAAGGAAATATTTATTTTTGTGGATATAAATGAGGGATATATTTTTGTGGTTAAAAATAAAGGAGTTAATGTTGAGGTTTTTATCAGTATTTTTGTCGGAATGGAGGTATTAAAAATCAGGATTTTTGAGATATTTTGCGGGGGTTATAATTTTTAATCCGACCGTTGGATCGTGGTAATTTTTGGATATGTTATACATATATAAGTTGAGTATATGTCCACAAATTTTGAACCGTTAAAAATGAACGTATGATTTATTATGAATTTTACGAGATGACTGGTTCAGAAATTGTTAAATTTTCGGAGTTAATCATTTTGGTAGAAAATTCTAGAATTGGTGGGCCCCACTCTTGGTTGGTGAAGAAATGTGCTGAGATTTTTATTCAAATGTGGTGGGTGGGAATAGTAGCAGGTAAAGCCATCAGGTTGCAGGTTAAGTCTGCTTCGGCGTGCTAACATTTTCCTATAAATAGAGGGCTAAGTTAGAATTGAAAATCACACCAGAAACAAGTTTTTTCTCTTTCTCTCTCTAGATTATTGAGTGTATTTTGTGAGTATTTAGATACTTTGAGAGTTTCTATTCATCAGAGCAAGTGTCTTTCAGCCTTATACCGGTATTCCGACCAGAAGTACTGTCTTTACGAGGTAAGGGATGTTATTTTATTCAAAAATGATATTATTTCTGCAATATCATTATGCCAAAATATTGGTTGGAAATTTTTATTAAATTTGGAACTTTTCACGTCGGGGTTACTATTCATGAGTTACTATTCACGAGTTACTATTCACGAGTTACTATTCATCGAAAAATAAAATTTTCTTCTTTTCGTCCAAAATATCTATTCTGGGTACTAGCTTTGATTGTATCTATGTTTTGATCATTCTTGAATTCTACTTCACTATGAATAATTATAAGGTATTTTTGGACTTGGATAAATCGAAATACGAATCCTTAATATTTGTTATTTTGTTTCACTGGATTCGTTTTCTTTAAGATATTTTTCATCATCCTCAGTCCTAAATGATGATATTACTGAATATCTTTGGCCCGTAGTGCAAAGATGAATGATTAACTGATGAATATCTTTGGCCCGTAGTGCAAAGATGAACAGGTGTTGAGATGAACATGACCGACTGGTGATACAAATGAATATCTTTGGCCTGTAGTGCAAAGATGAATATTTGATTAAAGATGGTTATTGATTGTTGTTACAGGGATAAAATATTGATGATGGACTTTTAAATCTTAGAAGATAGTAGAACTCATTCTCTACTTGACTCTTCTAATGGTTTGCTGTTTCCGCTGCAGTTATTGATTTAAAACTTGTTGTCTATTGTATTCTATTAGATTTTTCCCTGTTGAAGACTAACGATAATTTGTTCTGTATTATCTTAGTCATAATGTTCTTTACTGGGCTAGTTGAGCTCACCCTTTTCCTTTTTGTTCCATTTTTCTCAGGAGGCGAGAATGTAGCGAGTACTAGTCGGGGTATGGAATGATGGTTCTAGAAGTTACTTTAGTAGTCCTCACCATTTTTGTGAAATAATGTATCAATAATTGAAATGAGGACTTATTTGAGTGTGGATATTGTCTAAATGACAATATTTGTATTTAAACTCACAGTTCTTGTGTTGTAATAATAAAGATGTAGTTGTTTCTGTACCATGTATTTTGGCGACTCAGAATGGGTGTTGTATACCTATTTTGGGGGCGTCACAATATATGTTGTTATTATTATTACGTTATAATATTATACGTAAGATAAAAGAGAGAGAAAGGAGAGAAAAAGAGAAAACTCAGAGGAAGAAGAAGAAGAAAAGAAGAAAAAGTAAGAAGAAATTAGAGAGAATTGAGAGTTTTTTATAGGTTTTGGAGAAAAGCTTGATAATCAAAGAGTTAGAGTCATCATCTTCTTCATAATCTAAGGTAGGCCATCTTTTCTTTTGTAAAACTCTAAAATTTTTCTTCTTCCCAAAAAGTCTCTGTGAAAAATTTTATAAACGAAATTTTGTTGTTATGATTATAATTTTGTATGATTATCAATTGTATATGTGTTTCATGAGTTATGCATGATCATAGAGAAATTAATTCATGTAAGTATGTAATTTATGAAGAAAATATTTTACAGAGAGTTTTTATGTATGAATATGGGTTTAGTTAAAATAGAAATTAAGGTCTAATTGGTTGTGGTATTGATAAATTGATTGTTAGAATTGCTAGAGTATGTAGAATCATAATCATGATGTTTAGAAATTTCTATTTTGATTTAATAACAAAGTCACAGTGTTGATTTTCATTAAAAATTGTCAACAATGGAGTTTTGCCAAAAACATTGAAATCGGGTGTTGTAAATTTGATGTTTGTGTTGTTTAGATGACTAGAAACGCGTTAGAAAATATTAGATTATGTTTATGTAAACCTATTTACTCATTGGGTAGCTTGGTATGGTTGTTAGAAAGGAGTTTGGAGACCTAATTTGGCTTTTCGTAGTGTTCTAGAGCTAAAATCGCATAATCGCAGCAGTGACCCCCGCCCCGGCGGGCCCCCCTAGTGCAAAAACCCCCGCCCCGGCGGGGGGGTGTTCTGTCAAGCCAAAATTTTGAAAAGAAAAAAAAAACTGACCGGACGTAGTTTACTAAAATGAGTATAACTTTTTCATACGAACTCCGATTGAGGTAATTCAAGATGATTCGGAAAGAGGACGAGTAGACCTACAACTTTCATTCTTTAAGTTTTTTAATTTGAGGTCTGTAACAGTAGTCAAAATGGCCATATTTAGGACTGTTGTGTATTTGGAGGCCATCGGAAGGCGTCGGAATGCGCAGATGCAAGTGTAATCCTTTGTGTAATAGTATAATCTAATGATAACATGTTAGACATGTAATAGGATGTTTTATAAAGTTGTTAATGTGTGTATAGTGCAATGGCATGATCACTTAAGTAGTTGTAATAAAGCTAAATAGTGCTGTTCATGAAAAGATGCGATTTTGTTAGTAAGCTATATGAATCTAATGTTAGTATAACTAATGTGTATTGTCAATACATATGATATGTGTAGGACCTTTGGTGAACGTGAGTAGTGATTGTTTAACCTACACGATGAATGTATTAGTTATGTGTTAATGACTAACTATGTCACGATGACATATGTATATAGGATATTATGATTCAAATTGATTCGGTTTAGCCTACGAACAAGGCAAGTTCTCTAACTCAAAACTTCATTGTGCGAGTTTAAATTCATTTGGTACATTATTGTTTTCAAATTCAATTACAATTTTTGCAAGTTGCTACCTCTACATTTTCGTAGAGCGAGATTGTCTATTATTGAGTATGTCATTGTATTTAGTTACTCATGACGATGCAAGATTTCTAATCCTTTATCTTATTAACCTATTATTGTTTTCAATTCGATTACCTTATAATGATGCAAGCTGTCTAAACTTTGGTTTGATGTTGAACAAATTATTCTTGTATTACACTTGTTGTTTAGCATGCATAAATAAATTGCTATGCATGTTTAGTATTCAATTCTAATTAACATTGGCTTAGTATTGTTCAAGCAAGGTATGCTATAGTTATTCAAATTGTATGCTATTAGATTATTCCTAATGCATGACTTTAGTTTACTATGATTGATTCAATCACTATTATTCTATAGTATAGTGTTATTGGTCTTATTCAACTACTCCTTAGTTGATGTTCGTTAAATTCCAAATTTTTTTGAAAGCTTATCCAAACCAAACTTACTTTGGTGCGGACTTGTATTCTAAATACTGAGATGAACAACTCTTTTAATAGAGGTTTACGCTTAGCGTTGAAATGGTTGTGCACAATACATTGTACGAAGGGTTGATCCCCCTAAGTACGTGAAGTCCTTATAGTCTTATGACTGTTAAAGTTTAAGTTGAAAGATTACTTATAACTGCGGACATGATTCGTGGTCATTAGACCCTCAGTAAATGTTAAAGTTTTCAGAAAGTAATATAATTTATTGTTCAGTTCTATTAAACCTAATATTGGCAAATGATGTAAAGTTAAATGATTTATCTATTATTATTTCAAGTGGGCTTTGTTTGCTCACTCTTGCCTGTAAACTTTCTTACAGTTAAGGTTGAAACTGGTGATGTACCTAGCACCAGTAAAGGGAAAGGAAAGATGAAACAATGCTGAAGACCTGTAATAGATTGAATAGTTTATTTTCAAACTTGTTTAAAGATTGTAATGAATGTTATTTTAATTATTCCGCATGAATGAATGAATGTTTGTAAAGGTTAGATAACCTGGGAGATTTATTTAAATTTAGTCCTGTATGGGCAGGTTTTATTTATTCAATTTTATTATAATTGGGTAGTTAGAAATGAATGTTTTGATTACGTGAACACCAAATCTTGAGAAAATGGAGTACCAGGATTTGGGGGTGTCACAATTTCATACTTTAAATCAGGGTTGTTAGGAACACAAAGTCTGGAGTTGACTCGAAGTATTCCTTCTTCATCGATTCTTGCTTCCGGCATAACACCTTCTTGCACTTTCTTCCTCATACGCATCAGCTCCAGGTATGTAGCTTGAGCAGCTTTAACTCTATCGATTAAAGTTGGTTCTACTCGTATATTCGCCATCATCACATGGGTCCATGGAGTCTTTAACTCTATCTCCATCCTTTGCAAGTCACACAAAATGGGCCTTTGTGTTGATAATATCGCACTCGTACTTGCATATAATCTTCTACTCAATGCGTCAGCTACCACGTTCGCTTTTTCAGGATGATATTGAATAGTATGATCATAATCTTTCAACAGTTCAAGCCAACGTCGTTGTCGCATGTTGAGTTCCTTTTGAGTGAAGAAATGTTTGAGGCTTTTATGATCCGTAAAGATCTCCACCTTCTCCCCATACAAGTAATACCTCCAAATTTTAAGTGCAAAGACAACAGCTGCCAACTCTAGATCATGAGTAAGATAATTCCTCTCATATTCCTTGAGTTGTCTTGCTGCATAGGCTATGACTTTTCCATGTTGCATGAGAACGCATTCCAACCCTTTGCTCGAAGCATCACTGTAGATGATAAATCCCTCCGAGCCAGATGGTATTGTTAGAACAGGTGCTGAAATGAGTCTCCTCTTGAGTTCTTGAAAACTCTTCTCACATTCTTCGCTCCAACCAAACTTTGTATCTTTCCGAGTCAGCTGAGTTAATGGAGTAGCGATTCAAGAAAATCCTTCCACGAATCTCCGATAATAACCAGCTAAACCAAGAAAGCTACGTACTTCGGTCACTGATTTAGGTTACTCCTAGCTTTGAAAAGCTTCAATCTTTGCCGGGTCAACAGATATTCCACGACTTGATACTACGTGCCCAAGGAATGCTACCTCCTCCAGCCAGAACTCGCATTTCTTCAACTTGATATAAAGCTTGTATTCACGAAGCTTTTGGAGTACCAGCCTCAAGTGTTGCTCATGATCTTCACGGCTTTTGGAATAAATAAGGATGTCATCAATAAAGACGACCACAAAGTGATCCAAATATTCCTTGAATACTCGGTTCATCATATCCATGAAGGCAGCAGGAGCATTAGTCAATCCAAAGGACATGATTAGGAATTCATAATGCCCGTACCGAGTTCTGAAAGCTGTCTTTGGAATATCCTCAGTTCTAACCTTCAGCTGATGATGTCCAAAACGAAGATCGATCTTTGAAAAGAATTGTGCTCCTTGCAATTGGTCAAACATGTCATCAATACGTGGCAATGGGTACCTGTTTTTTGATGGTGACATGATTCAACTCCCGATAATCAATACAAAGTCGCATACTTCTATCTTTCTTCTTCACGAATAGAACATGAGCACCCCAAGGAGAAGTACTAGGACGAATAAAGCCAATGTCTAATAATTTCTGCAGTTGGATCTTTAACTCCTGAAGTTCAATAGGAGCCATTCGATATGGGGCTTTGGAAATGGGTTTTGTACCGGGTTCAAGGTCGATACAAAATTCAATTTCACGCTCTGGGGGTAGGCCAGGAAGTTCTTCAGAGAATACGTCAGGAAATTATTAACAATAGAAATATCATTCAAAACTGACGTATTTTTGTTTAGATCCGTGACATGAGCTAAGAAAGATTGACATCCGTTTTTCAATAAACGAATAGCTTTATGGTTTGAGATGACAGCGATTGATTTTAATGGTTTGGTTGCTTGAATTCGCATAATAGGTCGATTAGGAATATGAAAGCTAACAACCTTACGAAAACAATCAATTTTTGCATGATGAGTAGTTAATCAATCAATCCCTAGAATCACGTCAAATGCAAGTATTTGTAATGAAATAAGATCGACAGGTAATGTGTGGGTACCAACTTGAACCAAACAAGACTTATAAACCGTGGATGTAATGAAGGTTTCTCCCAATGGAGTTTCAACAGATAAATCAAAGTCTAATTTCTCCGGAATCAAATTTAATCGATGAGCGCAAGTAGGAGAAATAAAAGAATAGGTAGAACCGGTATCAAATAAAGTATAGACTTCGTTAGAGTTTATGATAAGCTTACCCGTGATGACCTCATTCGGGTTCCTTGCTTTCTGGGAGGTCACAACAAATGCTCTCCCTTGCACTACCGATTTTGACTTTTCTGGGACGGCCTTTGGTGTCTCCATCCTGGCTGAACTTGTTTTTGGTAAACGACAAAATCGAGCTAAATGACCTTCTCTTCCACAATTATAACATGCTTTAGACGGCATCGCGCAGTTTGGACTGATGTGCCCCTCCCCTCCGCATTTGAAAGATATGATAGGTGGTCGTTCTCCTTCCTTAACAACGGATGCTGGTGCTGACGTCTTTTCATCATTGTTGAATCTCCTCTTCTTGAAATGACCATTCTTATTATTTTAGCCCTGATTACCACCGAAGTAGTTACCATTTCTGGCCTGTTAATTCCCTCCACGCTTATTGTCACTGCTTCGATGACTGCTCTCACTGGTATTATCATTTTGCCGACTGCTCTCTTTTGGTTGCGTTGACTCATTATCGCGCTCCACTAATTGAGCCCTATTCACAACATCTGAATACAAACACAGTTTATGAGAAATAAGATGTTGACGTATCTCAGGTTTTAAACCTCGTAAAAATATTCGCGTCATTCGCTCTTCATTATCCACCAAGTGGGACGTAAACCGGGACAACTCATCAAATTTAGCCTCATACTGCGACACGGTCATATTATTCTGCTCTAATTTGATGAACTCCACCTCCTTCATGTGACGAACACTTTCAGGAAAGTATTTGTCATTGAACAGCTCTTGGAACTTCTCCCAAGACATCCTCAGTGCGGTACGTTGAGTACGCTTAATCGATTCCCACCACTAATCTGCCTCTCCTCGCAACATAAAGGCGGCAAAGGGAACCTTTTGCTCCTCAGAGCATCCCAAGACATCAAATATCTTGGTGATCTGCTTTATCCATGTTTCCGCTATAAGTGGTTTTGGCTCTCTCTTTAACTCCGGTGGTCCCAGCTCCTTGAACTGTTTAGCGGTGACCATCCGAATGTTTTCAGTATTTCCACCTACATTTTGGACAGGAGCCGCTTTCGCCTGCTGTTGCATGAACTGCATAAAGCTTCTGAACATTCCATCATTCATCATCTGGTCAGTGTTGTTGTTTGCATGAGGATTGTCACCTTCCTGATGCATATTATCCTGATTATTGATATATGGTGAATCAACAGTCGCCTGTGCTCCATTGTTATTCTCAACATTCTCAGATGCCATTTTCAGATACTGTCACAAAATAAAAGTTAATTGATATGTCGTATATTATCCTTATATTCTGATCGACCAATTAAATACCATGCAAATAAACTTAGGTAGGTCATACTAGCGAAGGAATTTCATGTCTCTCCCCTCATAGTTCTATTCTCACATCTTAGCCAGGGATCATATCCCTAAGCTTTGATACAAACTGTGACGCCCCCAAAATTAGGTATACATCACCCATCTTGGATCGTCAGATACATGGTACAGAATACAAATACAACTGTCGTGTACAACACGACAAAACATAACTGTGAGTTTGAATACAATTATTGTCTACTAGAGACTATACAAACTCAAAAGGAGTCCTCATTACAATTATTGTCAAACTATTTAACGAATAGTGAGGACTACTAATACTATCATCTGATCCATCACTCCGTTCCCCGACTCGTCCCAACTATATTCTCATTTCTTGAAGAGAACTGTGAAAGAAAGGGTGAGCTCAACTAGCCCAGTAAGAAATATTATGACTAAGATAATGCAGAAAAAATTATCATTAGCCTTCAACAGTGTTAATATAACGAACATCAAGTTTAACTGCAGTGGAACAAGAAATCCATTTAAAGAGTCAAGCAGAGAATAAAATCTACTATCTTCTATGATTTAAAAGGTTTTTCAACACTGTTATCGCTAGGACTCAGCTTAACAAAATAATCCACATCATCGAATCACCCCTGCATTACGGCCAAGGATATTCTTTAGTATCACGACCACAATTATCCATGCACTACAGGCTAAGAATATTTGTGTATTCATTAATGGTCATGATCATGCCAACAACTGTCCATCAATACACTACGGGCAAATGAGGACTTTTACCACATCATTTGTAACATTACGGTCATGATTATACCGAATAATCCTTGGTCGTAATCATACCAAGTCCATCTATGCACTACAGGCCACAGATGACTTTCAACATTTTATAAACATGAGGATGATGACAATGATATAAGAATTCAATAAAATAAGTTCAAGAATTAATTTATCCAAGAATTAACAACGTCCAAATTGTCAACATGATACTGCTTTGTGGAGTAAAATTCAAGAATGCTTAGAATAATATTTTCATGAAAAGATACTGGATGAAACACAATTATCAAGAATATTCCACTAGTTTCATGGAGTATAGAAGTTAAAACTTAACCAACTGAGTATAATAAAGAATAGAATAACAAAAGAAATTATCTAGCATGCGATAGACCGCACAGACAGGTTATTCTAACAGAATAATAAATAATGGAACCAGGTCCGGCGTAAACGCACAGACAGGATATTCCGACAGAATAATAAATAATGGAACCAGGTCCGGCGTAAACGCACAGACATGATATTCCGACAGAATAATAAATAATGGAACCAGGTCCAGTGTAAAACACACAGACAGGATGTTCCAACAGAATAATAATAAAAACGAAACCAGGTCCGGTGTAAAATACACAGACATGATGTTCCAACAGAATAATAATAAAAACGAAACCAGGTCCGGTGTAAAACACACAGATAGGATGTTCTAACAGAATAATAGAAGAATGTCACCAAGTACAGGGTAGACCGCGTATACAGGTTATTCTAACAGAATAATAAGAAATGAAATAACAAAAGTTCTCTTCATGAATAAGAAAGAATAACACCCCTTACCGTTTTAAAGAAGAACTGAAATAAGGAAGTAGTTAAATAGCAGAATACTTTTCTTTTCTCTCTATAGTTTCTCTCTACAGTTTCTCTCTCTAGAGTTCAGTGAATTCGTAAGAAATAATGAAGGAATGAGCTGCTATTTATAGAAAAATGGAATGCATAGTAACTAATCCATGAACGGTCCAGATTGATTACTTTAATCTGACGGTCCATATTTAAAGAAAAATCTTTTAAATAAAATATAATATATTCTATTTATAGAATAACTTTAATAAAATATTCTGTTTTATATAAAAAGATGTTTCTGTTTTATTACGTTAATAATACGAATAAAACAAAACTTCATTATCGCTAAATAATTCATATTATTAACTGACAATAATTGAATCAAACTGAGTGACTTCTCACATAAGCATTAATAATCAATGCCGTGTGTTACTATGCAACCACACGTGTTACTGTACTTTTACTACCGAGTAGTTCAACAGTATCAATGGTAAAACTTCCGCTGTTATTTTTAATAAAATATTTTTGTCGTTTTCTCAATCCGACAATAATTTCGTTGTGGGGTCCACCAATGATTGTGCTGTTGTACGAATATTCTCTGTTAAAACGAATATTCCCCAACCAATCGAATATTATATAACAACTTGCGTACTTTGCAAAATTTATAAATATTACCCACAACTATAACATTATATCAAATTAACTCCATAATATTCAAAAATGATATTTATAGAAAATTTATCTTTATTTATAAAAGTTGGGGTCTTACAAATAAGGAAACCTAAAATCAAGAAAAAATAACTGTCATAACTAATAATTCAAATTCAAATATATAGAATCTAACAACAAAAATAAATTCAAATTCAAAATAATAATTCAAATTTAAATCTTGATCTCCATCACGATCTCCATCACAGTAGTCCTCTCCTCCACTACTCCGCCGCGAATCTCCGTTGTCCAAAACGTCAATGAGAAGAAGAAGAATATTCGCCCTACAAAAAGTTTAAAAATAAATAGATGTAACCAAACTTTTATATCAAGATAACCAAACATTTATACCAAGGTAACTAAACTTTTATACCAAGGTAATCAACCCTTTATACCAATGTAATCAATTTACCTCTACACCTGCAGTATGAATTGGTTACCTTGTTCTGAAAGTTTGGCAACCAACTGCATGAAGGTTTGGCTATCAACTGCATCACATTCAAAACAAATTGGTAACTTAATAAAATTGAATTAGTTACCTTGGTATGAAAATTTGACTACCTACTGCATGAAGGTTTGGCTACCAACTGTATCACATTCAAAATAAATTGGTAACCTAATAACACTGAATTGGTTACCTTGGTATGAATGTTTGGCTACCAACTGCACTATGAAAAAACTACAGGTGTGGATGTGGATTGGTTACCTTGATATGAAAGTTTTGTTACCTTGGTATGAAGATTTTGTTACCTTGGTGTGAATGTTTGATTACCAACTGCACAATGAAAAAATTTAAGGTGTGGAGGTGGATTGATTACCTTGGTATGAATGTTTGGTTACCAACTGCACTATGAAAAAACTGCAGGTGTGGAGGTGGATTAGTAACCTTGGTATGAATGTATGGTAACTTTGGCATGAAGATTTGGTTACCTTGATATGAATGTTTGGTTACCAATCTCTTCTATTAGTTACTAATTTTGGTCGTAATCCTTTTACACTGTCATTCTCTGTTGGATCAGACCTATACAAAGAAATTCATTTAATAAGAAACAAATTGAACAATATAAAAAAAACAAAATAAATGTAGTAGCATGAACATGTACCAACCATAATAGGTCCATCAGAACAATTGAACCCGCTTCCATCATGATTGGACGCTGAAGGCCTTCAATTTGTTTAATTTGATTTATTAACCTTCCAATACTACCATGCATACAAATTATTTTTTTCTCAATCAGAGCTGCCAGGGGAAGCCAGTTGAACAATATGTTTATCCGATGCCATGCCCAAATTCCATCTCTTTCACCCTGTTTAGCATATTATTAAGAAAATAGTCATTTAGTGGTGAAAGATGAAAATCACAAACATCATAATATACAAATATAATAGCACCATACCATTCGCTCAATACATTCAATTCGAAAGTCATAGGAAAAGAGAGGATGAAGAAAAAAGAGAGAAAAACAGGAAAAAAGGATGAAGAATGAGGATGAAGAAAAAAGGGAGAGAAACAGGAACAGAGATCTGTTAGAGTTTATGCCCTAGAGGCCAATTATTTGATGTAATTGCTTAACATTTGATATTATTGTTGATTGAATAAATAAATGATTTTATTATGGTTTTAATTACTGCGTAATATAATTGTTAACATAATAAAATTCCTTAGAATAGTGATACAAATTATATAGTTTCAAGTATGTGACTTGAACATGAGATTATATAATTATAATTAGTATCATTGTTCTTAAATGTCCCTAGTCGAGTATCATTGTTGATGGGACAACAATGATGCATTGAGACTAGTATGTGGATTGACTGATGACCAAATCTCATTGGTCATAAATATATGAGATATTAAGTCAATGCATAGGTACATGTTAGAGAACAATGTACTGGACAGACCCACCATGAGAATTCTATATGGAGCATTATGCGAAGTGTCATTAGTAATTCTCATAGTGACAATGATGTAATGGTCCTCCGACCTGAAACCGCTATATTACTACACGAGAATATATGTACTTTGATATCATCAAATGTCACCTTTAATAGGGTGGACTATAAAGGTGATTATTGGGTTCATTATGAATCGTGTGAGTAATATGAGTGATCTAGATGGAATTTAACCATCCTATATTTTATAGGTGATATCCATAGGCCTCTTGATTGAGTAGGACTATGAAATGCATGGCCATGCTCAAATAGTGATTTGTTTCATATAGTCTACTCATTGATCAAGAAAACTCAGATTAAATTATGAAGAGTATGACACATTCCATGACTCGAGTTTAATCTAGGATATTAAGGTTAAAAGGATTAAATTACATTGAAACATTGGTCACGAAAAGGTTGCATCGAATCATCGATCTTATTATTACTTGGGTAGCAGTGATGCATTACTAGATGCCGCTCACTGTTTATAACTTTATAATATGATTTTAAGGTTATTGCCAACGTAATAATAACCTATAGGGTCACACACAAAGAACGTAATTAAAAGGAAATTAATTTAAATTGTAAAGATTTAAATATGTCAATATGATTGATATAATTTTAAATTACGAATTTAAATTAATAGGATAATTTATATATAGGTATATTAATTAAGTAAGACTTAATTAAGATATATATAAATTCGGATTTTAATAATATTAGGTTTTGATTAATTCCTCCTGACTGCTATATATATGATGTATATCAGACTTTAGGTTTTTACGTCAAAACAAAACCCTAGCCGCTCTTAGAGAGAGACTAGAGAAAACAGTTCCGAAAATCCTCATCCTTGGTGGCTAGTACCGCGATTCCTTCTTCTGCAGATCGTAAGACGATTCGCGGAGCGTTCGTGTGGATACCGTAGAGACGCAGTCGGTTTGTATTGCGTTGGAGATTCGAGGCGCAGTCGATTTCAGACTCTCGTTTTCATATTCGGTATAATCTCTAAACCTCTTAATTAATTGATTTTTCGCATGGATCCTGTTATAGGGTTTCGGAAATTGCTTTAAAATTTTAATTTCCGCTGTGCGTTTCTGTGCCGAAACCCTACAAGATCAAAAACCGCCGCCACTTTGGTTTATAATAGGAAAAAAGATGATGAAGAAAAAAGAGAGAGAAACATGAACAAAGATCAAAAATGGGACTGCTGTGTTTGAATAAGAAAATAATAATTAACGGGAATAGATAAGGGAGATAATCATGAGCCACGATTAAAAGATATCCAAATGTATTAATTTTGTAAATAAATATAGAAAAATGTATTACTTTTATAATTATTTTATCTATACACCATTATTGTAATTATTTCTAAAAATATACTAAAATATGTAATTAATCCAATTTATAAATGTCAAAATAACATCAAAACTACTAAGGTGGAAAATTTGCTGAATTTTCAGTATGAAAATTACAAGCTCCAGTCCTTCCACGCTGATCGGAAATTCTAACCGGTTTAGCGACCGGTCCAATTTTTTTAATTTTTTTTATTCTCTCAAAAAATGTACAGTATTTTTTGCAACTGAAATTTTTACAGAGTTCAGTGATTTAAGTGTAATTTGGATACATATAAAAAATAGTGTTGCACATATTGTATAACACTATTTTTTATATGTATCCAAATTACACCAAAATTACTAAATTTTATAAAAATTGCAGTTGAAAAAAATACTATATATTTTTTTGAGAGTCAAAGCAAAAATAAAAAATAAAAAATTTAGGACAAAATCAAAATTTAGGTTAATTGTTACAAGCTCACCAAGTTGGTGCAAAGTTTGAACCGGATTGAGGGAGAACCGGTATGTGTTTTTTCGGTTATTAGTACAGTACAAACTCTTGGCCGTTAGATCTTTTATGGTCACAATTATTTCCCTCAAACCCTGCCTTCCATTCCCTGCTGCTTCAATTCAATCGAGGCCGAAGATTTGTTGATGAATTAAAACTCAGAAATTTGGCATTTGCATTCCGATTTTTTGCATACCCATATCCAGAATTGGAAAAAGACTACAACTTGTGATCAAATTACTCATTTGGGAGATTCTTTTCTGGTATGTATCTGTTTCCTCCACTCTATACTTATGTTTTCTATTTTTTTATTTACCTTAAAACCCATTTGGTCAAACTAAATTTGGTATTTTTTATTTACCTTAAAATCCATTTGGTCAAACTAAAATCTTGGAAATCTTAGATTTTTGAAAAGTTTCTAAAAGCAGATTTTGCCAGCTTTCTACATGGAATAGATTGATATTTCTATTAAAATTAGGATATCTTTAGACTGAGATTTATTTTCAAATTGGATTTTATTTCTTTATGAAAACTAGAGTTTTGCAATTCTTTTTATTATTTGGATTTCTAATTCTCATAGAATTTGGGATTTGGATTTCTAACATTATAAATAGATGTAATAGTCAGTGTTTCTTTCATTCTATTATTCATCATCTACTACATTCTCTCATCTACAACATTGAATGATTGAAGACATGAGTTAAGTTTTTTTTATTCAGTTCTAAGGGATATTGTTGAATCTTATTTATAGTTAATGGTTAATTGAGTATTCATTATTTATTACTTCTCATATGAAATTCATTCTCGATAATCTGATTTAATTTCTGAATGCTATTTGACTTAAAATGATTTGATTTTTACAAGATTGAGTTGGTTAACGAATATCACATGTTAGATTAAGGAATAATATTAATTACATGTAATTGATATTGTTCCTAATCACAAGTAGTAATTAGTAATACTTAATTGTGGACAAGCTTTTGAGTATTGATATAATTATCAAAAGACAAATTAAACAATCCGAACTTATGTGTTTGTTGATTGGAATAGTGTAATTCCCTAATTCTTAATGCTACTGTTATATTAAATCTAAAAAGTTTGTTATAGGTTTTATAATGGTTACAATCTTGTGAAGAGCTTGTTTAATTGAGTGACAATTTTAGGGGAGTTTCGGATAGAATAGTTTGTTGTTACCTAGGGCTATTAGTTTTATTGAAGGGTAAATAATATTACACTTGATTAATCTATTGTTGTAAAAAGGTGATACTCATGAACTGAAACTTTTATTCATTATTAATTCTGATTAGTTTATTCTTGTTAATTTAGTTAATCAATTCAAAATCCCCATTTCATTAGAAATCATATGATAAATATAAAACAAATCACTCTCCGTGGGATCGATCTTTGCTCACTACTGTGCTAATTGATTGAATTTGTAAAGTAAAATTAAAATTAATTTAGGAATATAAACGACAGCTCCTAATGTGCACAAACAATGCACAAATAGTTGGACATAAACATAGATAAAAAGTAGTATATGGGTCATACCATTTAAATTATTATAATGTTTATAAACTTTTTACATCATTATAAATATTATTCATCATGTTGATAATGTTTGTGTGCAGTTTGTGCACATATAATTATTATTCATTCTTAATATAAATTTTTTTAATTATATTCTCTTTTGACTGCTTGACTCAAAAAATTATCTATATCAGTCTTATATTTCGCACGTTACTAATTTTTACATTTCGAAGAAAAATAAATTAAAAGCAATCACTGAAGTTTATGTGTGTTATTGCCGGAGACGATGAAACAAAAATTTTATTTGTACAAATTATACACAAAAAGTTGTTTACAAATGATAGGACCCATAGCATATCAATAAAAAAATGTATAAAAAATCTAATGATAGGTCCTACTTCTTATATATATATATATATATATATATATATATATATATATATATATATATATATATATATATATATATATGTTGTTTTGGAAATTTATTTATTATTCATAAAAACAAATGGCTTTGTTTATAATTTCACTATTCTCCTTTTCTGAATTGTTATACAATGAATTGCAGTGGAGTCTGGAGATATATTTAAGGGGCGAATGGAAAGATTTTATTTTGATTATGCACATTTTTCTAAATGGAAAAAACAAATAATTAAAAATTAATAGACTGAAAGATCATTATCTCTTTTTTTCCAGTCATTTTCTAAAAGGTGGGCGAAATTATATATGCATTAAATTAGTCCTTGACCTATATATGAGATAACTTGTCGGAACAAATTAGAACCGTGAATTGTTAGAAATTGCATTTGTTTAAAGACTTATTATTGGACAATTTTACTGTTTGTTAATCGAAATCTAATTAATAAATATTTAAGGAAATTGTTATTTTTATAAGTAAAAATTGATATTTTCACAAAATCTCCCTCACATACGTGTGGGACCTATTTATTATTCATGTTTGAAAGACCTTATAAAACTATCCATTTTACTTATGAAAATATCAATTCCCATATTTAATTAGAAATAAGCCACCACCTATGCAACATAAAATATCTCCTTGCAATTAAATCATATTTAGAATATATACTTATGTTTAAAAGATAAATTTACCATGCCCAAGAAATCATAATCACAAATTATACACAAAAAGTTATGTACCAATTATGATGAGTCCAAATGTTGTATATTAATAAAAAAATGTGTAAAAAATTTAATGACGCTTTTAATTTTCTCTCTCTCTCTCTCTCTCTTTTTATGTTGTTTGTGCATATCTTTTTGTGTATAACTATATAATTTGTGTTCATAACAATACTCAAGAAATTAAAAATATTGTTATGTGCACAAATTATACACAAAAAGTGGGCATCAAGAGTAAGACCCATGTATTGTATATATATACCAATAAAAATGTATATAGAACATTTTGTTATCGATCCCACTTTTTTTATTTTTATTATATTCCCTCCATCTCAGAATAAAAATTTTGGTTGATTTTTTGCGCATATTAAAGAATTAAAAAGGATAAAATGACAAAATTGTTCATATTAAAATTCTCGTTTAATTGTTTAGTTTTCTGCACATGATTAGTGATGTTATATAAATATGTATAGAGAATAGAAATATAACAATTAATACTAAGATTAATATTATAGAAAAATTATTGTAAAAAAGTAGATTATTTATGGTAAGTAAATACTACTATTTAACTTGAAATGATTTAAAATAGTAATTAAAATTTTTATCTCAAGACTGATATAGTACTAGTTATGCATAATTTTTTGTGTATAATTTGCGTTGATATTATTATTCAAAAATTAATGTCTAGAGCATTCACATAGATGTGGATTTCACTATTGGAGTGCTCCAGCCTCCAAGTATTCATCATCAAGGTAAGGTAACAATATCCTTTATTAAATATTTTTTGGCTTTAATTTGTATGTAAATATGTCATTATTTTTTCACAAAATATCCACGTACGTATTTCTCTCTTCTATTTTTGAGACTTTCGAATTGTTATTATATATTCATTTATTGTTGTGGAGATTTATTATTCATTAAAACGTATCTCACCTTCTATGTTCACACCTAGCTATAATATTGTTTCTTCTTTAGATTCTCAATCAAATGGTTTTGTTTATAATATTTCTCTATTCTCATTTTCTAAATTGTTATATATACAATGCATGCATGGATTGCAGTGTAGATATATTAATTTAAGGACCGGATGGAAAGATTTTATTTTGATTATATACAAATTTTTTAAATGGAATTAAAACTACGTCGTTTTAGAATTTTTTTTAAAATACAAATGGAACACAAGTTGCATTTTTATAAATAAAAGGAAAGTAAGTGACACCACTCTCTTAAAAGAATCTTCAAAACGACGTTGTTAACACCAAGATCTTCTCCCGCGTCCCAATCACGTAAGACGCTCTGATCCTGCACAGTTCAACAAGTTAACACCAGAAGCTTGACGGCCTGACCGTCGGGGGATAGCTCCGGCGTGAGAGTCAGTATAGGCGATCACAAGGTTAACAATGGAGGAAAAATATTGATTAGTGTCTGAGTGAGAGAAAAATAATATGATTGTGTGTTGTGTTTTGTTACCTCTCCCTTTTTGTGATCATTGCCCCATACGTTCCCTAGACCCGGTTTACCGTGCCACCCACTATCTCCTGACACCTCCCCTCACCCCCGGTCATCTCAGCCAAAAGTATGTAGCTTACTTCCCTACCTGCTACCACTGTTACTTCCCGCCGGTAATCGAAGTCTCATCCTCATTAATGCCATGCAGAAAGGTGGCAGACATAACAGTCAACTACTACATTTTGTGATGATTACCGGTCAAAGATAGGATAAGTGACAGCCTGCATAATGGACCAATCCAATGACTAAGCCTAATATCATAGTCAAGTAGCGGGGCTCAAACCATTTGACCCAATACGACAAAAGTAACATAGTCCAAAGGATAAGCCCATTCGGCCTGGCCCAATATGAAAAGTATTATGGGCCAACAGACATAGTGTTAATAAATGAGTGTTATTTAAATAATGCTAAATAAGGTGAGTGCTCTTAATCCTCCTGTATAAGTTTAACTTTAACTTTAACTTTTGAGACGAACGTCGTGACAAAATTTAACTTTTAAGACGAACGTATGTCATGTTAAAATACTTTTGAGACGAACGTACGACAACATTTAACTTTTTGAGATGTGTCATGCCAAAATTTAACTTTAATTGACTAACGTCACGACAAAATTTAATTTTTGACACCAACGTCACTCTGAAAAGAATGTTAAAACAAAATTTGTTATATTTAATTTAATTTTACACTTTATATTTCATACTTTATAAATGCACTTTACATCCGACACTTTTTGCGCACTGATAAATGTCAAGACACAATTTAACTTTTAAGACGAACGTCACGACAAAAGTACGTGATGTTAAAATTTAACTTTTGAGATGAACGTTACGACAACATTTAACTTTTGAGATGAGCATCACACCAAAATTTAATTTTAATTGACTAACGTCACGACAAAATTTAATTTTTGACACCGTCACTCTGAAAAAAATGTTAAATAAAATCTGTTATATTATATCGAGCTTCCAACAAAATTTAACTCTAGACTCGCAGTCGCATCAAAATAGTTACCTCTTAAGTCCAAAATATAATAAATGCATCAAATAAATTAAATAGGTTTTAACCACAAGTTCTCAACCAACAACAAATTTTAAAAAAATTTAACTTTTAAATTATCAAACAAAAAAAATCCTAATTTAGTTACCTTATAAGTTTGATTATTCCGATATGCGCAAGAGGTAATATTGCCGTAATGAAGATGTAGAAAAAGTAGTGGACTTGGTGGCGAAACCGCGAAGATGTAAAAGTAGTGGTGAAGCCACGGAGGCGGAAATGTAAAAGACAGAATTAGAATAAATTTACGTTTGCATGTATTTATATTTAGAATATGAATGAATTTTTTTTGTCCCCTCTAAGTTTAATTCTTCCATTAATTTGTTCTATTAAATTTAGTCAGTTACATATTTGCCCCTGTCCTTATACTTGAAAAAAAAATCCAACATGGGCATATGCTGCCTCCTTTATAGATCCGCTCATGAGCGTATGAACTTTTGATTTTGATGTGACACTGGAAAATTTGTTTAACAAGATTAATTGACCATATATCATAATAAATTTACGATAAATTAACTTTTAACACTAATTAATATCACATGAGAATTGAGAGTATGTTTACAACAAAATTTAAAATCATTTGAAATACACAACAAAATATTAAATAGCTCAATCAAAATGTAATATATATATATATATATATATATATATATATATATATATATATATATATATATATATGTAACTTTTAAAGTTACAAGGTCTACGATCGTAGAGTGATTTCACTCTATGATCGTAGAGTAGTTACTCCACGATTTGTGAATTCACTCTACGATCGTGGACTACTCTACGATCGTAGAGTGAATTCACTCTACTATCTGGGGATTACTCTACGATCGTAGAGTGAAATCACTCTACGATCGTAGACCGTGTAACTTAAAAAGTTACACGGCTGTGTACCTCCATATTCCTTGCATATATATATATATATTAAATTTATTTATTGTTAAGTCGGGTGAAGGAGAGACAAAGAACCTAACATCGACAGTAAAACAACTAGAATTTAGACCTATAAAGGTTATGAAAGACAAGGGGATATAGACTTGAACCTCCAATGCCCTGTTAGGGGAGAAAGCGACACTAGATTTAGAGGTCATTGATAATTTTGCGCCATCAAAATAGTTAAATAACAACGCTACCATCAATGAAATTAAAAAAAAATGAAGACAAAATTGTCAATGGAATGCTGGGGTGAATTGCCAAAGCTAATTGAGTGTCATGACAATTAAACTTCTCATAACAATATAATTTTAATTAATAAAATGATATTTAAAAATTAAAATTTTCATTGATGAAATTCATTAAAAGACAAGACTGTTATTAGTAAAATGCTTAATTTATGCCACATTTAATTGATTATTAATTAAATGATTTAAAATTTTTCATTAATTATCAATACCCTATATATAAAAGGCAGCAAAGGCGATCCAATTAAGAGTCGACTCTTAATCAATTTTGAGTCAAGTTTTCAATTTCACTGAGTTATTTTGCGAGTCTGTGTATCCTCTTCCTCATAATCATCCTCAACCATAAAAATCTACCTCATCTTCAATCACTGTAGTTTCTTCCCCTTCCCCTTCCCTGCAAAATCGATTCCCCTCACTTTTTCTTTTGTTTCGCTTCATCTTCCTCTTCCTTTTCCTCTTCGATCGACTTTTCCAATTCTTTCCCTCAATACCTGTAAAGCGATTTGTTGTTTTCCTCATCCGTTCCCCTTCAGTCCCCGACCAAAATAAAAATAAAAATAAAACCCTATAAATGGGTTTCTAGCAATAACATGTAATCAGAACATCAAGTGATGAAATTGATGATCGTTTGTCATCTGCCTCTATGTTATTTGTCGTTGTTGCTTCGATTGCCGAAGGAGGTAGAGATTGAGCGGCTGAAAACGAGAGTGAAGAAAAATATTAAGGGTCAACTCTATGATGTATCACAAAGCAGGTATATATCATCTGTATCTAAATTTAATTATGTGTATTTGCTTCCGCTTAAATGAATTTTAGTCTATTTTTGACTTTTTTGAATTCGGATAACGACCTTTTCCAGTATATATTTGTTCCTCCATTTCCAGTATATATTTGTTGCTTTACTTTGTAAAAAGGAACCCGAATATTTTATAATTAGCTTCTATCATTGCTGATACCATGATCCCAAACATATCAACAACTTATACTGAGTATCAATAGTCTTGGTTTATAAGCGTAGAGATGACATTTCATAGGGTCGAGTAACTGTTTGATAAAATGCGTCATCGAGGGTTATGTTATTGAAGATTAAAGTCTTGCTTTAATTATTTACTTATTTGTATATTTGCAACAGAATTGGAGTGTTAACGTTGTTGTTATAGGGATGGGGAGTGAAGTGAATGAAATAAAGAATTCTCAGGTGGTGGATGCGCGAGCAAGAAACATCAGCCATAATGTTCGGTGCACAAAAATGTGGCAGTTAGACACTCTCAAGCTGATGTTGCCATTCTCCTAAGGAAGGTAACCTTTTTTTATATACCTAATTTTATTTCGTGTTATTGTATGTGTATAGGTGCAGATGAAAACAATGGCATTGGATGCTTTGAAGCTTGACATTGTATTTATTATTTGATACCATGTTTAACATATACTAAATACATTCTTAGCTTTGGAAATCTTGAAATATTTGGATAATGTCCCTCCCTTTTTTCCCTAAAATAACTCAAAAGGAGTGTTATTTGAGTGTAAAAAGGTCAGATTTGCTACGTCAGATTGGCGATGAGTTGTAATTTGAGATATATCCATATATATGTAAGATCATGCTTTATTAGATTGTGATGGGTTTGATCGCGTTTGTAATCTTGATTTTAAAGAATTTTGATGTGAATTCATAGTGGGTATTTGAACTTTCATGTTTTAATTATGAATCAACCCCTATATATGAAAGTAAGTAAGGTGATCCGTTTAACTGCAAAAGTGGGTGAGTTTTCTCGGTCGGTATAATGAGTTTTTTAAAAAATCGTGACTTATCTCGGTTGGTCTTATAATTGGGTTAAAAATTGAAACAATTTCTTTTACTATTCTTTGAATCTGTCTTGCCCCCACTCATTCATCTTCTTATTACGATTTCTTTTCCCTTTATTTGAATTTATCTTGCATCCATTCATTCATCTTCTTATTTTAAAACTCAATCCAGCGAGAGACTCAAAACCTTCGCTGACGATACCTTACTTCTTCACTCATGTACCATCGAAAATCTGCACTCAACGGTGATCCATCGCAAAGTTCCAAAAACTCACTCGACACGTCGATTGGTTCCTCAATTTAAATCACACCGGAAATAATAGTTCACTACTGAAATAATTTTAAGAGACAACTCTACTTTATTCTCTCCGCCCTCACAGCCGTTTATGAAGCAGTGACATTTATGTCCTCAATTTTATTTGTCACCACAATAAGAATTTTCTTAAAGTAGTTGTTTTACCTTAACATTGTGACAATTTGTTGGCTAATGGTTGTACTATAATTTAACAATTCATTTACAGTTTTCTTGAAAGTGATCATATGTTGATTCTTCATGTTACAGAGAATCTAAGCATTGTTCAATGACCATAGTTGTCAAGGCGACAAGTCGAGTCTAGGCGACAGTCAAGAGCTCACAGTAATCTATGGTACCCCTTTTCTGTAGCCCTCCTAATATCTTATTTATTGTTGTATTAACATACCAAATCAAGTATATAGCATATGTATGCAATTATAAGTAATGTGTTTCTCAAGAATTTTATTATTATTATTATTATTTTGTTTTTTATTCTTTACAAGAGGTAATGCAATTTTCATAGTGATAGCTTGAAAGAAAGTTGGATTTATTTATTATTCATTTCGGTATAAATGTTTTTTGTGTGAATTATTATTTCTTGCTATGGTCACTGCTCTTTTGTTAATCAAGGCTTTGCATTGGTTGGCTCAGAAGAGGGTTGAGTACATAGAAACAACTCCATATGTTCCATCTGTTCCCATGTTGTCTCCTGTCCGAATTCTATATAGTATTTGATAGAAACCTGCCAGGCTTCAGTTTCTCTTTTATTTGCCTTTGAGTAAACTATATTTTCAATTCCGTTGAAAATATCTTGTATTTCTGTAGTGTTTTCTTTACTTTTAGTTCAATATGTAAAAATCTATTATGAAATTGTTATATTTTTTCCCAATTGCTTTTTCAAACATCGAATCGATACTTGGTCATTATATGTGAAATGCATTTTGTTTTTCTGTTGGGGACTTGCAGTGGACAAGTATGATAGTCACCTATTCAGTATTGTCTTTATGGTCTTTGTTATTTATGTCATTATATTTATTTCTATGATGGAAAATGGTCTATAGATATAAATGAGAAAGAAAATAAGAACACGGGGATTGATGTTAGAATATTTTATTCCTTATGTGGCCTTTACTATTTATGTAATTATTGGGCTTACATATTGTATTAATTTAATAACTTTATTTATGGGTTTGGTAATTAATTATGTGGCCCATAAATATTATTACTAATATTAATTTGGCATAATGGGCCCTAGGGTTTCATAATCTTGATGGACGATTTTGACCCTTAGCTATTATATAAATAAAACAGTTAGGGTTTGGTCCCAGTTGTCGTCTCAAGAACTTTATACACACCTATATATCCATCCTAAGATTGAGAGAGACAATTGAAGACCTTCACCCTTAAGCGCAGCGGAAGCGTGATACACATAAGAGGTCTTCTCTCAATTCATGTAAGTACTTATTATTATGATTATTTGATTTTATTTTATTCTATACAATAACACGTTCCTGTATAATTTATTCAACATCTGGTATCAGAGCGTGGTTACATTATTTTATAGAATAAATTAATTACGTATTAATTATGCTAGAATTTTAATTTTGCATAATCTCTTTATGGGTACAATATTATTTAGAGATAGAAGCATCTTGAATTCTAGAAATTTGATGCATATATAATTATAAACATTAAGTACTGCTTGAATTTTCCAATACGAAAGCTTGTGAACAATGAACAAAAACATGTCACAAGAATATATCAGAACAATAAATTCAATATATATATATATGCAGCAGAGTACATCCCATGTAGTACATGTAAGCGGCCTTTAAATGACTCTAGCTAGGGTAATTCGAGGCATTGAAAATTCTCTATATATATATATATATGTTCCTTACCCTTTTATATGCAGTACGGTACTATATATATTTTATATGCAGTACAGTACTATATATATATATATAACGTTAAAAAATATATATATGTATTATGCATAAAGTTTTATTGTTCATAATGTTATACGTGAACAGGAACATAAATATTAAAATAATAAATGTTATTTTTGTATGAATAATATTATGATATTCTTATGCCTTCATGTATTCATGTTAAAATTAACGTGATTATTTTATAATCAATTCATGTTCATAATTATATATTTTAATTTAAAATTTTGAACATGGTGTGATATATTATTAGGGCTTTTAAGTTGTTACATGTAAATTTTAAATAATGTTATATTTAAACTTGATTAATATGTTTAAAGAAAAATAGAGTTTGATCATAATAATTTACATGTATGCGTGACTCTTTTATTGTTAAAATTAATAATCAACCCAACGGAGGGTTATTAATTGAAACAATTAAAGATTAAGAAAAGTCACATAATGTTACATTTAATAAATGAATATTTTTAATTTTACCCAACGGAAAATTAGAATTAGAATTTATTAAATGGAATTTTATTGCATAAGTAACATGTTTATTTCGTTTCTGCCCAACGGTGATGCGTGGATAAATGTGTTTTGTATTATTTTATGGAGATGTTATTAGTATATTATTAATTGGACCAACGGAAAATTAATAATTATGCACCAACATCTCATTAAAATTTATTTTTAGGTGTTGTAAATAGATTTTATATAACTAACTGCTTGCCCTACAGTTGGTTTTTATTATGATTAATTATTGTTGCACATTGTGGATTTCTTTTAGTTTTTTGTAAGCATGCTTATGAGCTTGATTGTATTTCAGCATTGACTCCAACTAGTATTTCTGGGTATCTCTCTGGAATTGAAGCCTTGAATGGAACTAATTTTACTGTTTGGAAAGAGCAAGTGAAAATTGTTCTCGGCATTATGGATTTGGACTATGCATTACGAGTTGATCATCCTGCTCCACTTACAGATACAAGCTCAATTGAGCAAAAAATCTATTTATGAAAAATGGGAGCGATCCAACCGCATGTCCCTTATGATTATGAAAAACTCTATCATGACAGCTATTCGAGGAGCCATTCCTGACTCTGAGAATGCTAAAGAGTACTTAACTTCAGTCGAGGAACAATTTAAGGGTTCTTCTAAAACTCATGCAAGTACCCTTATTTTGAAAATGCTCACTAGCAGGTATGATGGGGTTAGTGGAGTGCGCGAGCACATTATGATGATGAACGACATGGCTTTTAAATTAAAGATGAAGAAAGACTTAAGGTTGAAAAACCTAATGTTGCTCATTTGACTACCACTGGATCTTATAAGAAGAAAGCTTATAAAAATAGCAAAGGTTTTAAGAATAAGGATAAACCAATTTCTACCAAAACAAATAAGGCAAAATTATTCAGGTAACAACTCTGAGACATGTCCTAAATGTCACTTCTGTAAGAAGTAATGACATATTCAGAAAGAATACCCTAAATTAAGAGAATGACTTGAAAAGAAAGGTGTATCGTCCTTCAATTATGTAACTTATGAATCCTTTCTAATTGATGTTCCTTCTAATACATGGTGGCTTGACACTGGTGCAACAGTTCACATTACTAATTCATTGCATGGATTCTTTTTTAAAAAAGACACTCTAAAAGGGGAAAGAACCATTAAAGTTGGCAATGGAGAGTCTATACAAGTTGAAGCATTAGGAACTCTTCTTTTAGTTTTGGAGAGTGGTTTCATTTTGTATTTATATGATACTCTTTATGTTCCCAGTATGACACAGAATTTAATTTCTGTATCTAAACTTGACGTTGATGGATTTTCGTTTAAGTTTGGGAATAATAAAATAATTATTTATCATTGCTCTCATGTTACTGGTTCAAAATCTTTAGAGGGAAACCTCTATAAGATAAATTTGGATAATGTATTTTCTGAATCCTTGTTAACAATGAATGTGACAGAAAGTACCTCTAAAAGTGAAAATAAGAGAAAAACTAGATAATGAGAATTCTTCAAAATAGTGGCATTAACGCTTAGGCCATATTTCAAAAGACATAATACAACGTCTTATAAAGGATGGAATTCTTCATTCACTAGATTTTTCTGATCTTGACCATTGTATTGAATGAATAAAAGGAAAATTTGTGAAAGGTAATAAGAAAGGAGCAACTAGAAGTAGTACACTTCTTGAGGTGATTCACACTGATATATGTGGACCATTTTCTCCAGGAATTGGTGTACACAAATCTTTCATTACGTTTATTGATAACTATTCTCATTATACTTATGGCTACCTGATTAATGAAAAATCTGAATCACTAAATATGTTTAAAGTTTTCAAAGATGAAGTTGAAAATCAAATTAACCGAAAAATTAAAGTAGTGAGATAAGATAAAGGCGGAGAGTATTATGGTAAACACTCCGATACAGGTCATAGTCATGGCCCATTTGCCTTATTTTGTCAAGAAATGGAATTGTCACTCAGTATACAATGCCTGGTACACCGCAGCAGAATGGTGTAGCTGAGAGGCGAAATCGTACCCTTATGGATATGGTACGTAGTATGTTATGCAATTCTAGCTTACCTGTATTTTTGTGGACTGAGGCATTAAAGACAGCTGTTCATATTTTAAACCGGGTTCCTAGCAAATCTGTCCCTAACACTCCTTATGAAATTTGGACAGGTAGGAAACCTAGTTTAAAATACTTACGGGTGTGGGGCTGTCCAGCCGAGGCTAAGTTTTTTAATCCACAAATAAAGAAACTTGACTCTAAAACCATTAATTGTCATTTATTGGATATCCTGAGAGATCTAAGGGTTTTTGATTTTACTGTTCCTCGCATACCACTAGAATTGTTGAGACTAGGCATGCAGAGTTTTAGATAATGGTAATTTAAGTGGGAGTGGTGAGCTTAGAAAAATTGATCTTGAAGAAAATAGGTTTTATGTTTCTAATCCTGTAATTCAAGAGGGTGAGGCAGAACAACCTCCTATTGAGGCGAATGATGCCCCTGAGATAGCTGAGCCACCACCTAATGTTGAATTCCACATTATTGAAAATTATATTCCTAAAAATTGTGCAGCCTTTACGTAGGTCCGAAAAACCTAGAAAGCCTATTAATTTTGATAATTTTATAACCTATCTTAATGAGATTGACTATGATTCAAGTATGATTAATGATCCTATCTCCTATAAAGAGGTCATTACGAGTGCTCAATCAACTCAATGGCTTGAAGCCATGAATGATGAGTTGAAATCAATGGAGCTTAATAACGTTTGGGATCGTGAAGAATTACCAAAAAGGTTTTAAACCTGTTGGTTGCAAGTGGGTCTATAAGACCAAATTAGATCCTAAAGAGAACTTTGAAATGAATAAAGCTCGATTGGTTACTAAGGATTTCACTCAAAAGGAAGGTGTGGATTATAATGAAACTTTCTCTCTAGTATAGGAAAGATTCATTTAAAATAGTCATGACTTTAGTAGCTCATTATGATTTAGAGTTACATCAGATGGATGTTAAAACTGCATTCCTTAATGGTAACTTGCATGAGAATGTCTATATGACACAACCAGAAGGTTTTTGGTTAAGGTCAAGGAACATATGGTATGCAGACTTAAGAAGTCCATATATGGGTTAAAACAGGCTTCTTGACAATGGTATCTTAAGTTTCACGAGGTAATGAGTAATTATGATTTTAAGAAGAAAAAAAAAAATATAGTGGATCAATGTATATACTTGAAGGTCAGTGGGAGTAAATTTGTTATTCTTGTTTTGTATGTTGATGATATACTACTTGCAAGTAATAACTTAGACATGTTGCATGAGACCAAACGTTTCCTTTCTGAAAATTTTGATATGAAGGATCTCGGTGAAGCCTCTTATGTTATAGGTATTGAAATTCATCGAGATAGGTCTTGTGGGATATTAGGATTGTCCCAAAGAGCTTATATTGACAAAGTTCTTAACAAATACAACATGCAAAATTGCTCCCCTACTGTCACCCCCTATTGTTAAGGGTGAATAATTCGGCTCATATCAATGTCCTAAGAATAACCTTGAACGTGAACAAATGAATCTTATTCCCAATACTTCTGTGGTTGGGAGTCTTATGTACGCTACTTACAGGGTACCATGGATATTATGCTTACATTTAGAAAACCAGGTAACCTTGAAGTTGTTGGTTATTTTGATTTTGATTTTGTTAAGTGTAAAGACGAAAAGAAATCTACAGCATGGTACATCTTTATGTTTTCAAGAGGCCCTATTTCGTGGAGAACTCATAAGCAGGAGTTAACTATCACTTCCACGATGATGGCAGAATATGTGGCTTGTTATCATGCTACTTGTCACGCCATATTATTAAGGAATCTTATTTCAGGACTTAAGGTTGTAGATTCCATTTCAAGGCCATTGAAAGTATTTTGTGGTGATAATTCTAATGTTAGTTTGTCCAACATCACCATTTCGAGTGGTGCTGGACTATACCTCGACACTAAGTACTTATTTGTCAGGAAAAGAGTTGAAGATCAAAATGTTGTATATTAGTACGCATGATATGTTAGCGGATCCACTTACGAAAGGCTTACCACCCAAGCTCTTTTTAGAGCATGTTGCCGGCATGAGTTTAACTGGTAGTTTTAATTAGTAAGTTATTTTGATGTAAGACAATAATTTTGAGCTCGTTGTTTTGAACTTCACATTATGTTTATGGTTTGTTATTCTCTTTATTGTGCACACTTGAGAACTTATGAGCAAACGGTACGGTAATGTTTTGGACCATATGAATGAGTTTAATCTATTACCACTTATGTAAACTCTATTCATACCTGTTATGCTTAATGTTAATCTTTGTTTTAATAAAAGTACTAATTGTGTAACTAATGGGGATCTTGTGTTAATAGTGACACAAAGATTGTATTAATTCGCATTAGTGTTTTTTATTTAAACAAGATGTAGACATTAAATTAATACTTGGCCAAATTAATGATTGTAAGCGTTATGTTTTGTATATAAATAGTATTTCGGCCAAGTGGGAGAATGTTAGAATATTTTATTCCTTATGTGGCCTTTACTATTTATGTAATTATTGGGCTTACATATTGTATTAATTTAATAACTTTATTTATGGGTTTGGTAATTAATTATGTGGCCCATAAATATTATTACTAATATTAATTTGGCATAATGGGCCCTAGGGTTTCATAATCTTGATGGACGATTTTGACCCTTAGCTATTATATAAATAAAACAGTTAGGGTTTGGTCCCAGTTGTCGTCTCAAGAACTTTATACACACCTATATATCCATCCTAAGATTGAGAGAGACAATTGAAGACCTTCACCCTTAAGCGCAGCGGAAGCGTGATACACATAAGAGGTCTTCTCTCAATTCATGTAAGTACTTATTATTATGATTATTTGATTTTATTTTATTCTATACAATAACACGTTCCTGTATAATTTATTCAACAATTGAATCTAAAACAAAGCTCAGTCCGGTCTATTCTTTCTCTTAGAATCATCATGTTAAAAAGATTTATTCTTCATTATCAGTTAACCATTAATTGTAATGAGCAGCAGGGGTCTGCTTCAGAGTCACAATATACACATCAGTAACATTTACATTATTATCCTGACACCAAACCCACTCCACTGGCATCCCCAAAAACAGCACCACCATTAATTGCAAATCATAAATGTCCCTCCATTTTAGCAAGAAAATTAATCCAAAACCCATTTTGGATCAACTGTTTATTACTCCTTTGTTTCGTAGAAGAGTTTAATTTTTTAAATGTTAAAACACAATATCGTGAAGTTTATCGTTACAATTTTGTTACTATTTTTTTTGGAACACGACAAGAATATTTTTCAGTGAAAGTTGATTTCTTGATTTAATGTTATGTTTGGTGTTTGCTTCATCTTCCCTTTAGCTCATAATCTTTTTGTTTTTGGTTGGTAGGAATTTGAATGCCAGGATGACAGTTTTATGGAATATTTGATGGCCATGGTCCATGAGGGCATTTTGTTGCCAAGACAGTTCGAGAATCATCGCCGCTGTCTTTGTTGTGCAATTGGCAGGAGGCACTTGCTGAAGCCTCACTTAGCCTGAATTTTGATCTAGAGTCGGATAAAAGGCTTTAGACATTTAATTTATGGGCATTCTTACTTTTAAGACTGAGGATTTCAAATTGAACAGAGAAGTCGATGGAATTGACTCCGTATATACTCCAAATGATAGCCCTGGCAAAGATGTGAATGCAAACTTTTACTTTTTGCCTGTTTATTGCTTAATATAGCATTGATGATCTTAGATATATGGCTAGCAGGTTGTGTATGTGTGTGGAATTGCATTACTATTCAATATCCGTCGTATTCAATTGTTGAACGGTTTTTGTGTTGATGTTTATGTATACTGTGGTTTCACTTATGAATTTTAAGTCCTGTGGCTGAGCTGTTGTATATGGTTAGAACTAAGAAGCTTTCTTCCCTTTGCATCAGACCATAACACTATATGCTAAAATTGGCTACTAAATTGCTTTGGGAACAGTTTTAAATTTGTGTTATCAAGTCACGTGGATAATACATAATTTTTTTGTTTAAAGATCAAAGATTTTTCAATTTTTTAAACTAAACCGTGCTATCAACTAGTATTTATAAAAGACAAACATGTTATTAGTAAAATGCTTAATTTATGCCACCTGTTATAATTGCAATAGCAATGTGATCCCCATAAATTACAAATAAAGTCATTAACTAAATTAATTATTTAACAATAATGATACTAGCATTACATATATGTAGAGTTCCATTTATTCATAACATAAACCTCTACGCAAAGGCAAGAGAGGAAATTTACAACCAAGTCCGACAAACCTCTAGCATTAGGATATATAGAGCTATATGTATATTAAGCCTAATCAAACAACTTAAGCACTTAATTTATTGCCTCTGATCTTATTTAAAGTGAATCCAGAACTGCTAGTTCATCCAAGCTTGACCCATGCATCATCGGGATACCGTTGTTGTCAACTTGGAATGTGGAGTTCACCAATAGATAAACCGTGCTGCCGATCTGACCATGAACATTGATGTTGTAATTGTTGGCGGTGGCGGTGGCGGTGGTGTTAACGTTGCTGGTAATGTTATACATAGGATTAGGAAGCGGAGCAGCCACTTGATGATGATCATTCGGAAGGAAATTATTAGGAGCAGTAGTGCTTGGCTGTTGCGGGGAATTTCTGTGCTTCTGAGGGTATGAAGATAAGGTGGAATTGATTGATTGAATGTCATTGATGCTTGGCCTGCGCTTGTCAGCCGGTGTAGTGATGGTTCTGCGGCTGAAGAACTTTTGGGCATGACTTGCCACTTGTGTTGGGGTTTTTGAGGTGACAAAGTACCGTGCTATGCTCTTCCAATCTCCTTTTCCAAACTTCTCCAGTCCCATCAAGAACAACCTTAATTTCAATGTAAATTTAATGATACACAAAATTATTATGTTAAAAAATTCATAATAAAGAGTTATTGATTAACATTAATTACATGTTGATCGATTAATACGCAGAAAAAAATTTAACAAATTTAATTACTTCATGAGGAGAGATCTTTGTGTGTGTGTACTTGTTGAAGTTTATTTACTGAGTCCATTGATGGACAATATCTTGTGATTCTTAATTGACCTCTATTGATAATTTGGTTCCAGAAATTGTACCCACCAAACCAAGATCAAAATCTTTTATTATTCAGATACTATAATAAAGGAAAAAGTTCGATCAAAAAGTTTAAAATGCATACAATTTTGATGGGGAAAAAAATCAAGTAGGTTGATAACTAGAAAGAAATTAAATCATGCCATTATATACACACACACACACACGATTACATCAAAGATCTTGAAAGGACAATATTTATTTAAGATGAAGTATATGATTTTCAATACAGATTTGATAGAGGATAACAAGGAAAAAGGACAGATCAATAAAAAGACTAATTTTTGCTAGCTCTTGATTTGAAAATAGAGGAAATTAATATGATGAAACACTTCTGTGAGAATAAAGTTGAGAATGTAATCTAGCTAGCTTGAAACTCAAGTAGACTATCAAAAATATGATGAACCATGCACCAAGAAACTTCAAACATTAAAAAAATAAGAAAAGAAAAAAATCCTTCAAAATCGAAAATAACAAAATTAGTTAATTATTACAAAAGTAAAAGTAGATCTAAAAGTTGGTTAAAAGTAAACAAATAAATCAAGAACTTCTAAACTTCAAAGATTATATAGAAAATATAAATACTTGTGTTCTTGTGCAGTCCATAGAGTCGCGTTTTTCTTTTGATGGTTGGGATTGGATCTAGTAGCTTGTGAAGAAGAAGAAGACCCCTTCTCATTCTTAGCACTCTCCTCATGATCATTATCCATAGGAGTTTCAAAGAGATCGGATTCGATCATCTCTATATCTTCAACCAAGGCTTGATAGTGAAGTTTGACTGTTTCAATAGATTTCCATGGCATAAAAAGTGCAACATGTTCAAAGAAAGCTAGAAAGTCGGTTGGGTCGAATTCAGCCATTACATTCTCAAACAACTTGTTCTCTTTAAGAGTCCGTCCATCTGGAGTGCATTCCTCATTATCAAATTCGAGGGATGAGAAATTCAATAAAGAATGATCTGAAGGTGAGTCTTGAAAGTATGGTATTTCCATTGTCAAGTCTTTAGTTTCTAAAAACAAAGAAGTTAGTATTCAAGTGTTGTGATGATAATTCGTACTTGTAGGATGGAAAAATTACTAAATTAGCCAAGAATGAATACATAAATGCTGTACATACAAAAGATTTAGGAGTAAAAAATAGATCTCATTGGATTGTGTCTATAATTATAAACTAAAAGGAGTTTCTCACACTAAAGAATACTCAACTAAACAATGCTTTATATTCTAGACTAATTGGGTATGTTTATAAAAAAATTAATAATTTCACCCCTGATTTGGAGTGTTAATAAAGCAAACAAAGTCTAATTCTAACAATTATGTCTGATTAATGACACAAAATCTGCCACCAAACTATGCTTGCATTATATATTACCGCTTATAACTAAAGCAAGTCCACAATATCTACTTTTAGTAAAATGTATCTGGTTTCTGCATGGCAATATGGCCTTATTTCCATAAAATCTCCACGTGTTTGCTTCTCTTCTCTTCTTTTCTTAGACTTGCCAATTGCGATATATACATGTATTCATTGCAATGGATAATTATTCATGAAAAACGTATCAAACCTTCTTTTGTTCAGTCGCTGAATTGTCTTTTTCTACATTTTCTCGATCAAATTAATGCCTTTATTTATAGTTTCAGATTGTGAAGAAGTATTTTTTCGGTGTATATATACTCCCTTAGGATACGTATCGTAGATGATATTTCAAAAAACTACTATTTTCACCTCAAGATGCAGTACTATTTAGTGCATACAATTATTGCATGCCTTGCACTGAATTGTACTTCCTGTGTTGAAATTATCATTTTACTTTTTTAAATGAAAAATTGAAATAAATAAAAATATGTAATTAGCTAGAAGTATTAATTGCATAATCCGTGGGAGATTACACATTAATACGTATATTTGACAATCTGTACATAATATTCCTATGTTGGTGCATTAATTCCATATTGAATGGGAGAGATCACTCTTGAAATCACTTTGTAGGTATATTGGGCACTCCACAATTCACATTATGACTTAAGCTTCTGGATTGAAAATTTAGTGTATGGCTTGACTTAAAGCTTTGGAAGAAGTTAAATGTATTTAAAAAAATTTATCCGTTTTTCAAATCACTTTTTAAGTGCAACGTTTGAAATCTATATATAATATTTTCAAGGTTAATATGTACGAAACTAACATATACTTAACATATACCGTCACTTATGTAAATTTTACGTCAACCCTAAATTTCTCATGGGTGTGAAGTCTTGGCGCCAAAAGAGTACCTCATTCTCAAACGGTCGACAAATCATTGGTGACGGGACAGGCCCATCAACCCTTAATTGGGAAGGATGTAGCCCAATTATCCCATTAACGATGGTAGTCATTTTTGACGGTATCGATTCTATTGATAATGATCCGTAGGCTATGACCCTTATATATTTTTTAGTGTTTCGAAAAACCCTTATTTATACACCACAAATGCATAATGACCTAAATTTGTGTAACAAAAAAGCCCTTATTATGTTCTTAAGCTTACTCTATTTGAATTGGACTTTTATTAATTAATAGGGCAACACCTATATGAGATGCTAATATTCAGAGGAAATAAAACATAATAATAACTCACATATAGTATAAATCGGTGACAATTTATTTTGATATAATATGCTTTTTCACACCAGTAAGAGATCAGAAAATAAAGTTAAGTTTTTTCACACTAGCCGGATGATCTAGCAGAGGAGTCGGTGTCATTTGTTGTTCCTAAAGAGCCCGCAGAAGGTAAGGTCACCGCCTGGACATAAGCGACTTTTAAGTACTTTTCAAGTCTGAGAAAGTACTTTTGGGCGTGACTAGCAACTTGTATTGGATTCCACACAAAACCTCGAATGCTCTTCTAATCACCTTTACCATATATATGAGAAATTTGTGAAAGACTAAATTAATCACAAAAATAATATGTAAAGAAAAACTTATTTAATTAAGTCATTATTACTGATCGACAAACAAATAACTAGATTATCCAAACTGAAAAATAATTGTATACGCACGTACAAAAAATTTAGAAGCATTGCATGGGTTTGAACAAAAAAGCAAGGTCACATTCATCAAATCGCTTAACTTTAGACTATGTTTGGAGCTTGGAAAATCCAAGATAAAAATGAAAACAAAAACAAATATATATGTAAGACTATTTTAACAAGCAGAAATCTAATTATACAAGTCTAAAAACTCTAATATAAAGTATAATTCGAAAATGTAAATTCTTTCTCTCTCTCTCTCTCTCTCTCTCTCTCTATATATATATATATATATATATATATATATATATATATATATATATTTCATATCCACCGTTGGTTATAAATCATTTTCTAGTCAGATAATCATAACTATTCATCCCAACTACGAACAACTAAAATTAGAAGGTTATAATAAGTATCTACAAGGACTTTTTTTGCGAATAGTTTTTACGTTAAAAAATAAAAAAAATGTCAGAACACTCATTCTCTCTCTTAGTACAACTTTTTCTCTTTTTCGATCAAATTTTAAAATTTAATAATGGTCTTTTGTGATGGCTAATCCATCATATAAATTCAAAACATCAAAACAAAAAAACTTAATCTATTGTGATTGTTAAAGCCATCACAAAAAATCATATGACTTTAAGGATCAAAGATAAGAACTTGAATATTTTTTTACGGACAATTTATTCCACTATATTAACTTTATCAAATGATACTTGTAGGATTCGAACCCTCCACCCATTTGCAAACTAATTAACGAGTATTACTACTACACCAAAATTCAGATCATGATTATAATTTTAAAACAAAATATAAAAGTAAACATATGTGAATTGACTTACTAAACAAAACTAGTTCCACATAACATTTGGTTATTGCAATGGCAATCATAAATACTCTATAATGATGGTGAAATTAGTCATCACTAAGAGCCATTATATATTTTATTGTTTTGTGATAACTTGAAAATTTCATCATAAAATACACTCTTTTTGTAATTACAAATAAAAGTCGTCCAAAAAATTTATCTTTTTTAATGATCGTCATGTGCGTCATAAAATATTCTTTTGATTATTTTTTTTCAATAAAATATTGGCAATAGCTTAAATGTAATCACGAAAATGGTATGTGCATAAGTGATGGCTTAGTGCGTCACAAAAAGAAAATTTATTTTGCGTAAAAAAATTGGTGATTGACATGGTCATCATAATTATAATACATTGATGGCAAAATTAGCCATCACCAAGAGCCATCATATATAATATTATTTTGTGATTGCTCAAAAAGTTCATCACAAATTACTATATCATTTGTGATTGTTTTTAAAAACTGTCACAAAATTTCGTGACAGTCTATTTTTCTAGTATTGTTTGATACAAATTTAAAATTGTTAATCTATATTGTTAAAAAGCTCTTGTTAACATCTTCAAAACAAGATTTATTGTTGATATCTTTTTATTTATATTAAATGACCACAATTGATATTAAAATTTTGTATTTTGAAATACACCATTATAAGCTTTGGTTGTATCTTTTGACATTTTAACTACATTAAAATATATCAATAATGCCTCTTATTTTGAAGTTCTTTTCGAGACCTTTCCAATAATATAAGATTAACAATTTTTAATTTATAACGAAAAAGTTATTTAATTTTAAAATCTGGTCGAAGAAAGAGGAAGTTTTTTAGGAGAGAAATAATGTTTTGACCTTTAACTATGTAAAAAATTGTAATCATGCGGATACTTATTATCACATTTTAATTATGGTTATCCGTTGTTGAAATGAATGACTATAGATCAGCTGGTTGAAAAATGATTCGTTCCTAGTAATGACTATGGATCACTCCCTTATTAAATTTTATGCTACATTTGCATTTGACTAGATATATATTTATCTATATGCTCTAATCATCTAATAATATACATAAGGACCCATATAAAATAATTAATACCTCTTAATTTCTTACTCGTACTGCCAGTGCTAAGTCTAGGTTTTCTTAACTTGCGAACAATTGAGCCTGCTACTTTCAAGGTTGTGGCTTCAATATATATCATGATCATCCAACTTCATTTTACCTCAATTAGTTTTGAAGTACAATTGAGCATGAGCATATATGTACCTGTTGGCTGACGAGGACATGACATGAGCTGATTTAAACAAGATTAAAGAAGCGTGGAGATCCAATTCAAGGGTTAGTTGGACCAATTACAAAGGTTAGAACTAAGAGGTTCAAATAAGGTCTCAATGGATTGATGCAAGATGTTTGGGCTGAAACTAACTTAAGGAGACCCTAGGAGGAGGCTAAAGAGCATAAGTCACAAGTTTGGATCAAATATTTTATATAAGTCCAAATAAGAAATTAGGAAAGATTTTGTTTCCTGAAATATTAGACAGATTATATTGTATTTTGTTTCCTTTTGTTTTATGTAATTTAACATGATTCTAGGGGGTCATTATTTATTTAGATTGTAATTCTAAAGACTTCTACTAGGGTAAAATTAGGGCAATACTTTTAGGGTTTTTAGTACCATAATTATGTCCTTGTACTAGTATAAATAGGCCTCAAAGCCATGAGTTTTGGTACTGATTGATTTAATAATATTTATTCTTTTTAGATAATCACTTGAGAGTACTATTCTATCTCTATTATTTTCAAGAACTCTTGATCTCGAATCATTGTATCCATGGCGATCAATCCGACATAATTATCAGACATCAATCTATAAGTGTTTGTGGCTTCTTCTATCATACAGCAACCATTGATTTTACCAAAGTTATCGCTTCAATATAAGCGAGTGGTCAAGGTGTCATTAATTGATATTTCACCCATAACCATTACTAGAACGATCCAGACGACGACCATCTCACGCAATTGTGCCGTAGAGTCTACGATCACTGGAGAGTTCTGCTCAATACAATTTTTCTGAAATGAATGTCCACGCCCCCTCCCGTAAAATTCCAACCCCATTAGGAATTGCCTAATCATTTGTAAAAAATTGATAATAATGTGTATAGGTGATATCTTGGTCTAATCTAAGACACATGAATATCAGAATGAACACTTAAAAATAGTGTTGAAAGTATTAAGGAAATTAAAGAGAAACAATATATAAAGTTCACAGAATGTGAATTAAGCATGGAATTGGAAGGTTCAAAGGTTGTTGAACATATGATCAAGAAATATGGAATTGGACGTAAGATATTTGAAAGACTCGGATGAGAAGTTATACAGGGGGAAATTGTCTAGCTAAACTCGGCAAAATGAAGAAGGCACAATTTCAAAGATGTGGAGTGTAAAGAAGATAAGGTAAAGAATTGTCAATGTTAAAGAAAAATACGTTTATAATTGATAATGAAAAAGTTTTAAGATTTGAAGGAGAAATTTGGGTTCCATTAATATTGGAGATAAAATAAGAAGTCATAGTATGTATTATTAGTAAGTGCTCGACCTGACAGAGAGTCAAGGCCAAGTGATTAGTGATGAAGATTAAATGATTTGTAAAATTATAAAAATTTCTGAATGGAAATGGGAGAATATGATTAGAAATTTTGTGATATGATTTACAGTTATGTGAAGGGAGCTCAACGATATATGAAGATTAGTAACCGTTTAATGAAGTTAGTATAGTTCATACTAGTTAAGATAAGAATTAATATAAGTGAGGTATTTAAACTTTAATATGTTAAAGAAATTATTTGTAGATATGGAGTGCCAATTTCGAATGTGTCGGATCGAGATCCGCGTTTCACGTCAAATTTTTGACAGAGTTTACAAGAGGAAATGGGAATGTAACTAAGATTGTATACGACATATCATCCTCAAACAGACGAGCAGAGCAAGCGGTCGTGCGTGTGGCCTTACGAAATGTTATATAGTAGAAGATGCATAATGTGTTCACGTGTCAGTATTGCGACCTTATGAGCAAGATTAAAAGCATGTAATTGATTATGAACCTAACTAGGTTGAAAAAAAAAGACTAAACATATGAACAAAATTCTTATTCGAATAATAAATAAGAAAGAACATGTTTAGGAAATAAAGATTTCTCTGTTTGTGAGTGTGGGCAAGGAAATCGCGCCTTGCTCGCTTAGGGTTTCGTGTTGGCTGAGGAGGAGAGAAATCCACGAAGAATACGGAATTGATTAGTTGATTGTAGAGGGGAGAACGACAGGTGGGCGATTACTCCAACGACGCGTGGCAGAACCCCTAGAATCCGGAAACCGTGTTAGGGTTATTGGGATTCCAAGAGCCTTCTTCGGTTCTTCGAGTTGAGAGAGTGTTCGAATCTTGTTAGTGCTTTTTAGGTGGAATATCCGAGCCTTAAGCTACTAAAAGAGTCCGAGTCTTGTGTCCGGAGAGAAGTCCCCTTTCCAAATGGAATGGAAGGGGTATTTATAGGGTATTCTGGAAAGTAGTCATGTGCAAGACACATGCCTTCAGGGAAATTTCAGAAATACCCTTTAGTCCTTAGAGTAATGCCCATATTGCCCTGTCCTTCTAGCCACCAATCCAATCCCTCAATCAATTCCCAAAATGAGCCGCCTCCACGAGTCTTCCGCCTCGGGACACGTGGAGGCTTCTCCCGGTCTAGCACATTTATTTCTGACTTTTTCATCTTCATTCCATTAGGTTATGCGAACCCTAACTTGCACATTTAATGAGGTCGTGGAACCCTAATTGTGCATTTAATTTAATTAGGTCATGTGAACCCTAATTTTGCACATGGGCCCACATTTGCCCCCTGCGCGAGAGTCGCATTTCCAAATAGATGATCGCGCAAGAACACTTTCAGCTTTTAGACGATTCTGCGTGACTTCACTTCACGGGTCTTGAAGACCATGGTCCTAGTAAAAGGAAAAAATACTCGTGAGCCAAACCCTTGGATTTGTTTATTTATTTATTTTTTCTGGAAATTGAAAACAAGAAAAATAATCAAATAGCATTCAATAAATAAAAGAAATTTTTATTATTTTGGGTATACAAAATCTTTCTTTTTTTATCAAACCAAATAAAATTAAATCTCAATTTTATTTTGGAAATCAAAGACTGGATTTTATTTTGGAAATAAAATCAAATCTTTCTTTATTTTGAAAATGAAATCAAATATTTTGGATTTTGGAAATAAAATCCAATCTTTCTTTATTTTAAACCCCAAATCTTTATTTATTTGATATATATATATATATATATATATATATATATATATATATATATGTGAGCCATTTTCGAAAATCATCTCTTCTCTTTTGAATAAAATCAAGCTTTAATCTTATTCTTCTCTTGGGAATAAAATCAAGCTTTAATCTTATTCTTTTCGAAAAAATATAAACTTTTTACTTATCTTTATTTTGGAGAAGTAAGAAGTCTCTATTCATAATCCCTCGCCGCATGTCTTGCTTCTGATTAGGTGAAAGATCAGTCATTCATCCCAAGCAGTTGATTCGATAGAGCAACAGGATCTCAAAGGTATGAGGGAATAATCCATATCTGTTCGAGCCCAATAGGGCCGAACCTTAGCCTCTTTTTTTTTTTTTTTTTTTTTTTGATCATTTTTTTTTTTTAAGGAGAAAACCCCCCCAGGTGGAGGCGGAACCTTATAGGGCGCCGAAGCCTTTTTTTTTTTTTTTTTTTTTTTTTTTTTTTTTTTTTTTTTTTTGAGGAGAGATCCCGCTCTAGGTGGTGGCCGAACCCTATAGGAGCCGAACCCTATAGGGCGCCGAACCCTAGGGGGCCGAACCTTTATCAATTTTTTTTTTTTTTTTTTTTTTTTTTTTTTTTTTTTTTTGAAGGAGCAGCCCCTAGGTGGTGGCCGAACCCTATAGGAGCCGAACCTATAGGGCGCCGAACCCTAGGGCTGAGCCTTTTTTTTTTTTTTTTTTTTTTTTTTTTTTTTTTTTTTTTTTTTTTTTTTTTTTGAAGGAACAGCCCCTAGGTGGTGGCCGAACCCTATAGGAGCCGAACCCTATAGGGCGCCGAACCCTAGGGCTGAGCCTTTTTTTTTTTTTTTTTTTTTTTTTTTTTTTTTTTTTTTGAAGGAGCAGCCCCTAGGTGGTGGCCGAACCCTATAGGAGCCGAACCCTATAGGGCGCCGAACCCTAGGGCTGAGCCCCCCCCCCCCCCTTTTTTTTTTTTTTTTTTTTTTTTTTTTTTTTTTTTTTTTTTTTTTTTTTTTTTTTTTTGAAGGAGCAGCCCCTAGGTGGTGGCCGAACCCTATAGGGCGCCGAACCCTAGGGCTGAACCCTTTTTTTTTTTTTTTTTTTTTTTTTTTTTTTTTTTTTTTTTTTTTTTTGAACTTCCGAGCCCTAATACCTTGAGTACATCTTGGTTTTTTCCTCGGATAATGAAGTGTGGCTTTACATTTTTCCTTGACGAAAACGCGAAAAGAGAAAAATTGATATGCTTGCATGCTACGAAACCACTCCAGATGACCGCACCTCTAGGGGGCGAACCCTAGGGAGGCCGAACCCTAGGAGGCCGAACCCTAGGGGGGCCGAACCCTAGGGGGTGAACTCTAGGCAGAAATTCACGTTTTTGGACGAAAAAATGAAGTTTGGGACGACGAGCCTCTACTATTAGAAGCGTCATTTGGAGTTTTGGGGCCTATAATATATCAAAACGACCGTATCGACGAGCCCTTCAAAACTCATTGCGTTGCCATGACCTATGCTGTTTTAAGTCCAAAAAAGGCTCCGAAGGATGGATTTTGGCTGTCCGAAGTTTTTTTGAAAATTTTCGGGAATTTTTTTCTTGCATAAATGTACTCCTTCAATCTTTCTGACATTGTTTCTTCTTGTTTTCAGGTGTTTTGAAGCTCAACTATTGGACGTTCGCTCCTTATTGCTATGGTGAGTACTTCGTGTTCATATAGTTTACTTGACATTCTTGATATGCTTTCCTTACAATTGTTATAATGAACTTCCCCTTGCTTGTAGGCCTTCTCTCCCGAATGCTCTGCAGAACTAAGAACTCCCAATGAATCCCCATTCATCACTGATTGGGGGAGAGCCCCCTTCTTTGGTCCTTCTGACGTCTTTTGGGATAGAGTTAGAGACTATGACCGTACGAGTTTTCCACCCCCAGAAAAAGAAGGCTTGTTTCTGTATGCCCCAGCTTCTGGAGGTTGGGATGACTTTCCTCATGCCGATTGTATTCCCCGCCTATGCATAGAGAAGCAAGAGTACCCATTCAGTCCCCTTCGCTTCCTGTCAGATTCATCTGCTCGCATTCAAGGATGGCAAGATTGGACCGACGAGATCCTTGACAACGCTGAATATGTGGAAATACTGAAGAATGCGAGTATCTTTCGTTGTGTTCAACTGTGTAGAGACCTACGAATTTACCAGGATCATAACGCACTTACTGTGTTGATCTCACGATGGTGTTCCTCTACTTGCACATTCATCACTGCCTGGGGGGAATTCACCCCTACTCTAGAGGATGTTTATGCCCTCTACCAGTAAGTTTTCTTCTTTTATTCCTTTCATTCATTCTCATTTTTTTTTATATATATATATTTATTTTTATTTTTTTTTTTATTTTTTTTTTTTTTTTGAATCTCGTCTTGTAGCCTTCCCATTGTTGCTTCGAACTCCTGCGGCCCTTCTAATATGTCCACTAGAGATAACGAATGCGTTGCCTACTTGATGGAAGCCTTCAGGCAATCTTCCCACTTCACTTCCCGCTTCAAGGGTGATACGCTCCTTCCGGATTTCGAGAGTTCAGGTCGGCAAAAGAATTCTTGGTTATCCTGGGTGCGCTATTTCTTCCGTGATTACAAGACCAACCAGTGGAACAGCTCAGTTTACGATAAGTCTGTTCTTGCCTTCCGTGAAGAGACTTGCCCCTTTCCTCTGGCAGCTTATCTAGTTATGTGGTTGTCCCGTTTCATCTTCCCTGGGTCTCCCATAGACGGTCCTTCTGCCCGTATGTTTAGTTTGGCGGCATTGTTATCCCGAGGCTCGGAGATTCCCCTTGCTCCTCTCTTCCTAGGGACCTTATATCGTCGCCTAGACGAAACAACCCTTGCCATGAAAGAATCTGTTGGGAGGTAATCACTTTCATATTTTATATTTAATTGTCATTCAAACTGCCTTTCTTTTCCTTCAACCTTTTCTATAATATATATATATATATATTTGTTTTTTATTTACTCAGGTATGATGTCAGTTGCTTCATTCCATGCTCCTTCCTTCAGATCTTTCTTTTCGAGCGCTTTCCGGGCTATTCCGATCTTGAACATCTTTCTACAAGAAAGAAAAAATCTCATTCTCTCCCACCACGCAACATCATTCCTCGCATGCTACGCTGGATTGATCACCGTTCTAGTCCTGACAGTACGGATTTGCGACATTTCCTTGATGATTATTCATGCTTCACTGCTCGTCCTTATACCGTCGTTTCAGGGGGTTGCGGTCATCTACCTCACTTCTACAAGCATAAATTTCGTACCTTCTCCAACCTCAGCAGAAATAGTTTGAGTGGCTCCGCACTGTCTTGGTTCGTTTTCCTTCGGTCCACAGAGCTTCCATATTTCCTTGAGAATAATAGTTTTGGTACTGTACTATATTCTCCTCACAGGGTCATGAGACAATTCGGATACGACCAGGAACGCCCTTTCGGTCACACCTGCCGGGGGAATTATGAGGATGTTCTTCTCAATTTCGTCTCTACTTCCTCCTCTTTTACATGGGCATTTCCGAGGCCATCAAGTGATCCCCATAGACCCCTTCCTTTTGTCATACCAGATGACTCCCGAAGCGGGCGATATACCGCTGGAGAACGTAATTACTGGCAAGTCAACCTTAAAAGATGGGAGGATGATACCTTGATTTGTTCATTGCCGGTCTCTATTTCACAACGTCTTCAATGGGGCCGGCTGCTATGCTCTCCCAAGCCCAATGTTCGCTCAGCACTTTGGCCAGCCAGTAGCCGCTTGGCTGAGCGTGACATTTTGATGCCTAAGTCGTCTCCCCCTAAGCAGATCATTCCATCACAGGTTCCCACTACTTCCAGGGGTCTTCCACCACGGGCTCCATTTCGGGTGTCTTCTCTAGCTCCTCCCCAGGGATCCTCTGATGCCGAGGAGATGAGAGTTACTCGTTCTAAAACGAGAGCAGCTACTACTACTGATTCTGAGATAGCTCCTCCTATTGCTTCTGCCGTGGTTCCAGTCAGTCGTCCTCCTATCAGGCTTATCATAAAGCCATTAGCAAAACGCCCTCTCGATAATGTTGATCCTAGTATCCCGGCAGCCGAGGATCCGATTAAGAAGCGTCGTAGAAATTTGGTAATTTGTCGTACTATTCTCAATTTTCTTTCATCCCTTGTATTACTGCTTTCACATATCATTGAGTAATTATTTCCTTTATTATTATTATTATTTTTTTTATTTTAGGTTACCGTGGTTGATGAAGATGATGATGATGATGATGTTCCTCTTGGGTTAATGTATAGTACTTCAAATGAGGCTTCCTCGGCGGCTTTCGCGGCGGCTTCCGCGGCGGCTTCCGCGGCGGCTTCCACTAATCGTGACCCCGTCCAACCGATCCTTGTTGATATTGAGTCATCTACTCCTCGCGACGATTGTGTTAGTCTGGATGCTAAGGATACTTTGTCTGATGTAAGCTCGAGTCCTGCTGTGGGTGATACAGCAATTTCTTTAAACCTTCCTATTCATCCTCCCCATGATGAGTCTGAAGATGTTGATGAGACTCTTACTTCCCCGAGGGAGAATCATTCTGAAACTATTGGTGATGTTCATCCTCCCCAGAAGGATTCTACCGAGGTGGTGATTGCTCGGGAGGGCATTGTTAATAGTACTTTGGATGGGATGAATGACATTCCCCTTTCTGTGGCATCTCCCGACTCCTTTTCCATTGACTATATTGTGAGTATCCTTCCTTAATCCATGAGTGATTTGTCTTGAAGATGAATTTCATTTGCTCTCTTTTTTTTTTATAATGTATTGTGCTTTGACATCTTGTTTTCAGAACGAGAGAATGAAAGATTTGCCTTTGCCCGTTGAGGCACTCGCGTTATTTGCTGTTCTCCATTCGGATAGTGACCTTGGTTATCCTCCAGGTGACCAAGGCTTCGAGGAATCCTTAGCTGTACAACATCTTTCTGCTCCTCCATCCCTGGTCTCGACAAATTCTATGGTGGCCTCTAAAGTAGCTCCTGCTAGAGCTTCCTTCAATCCAAGTGGGGATCTTATTTCTTGGAGGGGTTTCCAGATATCGTCTTCTAGTCAGGAAAGTCTGGAGCGTCTCCTAGCTCGGTTCCCGCAGATTCTTGACCGGCTGATTATTAAGACAACTTCCACCCAAACCCTCTTTCTAGATCAGCTCGCAGGCCTTATTCTTGGATTGCATACTCTTTCTTTATATTCCTTGCGAGTTGAGGACTTGAAGAAGTTTAGCGATGATGTAGATGACCTTGCAGCCGTAGGTGTTGATATGTCTCCTTTTCGTGATAGGTTGGATCTTCTCAAGTCGAGTTTTAACCTTGTTTCACTACGTTCGGAGGTTGCTGTACGTAAATGTGAAGATGAATCCTTTTTAGTGCAGCTTTCTGAGCTTGGTGATGCCGCAAACAGATTGAAGAGCCAGTCTCAAAATTTAAGAGGCCAGCGTCGGGACTTACAAGCAAAACTTCAGGAGGTAGAGCGTCAGTGCCGGGACTTAGAGGCAAAACTTCAGGAGGTAGAGCGTCAGTGCCGGGACTTAGAGGCGACTACCCAACAGGTTAGGGAGCTGAAAGCTGCAAATCTTAAGATTCGAGATGCTGTCGTTGCTGACTTGGAAGCTTTAGTTGTGCCTCCTCTTCATTTTGATATGTCGTGGCCTTTAGATCATAACTTATTGTAGTAGTTTATTTTTTCAATTTCCTGTTTCAGAAACTCATTCACACATATTTCATTTATCAGAACGTGGTTTCTTTAACTTTGTTGATTGCCTTTAATTTGAATGATTCCTTAAAACTCAATTTTTTTATTATTGAATCTCAAGTTATTCAAATTAATATTCCAAGACAACAATAGATGTTATAAGAAAACATGAATTTTGTCAAAGATACATATATTTCTCACAAACCAACGCTTGAATTCATACTCTTTTTTTTTTTTAAATTAAACATTTGCGTATATGTGAAAGTTTGTCAATTTATTGCTAAAAAATTGCTTTTGACGGAAAGCATAACGTTTCATATAATAAATCTTGCTTTTATCAAAGAAAGCAAAACGTTTGCCACTTTTTAGAGATAAAGTATAACTTTCTTGCTTTTATCGAATAAAGCATAACATTCTTCACTTTTAAAGATAAAGCGTAACTTTTGGGTTTGAGGGCTTATACTCAGGTGCCTCAGTCACTTTTGAAGTTGAAAGTGTAACTTGCGAGGGCTGTTAGTCAGGTTCCTCGATCACTTTTGAAGTTGAAAGTGTAACTTTCGAGGGCTGTAAGTCAGGTTCCTCGATTACTTTTGAAGTTGAAAGTATAACTTTTGTGATGCTCTTCTCATGTGTAATATTTCTTTACCCATTTCAAGTTTAATGGGCCTGAGACAGCATCTGATCCCACACGAGATATCTTGCAATATCCGCTTTCGGAGATCTCTCGTACCCTATACGGGCCTTCCCATTTGGGGTAAAATTTGGTGGTTGGGGTCCCCCTCATAACTTGAGTTGCCGTTTTGAGGACCAGGTCTCCCACCAGAATTTGTCGTGGTACCACCGCGGTGTTGTATTGTCGTCGCAGTCTTTCGTGGTACCGTTCAAGCTTTTCTTTAGCCTTGTCTCGGAAGTCGGCTAAGGCCTCTAGGGCGGCTGGTCGGCTTTCTTCCTCGACTAAGCTTCGAAGTCTCATTCGAGCCGAAGGTATTTCTATTTCGGTGGGCAAGATAGCTTCTTCACCATAAACCAAAGCGTATGGGGTTTCGCCTGTAGGTTTTCTTTTTGAAGTTCGATATGCCCATAATGCTATTGGTAGTTGTTCTGCCCATTTCTTCGGATGATCGTCTAAGGTTTTTGATAAGATTTTTATCAAGGTTTTGTTTGTCGCTTCTGCTTGTCCGTTGCTTTTCGGGTAGTAGGGTGATGATTTATAATGTTTCACCCTGTATCTTTCCATCAGACTTTTGATGTCTCTATTGATGAAGGGGGTTCCATTGTCGGACAAAATGATCTTCGGGATCCCGAAACGGCAAATGATGTGCTCCTTGATAAAGTTTGCCACTGCTGGTCCCGTAGCCTTCTTCAAGGGTATGGCTTCCACCCACTTTGTGTACATCTCGGTGGCAGTTAAAATCCATATGTTGCCCTTAGAATTAGGGTGTACAGGACCTATAAGATCCATTCCCCATGTATGAAAGGGCCATGGTGTTGCTAAGGTGCGCAAATCCACGGCGGGAGCATGTATCAGGTTTCCATGTATTTGACAAATATGACACTTTTTGACAAATTCTAGACAATCTCCTTCCATCTTTGGCCAATAGTAACCATGATCGATAAGTTGTTTGTACAACTTGGCTCCCCCTTGATGTTCATCCTTGTGCATTTGATAGACCAAATCTCTGGCTTCGCCTAGTTCTAGACACCGTAGGGGCTTGCCATTGAAACCTCTTCTGAACAATTCTCCATTTTGTAAGAAGAATCGTTGCGACTTCCTCTTTATTATAATTGCGTCCTTCTTTTCGGTTGGAAGAATCTCGTTTTGTAAGAAGTTCACATAAGGAATTCGCCAATCCACTATATCATCAATGAAAGCACATTCATCCTCCCCAGGGTATTCTTGGCATGAAACACAGTGGCGTTGTAGGGCATCTGCTGCCTTCTTCATTTCAGGCCAATAATACCCTTGGCGTTGCAACCTACGATACAGACCTATGTCTGCAAACCCGCAATTCTCTTCATGCACCTGATGCAAGACTTTACTTGCTTCTTGTTTCCCCAAGCATCGTGTCAATACACCATCTGCTTCTTTGTGATACAAGACACCTTTGATGATGCTGTACTTTTGTAGCTCTACAATTGGTATTGTTTCTTCCTTAGTTTGCAATTGATGGGAGATGTCATATCTCCAATCGTCTATCATGTCTTTGGGGAACAAGTTTAGCACCGTGGTTGGGAGGGTTCTCTTCATTACCTTCACATTCAAGTCTTCTCCTTGAATATAGACTCGAGATGCTACTGTTGCTAGTGCATCTGGTTGTTTATTCTGTCCTCTTGGCACATATTCAATCACCACCTTCTTGTAAGCTTCCATCACCTTTTGTGCTACAGTTCGATACGGCGCCAAGATGGGTTCTTTCACTCCGAATTGACCTTTTATCTGCTGCACTATAAGGTTTGAATCTCCTTTTACTTTAAGATATTTGGCTCCCAATTCTTGAGCCGCTAATAATCCTAGTATGAACGCCTCGTATTCTGCTTCATTATTTGTGCAAGGGAAGTCCAATTTGTACGACAAGGATATTTCATTTCCTTCTTTGGTGGTCAACACCACTCCTGCTCCGCCTTTACCTTCTGCAGATGATCCATCAAAAGCCAAACTCCACCATTCTGGATCCTCATCCATCAAGTCGATTGATTCCACTTCTCCACCCGGAAGATCCTCAGAAGGGGGCTCATATTCTCCGTTTGGAAATTGAGCTAGCAGGTCTGCCAAGGCTTGACATCGGATTGCCTTTGGTGTTACACACTTGATGTCATATTCTGAAAGAATCATCATCCATCTAGCAGGTCTTCCTACTAATGCTGGCCTAGTTAATAGGTATCTGATCGGATCAGTTTTTGTTGCAATCATTACTTCGTGCGCTAGAAAATAATGTCGCATTTTCTGCGCAATGAACACCAACGCTAGGCAATGCCTCTCTACTTGTGAATACCTGGTTTCCGGTCCTCTGATTATCCGGCTAATGTAATATACAGGTTTCTCTTCTCCATCCACCTCTTGCGTGATCAATCCTCCTATAGACTTCTTGGTAGATGTGATATACAACTGCAACGGCATTCCTCTTTGTGGCACTACCATCGTTTGTGCCGAAGATAAAATTCTTTTTACTTTCTCAAAGGCCTGTTGTTGGTCTTGCCCCCAGTCCCATTGTGCCTTTCCTTTTAGTAATTTGCCGAAAGGTTCTGTGACTTCGGCTAATGCTGGCATGAATCTTCTCATGTACGAGACCTTCCCTAGAAAGCTCTTCAACTGCTTTTGCGTCTTTGGTGGGGGCATCTCTGTAACTGCTTTCGCCTTGCCTGGGTCCACTTCTAAACCTCTGTTGTGCACCAAGAAGCCCAAGAATTTTCCAGCCGTCATTCCAAAGGCGCACTTTTTCGGATTCATCCTCAACTTATACCTTCGGCATCGCTCAAACACTTTCCTCAGGTCCTCCACATGAGTTGTTGCCTTCTTGGATTTCACTACCACATCGTCCACATAGTCCTCCACTATATCATGAATCATGTCATGAAATATAGCATGCATTGCCCTCTGATAAGTTGCCCCCGCATTCTTCAATCCGAATGGCATTACTACATAATAAAAATTCCCAAACGGGGTACGAAAGGCTGTCAACTCTGCATCTTCCATGGACATCTTTATCTGATTGTAGCCCACAAACCCATCCATGAAAGACATCATCTCATGATTAGCCGTTGCATCTACCAAGGTGTCTATGTTGGGTAATGGGTACATATCCTTCGGGCATGCCTTGTTCAAGTCTCTGAAATCGACGCATATTCGTAGCTGTCCATTTGATTTCTTTACCGGTACGATGCTGGAAAGCCATGTTGGATGTTGGATTGGCTTGATGAACCCTACTTCCAGTAACTTTTTGATTTCTTCCTTTATTTGGGTTTCGACCTCGGGTGCATAGTTGCGAGGTGCTTGCTTCACTGGCTTCATTCCTGGGCTTATGTTTAGATTGTGCTCCACAAGATCTTTGTCAATTCCGGGCATCTCGTCGTAATTCCAAGCAAAGACGTCCTTATACTCTCGCAGTAGTTGTATGAGCTCCTCTTTCTGGTTAGCCTCAAGCTCCTTGTTGACATAAGTTGGTCTCGGCGTTCCTCCATCTGTTGCCAAATCAACTTCTTCTAATTCATTTTGTTGAGGTTTTGGCCTATCTTCAAAGCATTCTGGAGCTGGTTCTACCTTCTGTTGTACAACTTCTTCTCCTTCGTTATTGCTGGAGTGGGGGACACCTCCTGAGCTGTTGGGTTTGAACGCTTCTTTGGGCTCTTCCCCCTTGCACCGTCATAATCGAAACACTACCTTTCCGTCGGGTTTTACAACCCTCTCCCATTTTGTCTTTTGGCCATCCTCGGACTGTGCTATCCGCTTGGCATTTATTATATTTCTGGCATCTTCAGGATTTGCTGGCCTTTTCTTCTCTTCTCTTCCTTCCTTCTCCAAGTCCACTACGACTGGCTTCATATCTTTGGAACATTCTCCATGTTCCGAGGTCTTCTTCTTTACTTTTTCTGCAGGTACAAACTTATCTTCCTGCACTTCCTTCCAGCTTGCTAGTCTTAAGGAATCAGGCCTCGCGATCTGGTTCTCTCCCTCTTCAGCAACATCATCGAAGAAAGTTGCTTCGGTGATGTGTGCCTCCTCTGGTCCAAAGGGATTCCGAGTTGCTGGTACCTTCACTTCTTTCCCTTTCCAGATAGCTTTCAGGCACTGATGAAAGACTGAGGGTACCACCCCATAGTCATTTTGCCAAGCCCTTCCCAGCAAGACATGGTATGCTGCATCTACCTCTGCAACATGGAACATTACAGGCCCTCGGATTTTTCCAACTTGCATGTCTACCTTGATATGTCCCAGGGTTCTCGTGCTTTGGTTAGCGAATCCTGTAATGTTTGTTTGTTCCTTCACTATCTTCTTCTCTGACAGGCCTAACCGTTTGAACATGGTGTAGGGCATAATATTTACAGATGCTCCATTGTCAATGAATGCCCTCCGCACTTCGATGCCATTGATTATCGCTGTCACATACAGTGGTCTGTTGTGCGGGTATCTTATCTCTCTATCAGCCTTAGAGAAAGATATCTTATTTGCTTCCTCCTCCATTGTTTTCACAAATCCTTTGCTTATGGCCATGCAAGTCTCCTGTGTCTCGGCGGCCTTAATTATTGCCCTGGTTGCCTCAATCCTTGCTTCCTTGGCCAACCCTATCTGATCGAAAAAATTTCTGAATTTGGCCCCATTCATCAATGCTGTCACTTGCAGGCCTGGGTCACACTCCTCCTTTTCTTCCACCATCATCTCCACTTCTGGGATTATGTTGTGGATAACAGTGTTGCATGTTTCTTTTCCCTTGTGATTTGGCAGTGGCTTGTCATGAACACTGCTTTCCTTTCCCAGTTCAATCTCCCCATTTGCCAACTTCTCGTGGAATATCCTACGCAGGCTATAACAATCCATAGTTGAGTGTCCCGCGTATTGGTGGAAAACACAGAAGTCTGGCCTTCTCTTCATCTCCTCCGTCACTGCAAATCTAGGCCTTGGGGGTTTCACCACCCCATGTTCAATCCATTGCTCGTATAGGCCTCTGAATGCTTTCTCACTGCATGTGATAGCCTCCGGGACCGACTTTCTTGCATATTTATCTCCAGGCCTTCCTTTGCTTCGCTCAAAATTTTTCTCATGCTTCTCCCTCTTGCCCCCTTGTGGTTTTGACTGAGAGTCAGCCAAAGCCACAGTTGCTGTTCTCTTGCCCCTCCATGTAACCGTCGCATGGCTAGTGGGCAGTGTCATGATTCCTCCCAAGTCTTGTGCGAAAGCTGAGAGGGTCGCGAAGGAATCACAAGCCTTGGTAATGAGGTGGGGCTTGAAGGAATCTAAGGCACCATTGTTGCAAATGCTGACCAGGTTCTTTTCTTCAATCGGCTCTGCACACTTCTGTGCCTGGGCCCTGAACCTGTCAACGTAATCTGATAGCTCCTCATTTGGCTTCTGCTTGAACCGCATGAGTTCTACAATGGTTACCTGTTTCTGCACATAGAAAAATTTCTTAAAAAATTGTAATTTGAGGTCATCCCAATCATGGACTGACCCCTTCTCCAAATTGTAGTACCAACTAAAGGCACTATCTGTCAAAGTTTTGTTGAATTCCCGCATCAACAAGTTGTGGTTGTTCACTTCATCATATCCCAGCCACGGAGACATCGACTCTACAAACCTGGCAATATGTTCCCTGGCATTTCCTTTCTCCCCGTTGTATTTTGGAAATTGCGGGGGATGCTCGATATATCCTACCGGGTAAGGTTGCCTCCGAATGTGTGCTGGGTAAGGCGGAGTAAAGTCCAACTCCGAGGGTCGAGATGTCTGCCTACGAAGTTGATTGATTACATCGATCATATCATCCTTCGTCACATACTGGCTCGTGGTGTGAACTCTCTGGGGTGTTGAGATATACTGTGGTATCGGCGGTGTGTATGGTAGAGAGATTGGTTGGTGCACACTTGCGTCATGCAAAGTCGGCACTGGTGGGAGTTGCTGGCTCACTCGTTGGACATCGCCTGGAATGGTTGGCATTTGCACCTGTGAAATTGATGGGAGAGCAATTGGGATGATGTTTGTCTGAGGTTGGCTTGCTTCCAACCTATATTGTGGCACGTCACCGCTGTGTTGGGCCTCCAAGTTGATTATTGGAACCGATTGACTTTCCGTCAAGGGCGATACAATCTGGTTCTCTTTGTTGTTGCTGCCATTGTTGTTGTCTTCCACTCCTACCTGTCCCCCCTGCGAGCTTCCTGGGAACATGGCCTTAAACGTAGGAATCTGCATCAACTGCTGGCGGAAGTTCCCCATCTCCTCTTGCTTCCTTTGCATTTCCAGCATCATGGCCATCATCATCCCTTGTCCTTCTCGTGCTTCCTTCAATGCCTTGAGCATCTCCAGTTGCACAGCATTCGTCTGGTCTCCACCTGCATCCTCGCCTTGCCTTCCTGCGTTGGTTTGTTGTTGATTAGTCATATGTGGTGATGTCGAACTCTCTTCTGAAACGTCTTCAACAAGTGGTTGGTCAAAATCCAGGTTTGCGCCTTGGAATGCTTGAGATACTTGTCTTGGAACTGGATCCGGCGAGGTAATGCTATCTGTTGGTGAAGCAGCTCTTCCTGTAATTCTCCCACTTCGAGTTGTGGGCATACCCTTCACGAATTCTACACCTCCCCAGCAGAGTCGCCAAATAAATGTGGGCAAGGAAATCGCGCCTTGCTCGCTTAGGGTTTCGTGTTGGCTGAGGAGGAGAGAAATCCACGAAGAATACGGAATTGATTAGTTGATTGTAGAGGGGAGAACGACAGGTGGGCGATTACTCCAACGACGCGTGGCAGAACCCCTAGAATCCGGAAACCGTGTTAGGGTTATTGGGATTCCAAGAGCCTTCTTCGGTTCTTCGAGTTGAGAGAGTGTTCGAATCTTGTTAGTGTTTTTTAGGTGGAATATCCGAGCCTTAAGCTACTAAAAGAGTCCGAGTCTTGTGTCCGGAGAGAAGTCCCCTTTCCAAATGGAATGGAAGGGGTATTTATAGGGTATTCTGGAAAGTAGTCATGTGCAAGACACATGCCTTCAGGGAAATTTCAGAAATACCCTTTAGTCCTTAGAGTAATGCCCATATTGCCCTGTCCTTCTAGCCACCAATCCAATCCCTCAATCAATTCCCAAAATGAGCCGCCTCCACGAGTCTTCCGCCTCGGGACACGTGGAGGCTTCTCCCGGTCTAGCACATTTATTTCTGACTTTTTCATCTTCATTCCATTAGGTTATGCGAACCCTAACTTGCACATTTAATGAGGTCGTGGAACCCTAATTGTGCATTTAATTTAATTAGGTCATGTGAACCCTAATTTTGCACATGGGCCCACAGTGAGTATGGAGGAGCTGCAATGTCGAGAAGGCAACATGGGAACCCCAAGATAAAATGAGGATTTATTATCTACATCTTTTTGAGTAACCTTGTATTGTGATTATGGGGACATAATCCTTATAAGGGGGGAAGAATATAACGATCGAGATTGTGGAATATCTTTGTAATAAGATTTTTAATTTTGACAGAACAACTCGTTTGTTATGAGTTTTTAGGTCAATTAATAACCTAATTTACGTGTTACGCGACTAAATATGAGTATTTAGAATTTTTGAGAGAAAATATTTTTTTCGAGAAAAAAACAAAATCACTATTCATAAAACGCAGAAAACACTTTTTTATTTTTTTGAACTTTTCGAATTGAGGCATATCGTTTATTTGGAAAAGGGAGACGAAATCTCCAATAAAAATATTTTTATTAGAATAGTCGTAAAATCACTATTCACGCTAAAACGCAACTTCATTTTTTAAAATTTTCGAAGGGCGACATAATGTTTATTTGAGAAAGGGGGAACAGTGGCGAAATTAGATTTTCAAAAATTGAAAGTGAATTTTTCGGTTAACCGAGCGTGTTACGAAAACGTAACAAAAAAAGTTAAAAAAAATCTAACTATAAAGAAATTGGGTAACCGACTTAATTAGTTCGGGAGGTAAACCCTAATCAATTATACAAAAGGGGTAAAATAAAACTTTTTGCTAACTAAATGAATTTTGAAAATTAACTAGAAAGAAATAATAATAATAATAATAATAATAATAATAATAATAATAATAAGTTAAGAAATAATCAAGCCAAGTGAAGCCTAATAATTTAAAATAGTTTGGCTAAAGAATTAAAATAGCTTGGCTATAGAATTAAAATGATCTGGCTTCGAATTAAAATAACTTGGTCAAGGAAATGAAAGAGGCTTGGCTAGGAATTTAAAATGGCTAGGTTAGGGATGCTTAAGCCTTGATGCCTTGATGCCTTGAAGCCATAGCTTGAAGACTTTAGCCAAACTTGGAGCCAAAGCTTTGCAATTCCATGTGTCACTTGATTAAATAAGTTGATAACCAAGTGTCATTTGTGGGATTTAAGCATATGGAATAAAGGAAAGTGGAAAAGGCTAAAAGGAAATGTTATGGGCTATGGAGGACAAATGTCTCTTGCTAGCTAATTAACATGAGGTTAAATGAATGAAGAAAAAGGCACAAGGAATACAAGGAACCGAATATGTAGATAGAGAGGACAAGAGAAGATGAAAAGTTTCCTTTTTTATTAAGTTTGGAGCAAGAGGAGACAAGCTTTTAATGTTGGTTTCCTCCACCTAATTTGTTTCATGCCAAACAAGCCCTTATGCCAACATGTGTCTACTTGAGTTAACTTGATTGTAGTTGGTTAGTTAACCATGAGGAGGCATGGTTGAGTTAGTTGATGGGGGATTTAATTAAATCAAATCATCTAGCACTTAGTCATTTGTTCATTCATTTTATCTTATGAGCTAAGTAAGGAAGAGAGAGAAAACAAGAGAGAAAAGAAAGAGAGAGGAAATGCACGGATAGGAAGAGGGAGAAAGAGTAAAATATGGCTTTGATCATCCATCATCCTAAGTATGAAACGTACGAACAAGAGCAAGTAAGAACAAGAAAGGTAAAAATAAAACCCTAGTTTTCAATTTATTACCTTAAGTTATATAAGCTTACTTTGTTGGTCGATGTTGTTGTTTATTGGAAGATCATGAAGGATCTTGTATTAATAAGGATGCGTGTGGTTTAAACATCTTAAACTACTTGTTAAATTGCATGAATCAAAAATGAGAATACGAACCTATATATGCGTAAAGGAATACAAGAACGGACTAATAGTGGACTGTTATGGGCTGTTTTGATGATCTTTTTATGTAGCTTATGAAATATAAAAATTAATTTCTGGGGTGTCATGTCATACTCTTATTAGTCATGAACATCACCCAATTGAAACGGAATTAAAAGATTTTGTAACGAAACCATGGCGAGTTTTTAAGTAAAACTAGTTGAAAAAGGAATTAGTGTAACCCTTGAACCTTGAGCAGTTTTCTGTTTCAAATGGGCTATTGGAAAAATTTTCTATTCTTGGGATTATGTAGTACGCTAAGTAACGAGTTCGTAGACGTAAGATTGGTCTAATTCCAAGTCCGGATGTGGGAGTTATGCCTTTCGGAAGGAAGCTAGTCAAAAATGTCAAATTTAAAAGTAGTCAATGTGACCCCTGACTTTCGGACGGATTTATGCTCCGATTGGCTTGCTAGAAAAATTTTCTATTCTAGGGGTTATGTATTAAGTTAAGCAAGGGTCCATGGACGTAAGAATAACTTCGTTTCGAGTCTGGAGGAGGGTGATATGTCATTTAGAAGGAGACTAGTCAAAACTGCCAAAATTAAATAACTATTTCGGGTAGGGATTTTTGTGCCACTGTTTTGGCTAGAGAACGAACCTGATTTTTTTTTCACTTGGGGGGATTTGTAGAAGACGTAACAAGGAACAAAATGACACGATAACGGAGGGTTAATTTATGATGTTGCAAAGTGGGTGTGTTGTTAAGAAAAAAAAATGTCCATTTAAGCTTTAGGTGCAATAGATTTAAAGCTAAAGCAGACGCACCGTAACCTGTCTGGATTGACAGACAGGAAGTTTAAAGCTAAAACAGATAGGTTAACCTGCCCGGATTAACATACAAGAAGTTTAAAGCTAAAACGGACAAGTTAAGCAGTCTGCTTTATACTTGTAACTAAAAATGAACAATAAAAGTTGGGCGCATTGACTAGATCATCAAAAGCGAACACTAAGAACTAAGAATCTAAAGTTAATGTACGCCATAATTAGCATCGATATATGTCTACTTGGTATGTGCATATGAGCTTAGATAATGTTCCGAGTTTAATGAAACGAACATTATAAAACAAGGAATAAGGTTAAAATAAACCATGTGTGACGTTTATACTTGGCTAATTGGTATGTCTATGTGCACTAAATGTGTAGGACTTTCAAAGGGCGATTAACGTCAAAGTATAAAAGACGCTTGAGGCAAGTATCCTAACATATGCATTTACTTTATGTAAGAGGTCTATGATTAGACAAATATTCCAACTTTATGCACTACTTTTCTATTGTGCAAGTATACTGATCTTGTTTACCTCTTAAGCAAGTATCCTAACTTTTGTAATATTTTTAAATTATGAAAGTTATTTATGTTTGTATAATTGTACAGGTTTCCTAACTTGTACAATTTAATTCTTCTTGTAAGTTTCCTAAACTTACTCGAATTTTATTGAGCAAGTATTCTAACTATGTTCAATTTTCGTTTGAATATCAATTTTTGAGTATATATTCTTATGAATAATCCTTATATGTGCTTTGTTTTACACAATATTTATCAATTGTGCAACCTTCAGACTTATACAAACTCTTTGATAGTTGTATAAGTGTCCAACTATGCTATAATGCATAAATTATTTAACGTTTGCTATAATGCATAAATTGTTCAAGTTTTACTTTAACATAAAATTTTCAAGTTTTAAAGTTCTTATATTTATGAATTGTTTAAGAGTTATGTCAATGCCAATTGTATCGGCTAGACACATGTTAAAATGTTTCGATTCATTGATTTGAATATCATTCTTTGAATTGTTATTTAGATTAGGTAAAGCTATCCACCCAAATTGTTTTGTAGTTCGAACTCCAATCTGAGATGAATAACCCTAATATTGGGGTACTTTTATGTCGTAAAATCCCAACAGACTCCTGAGGTGGTCACAAAAACGCATATAGTCGTTTAGCTAGAGTGTTGTACAATATAGGGTACACTGGGTTGATCACCCAATGTGCCCGTAAGCTAGACCGTTGAGAAGACAAAAGTGTTCAAGCTAGGTCTTTTGACCGCTCAGTATGTCGTTTCAAAAATATTAGATAACAAGGAATTTATTAATCATTATTCCTATTTATTCGAAATGCTTTCACAACTATTATTCAGTTATAGAAAAAGTAAATATGATTCTTGATTTTATTATTTATTCAACTATTTATACTTGCTTAGCTTTGTAGCTCATCCTTGTTTTAAATTAAATATTTTTCAGCGAAGCCAGAGCAAATTGAAGGGTCCGGTAAGGACAAAAGGAAAGGAAAGGTGGACGAGTAGAAGATTGCAACTGTAACTATTTGTAATAATTAGAAGTATTGTAATAATTACTTAATATATTATCATGTGTTGAAGACTTAAAGGTCTAGAAAATTGGATTTAGAGTGAGACATATTGTAATAATTAGTAGTAGCATATATTTTATTATTAATATGTTAGATGAGAAGTACCGTGGATAATCATATTAGTTTAAAGGTACTCGGATTTGGAGGCGTCACATTATCGATGATCACAATATTAGTATTTAAAAAAAAGTAAAAAAAAACACATAATTAAAAGAAAAAGGAAAGTAAAAAATGATAAGTCAAAGATAATAAACATCATATTATGATCACTAATTTGTACGTACATTCTGTTTGCTTTTGTGTTTTTCTTTTTCAATTAATTAGGGTGACATAGAATTTAACATTGAATGTAAAACAATTAAACCCATAAAAGTTAAGAAAGAAGGCATATAGACTTGAACCTTCACCACCTTGTTAGGGGAGGAGAACTGTCACTAGAGTTAGGAGCCGTTGATAAATTTCAGCATAAAACAATCAAATAGCAAAATTACTATTAATGATTAATAAAAAGACAAAATTGGCAATGAAATGTTTGGGCCACAGTGAATAGCTATCCAAAGCTAATTCACGTGACAATTAAACTTCGATATAATTTTAATTAATAAATTGATTTTAGAAAAATATCAAACATTTTATTAATGAAATTCATAAAAAGACAACTGTCATTAGTAAAATGCTTAATTATGCCACATTTAGTGGGTTATAATTGCCATATATAACAATGTGATCTCCATAACATGCAAATACTCAATTACAAATAAAGTCATTAACTAAATTATTTAAGAATAATGAGATTAGCTAGCATTACATATAGTGCCATTTATTCATAAACCTAAGCAAAGGCAAGAGAGGAAATTAACAACCATGTCCGATAAAGTCCTCCCTTGAAAAAAAGATAAAGAGAAGTTAGGCACCACTAGCTAGCATGCATTAGGATATATAGAGCTATATATTAAGCTTAATCAAACTACTTGAGCACTCAATTTATTGCCTCTGATCTCATTTAAAGTGAGTTTAGAACTGCCGGTTCATCCAAGCACGACCCATTTTCTGGTTACCGTTGTTGTGAATTTGGAATGTGGAGTTCACCAATGGATAAACCGCGCTGCCGATCTGACCATGAACATTGGTGTTGTAGTTGTTGGCGGTGGTGGTTTTGTTATTGTTGCTGGTAATGTTATGCATATCATTAGGAAACGGAGCAGCAACCTGATGATGATCATTCGGAAGGAAATTATTAGGAACTGCGACACGATTATTTTGAGCAGTACTGCTTGTTTGTTGCGGGGAATTTCTGTGCTTCTGAGAGTATGAAGATAAGGTGGAATTGATTGATTGAATGTCATTAATGCTTGGCCTGCGCTTGTCAACCGGTGTAGTGCTGGTTCTGCGGCTGAAGAACTTTTGTGCATGACTTACCACTTGTGCTGGGGTTTTTGAGGTAACAAAATACCTTGCTATGCTCTTCCAATCTCCTTTCCCAAACTTCTCCAGTCCCATCAAGAACAACCTTAATTTCAATGACAAACAGAATTGTGTTTAAATTCATAATAAAATAAAAAACAAAATATTTATTTAAGATGAAGTATGTGTTTTTCAGTACAGATTTGATCATAGAGGATGGCAAGGAAAAAGGACAAATTAATAAAAGACTATTTTTTGCTCTTGATTTGAAAATAGAGGAAATCTGATGAAACACTGAGAAAAAAGTCCAGAATGCAATCTAGCTAGCTTGAAACTCAAGCAGACTATCAAAAATGATGAACCATGGACCAAGAAACTCCAACCATTTTTAAAAAAATAAATGAAAAACTCCTTCAAGAAAACAACAAAAGTTAATTATTACAAAAGTAAAAGTAGATCTAAAAGTTGGTTAAAAATAAATAAATAAATCAAGAACTTCTCAACTTCAAAGATTATATAGAAAACATAAATACTTGTGTTCTTGTGCAGTCCATGGAGTGCCCTTTTGCTTCTGAGGATTGGGATTGGATCTAGTAGCTTGTGAAGAAGAAGAAGACCCCTTCCCATTCTTTGCACTCTCATGATCATCCATGGGGATTTCAAAGAAATCGGACTCAATCATCTCTATATCTTCAATCAAGACTTGGTAGTGAAGTTTGATTGATTCAATTGATTTCCATGGCATAAGAAGCGCAACATGTTCAAAGAAAGCTAGAGAGCCGGTTGAGTCAAATTCAACTAAAACATTTTCAAACAACTTGTTCTCTTCAAGAGTCCATCCATCTGCAGTGTATTCCTCATTATCAAATTCGAGGGATGAGAAATTTAGTAAAGAATGGTCTGAAGGTGAGTCTTGAAAGTATAACATTTCCATGGTTAAGTCTTTAGTTTCTGAAAAGAAAGAAGAAGTTGTGTATGAGATCTGTGAAGTACTTCTTAATTTCGTGAGTATTCAAGTGCTGGGCGATAGTTCATATTTATAGGGGTAGAACATACCTAATGAAATTACTAAATTAATTAGTCATGAATGAATACATAAATGCTATACATACAAAAGATTTAAAAAATAGATCTCATTGGATAAACTAAAAGGAGTTTCTCACACTAAAGAATACTCAACTCAACAATGCTTTATATTCTAGACTAACTGGGTATATTTATAAAAAAAAAATAATAATTTCACCCTTGATTTGGAGTGTTAATAAAGCAAACAAAGTCTAACTCTAACAATTATATCTGAATAATTACATCTAACAATTATAAGTCCAAAAAACGTATCTAACCTTATTTTTTTAGTCACTAAATTGTCTTTTACTACATTTTCTCTATCAAATTAATGACTTTATTTATAGTTTCAGATTGTGAAGAAGGATTTTTTCGGTGTATTTTCAAAAAATACTATTTTCACCACAAAATACGATATTTAGTACATATAATTATATATTACACATGCGTGTGCATTATATGCCTTGCATTGAAGATGTATTTTTTGTGTTGGAAATATCATTTCACTTTTTTAGTGAAAAATTGAAATAAAGAAAAATCAAGTAATTAACGAGAAGTATTAATTGCATAATCTGTGCAGATTACACATTAATATGTATATTTGAAAATCTGTACATAATATTCCTATTTTGGGGCATTAATTCCGTATCGAATGAGATAGATCACTCTTGAGAGCACTCTATAGGTATATTGGGCACTCCACAATTCAAGTAATGACTTAAGCTTTTGGATTGAAAATTTAGTGAATGTTTGAGTACTTAGAGCTTTGGAAGTTAAATGTATTTAAAAAAAATAATTCATTTCGCACTTTTTAAATGCAACATTTGAAATATATATACATATTTTTAGGGTCTATATGTACGATAACACATATGTAAATTTTACATCAGTCCTAAATTCCCCAGGTCTTGGCGCTAAAAGATCAGTACCTTATTCTCTCTAAAGATCATTGGTGATGGTTGTCTGTTGATCCTTAATTAGGACAGATGTAGTCCAATTGCCCCATGGACGACGATAGTCATTCTTGATTATAATGACTGTCTATAATCCTTATTTTTTTAGTGTTCCAAAAACACTTACTTATGACCTAAACTTTGTATAACAAAAAACCCCTTAACATGTTGTCAAACTTGCTCTATTTGAGTTGGACTTTTATAAAGGCTAAATACATTTCCATTACATCAAGTAGCACCGTATTCATAATTCGGCCTCCAAAAAATTTGAACTTACAATTTACTATATACAATGCCTAATTTGATACAATGTCGACCCCAAGAATCTGATCGGGTATTATGTAGTTAAAATGGCTTAATACACTTCTGTTACACTAATGGAGTGTTTGAATGGGGCTGAATGGCTGAATCGATTAGTCATTCAGTGCATTTATTTTGAATAAAAATAGTCTGAATGACTTATGAATCAGTCAGATTTTTGGGTTTGAATGACCCAAGTATAATTTTTTTGGTTGAATGAATTGTTTTATATTTTTTTACAATTTTAACTATTATATTAAGTAATCTTCAATAAATTTATAACATTTTTGAATTTTTTTCAGAGGGGTAAAATAATAAAAATCTGTTTTTCAAATGTTTCAGTCATGTCAATTATCAAACAATTTTTTTCATTCAGAATTTTGCTTCATTCAGCCCATTCAGAACTATTTCATTCAGTTTTATCAAACACACTCTAAGTACAATCAAATTCATAATTCGGCCTCAAAGTATTCATATTCACTTTTAAAATACGATTTGACCGTATTCATATACGGGTTGACTTCATTAAAAAATTAAAATACTTCTAAATACAATTAACTCTAAATTAAATATCATTTTACTTTTTAAATGAAAATTTGAAATAAATAAAAATCAAGTAATTAACGAGAAGTATTAATTGCATAATCTGTGGGAGGTTACACATTAATACATATGTTTGAAAATCTGTACATAATATTCCTAAGTTGGTGCATTAATTCCATATCGAATGAGAAAGATCACTCTTGAAATCACTTTATAGGTATATTGGGCACTCCACAATTCACGTTATGACGTAAGCTTTTAGATTAAAAATGTAGAGTATGGTTGACTTAAAGCTTTGGAAGTTAAATGTATTTACAAAAAATTGTCCGTTTTGCACCTCACTTTTTAAATTCAACCTTTGAAATCTATATATAGTATTTTTAGAGTTAATATATACGAAACTAGCATATACATTCACTTAGGTAAATTTTACGTCAACACTAAATTCTCCATGAATGTGAAGTCTTGGCGCCAAAAGAGTACCTCATTCTCAAACGGTCCATAAATTATTGACGACGGGACGGGCCCATCGACCCTTAATTGGGAAGGATGCAGCCAAATTACCACATTAACGACGGTAGTCATTTTTGACGGTATCGATTCTATCGATAATGATCCGTCGGCTATGACTTTTATTTTTTAATGTTCGAAAAACCCTTATTTATACACCACTAACGCATAATGACCTAAACTTTGTATAGCAAAAAAGCCCTTAACATTAAGCTCACTGTATTTGAGTTGGACTTTTATTAATTAATAGGGCAACACCAATATATATGAGATATATGCTAATTTTCATAGGAAATAAAACATAATAATAATTAGTATAAATTGGTGACATAATTTATTTTGATATAATTAATTTTTTCACACTAGTAAGAGATAAGAAAACAAAGAAGGTAAGGTCACCGCATGGGCAGAAGCAACTTTTAAGTAATTTTCAAGTATGAGGAAGTACTTTTGGGCGTCACTGGCTACTTGTGTTGGGTTCCTGCTCTTCACTCAAAACCTGAAATGCTCTTCTAATCACCTTTACCATATATATGAGAAATTTGTGAAAGAATAAATTAATCACAAAAATAATATGTAAAGAAAAACTTATTTAATTAATCAGTCATTATTACTGATCGACAAACAAATAGCTAGATTATCCAAACTGAAAAATAATTGTTGATATCTTTTTATTTAGTTTAAATGACTAAAATTGAGATTTATTTTTTGTATAATATTGAAATACACCATTATAAGTTTTGGTTGCATCTTTTGATATTTTAACTATCAAAATATATCAATAATACCTCTTATTTTGAAGTTCTTTTCAAGATCTTTTCAATGACATAAGATTAACAATATTTAATTTATAACGAAAAAGATATTAAATTTTAAAATTTAGTTGAAGAAATTAAGAGGAAGTTTTTTTTAAGAGAAATAAATAGTGTTTTGACCTTTCTGAGTTTTTTAACGTAAAAAACAATGCGGAAAATTCTTGAGAATGCTAATTATTATTGGCAAGAACATCCTGCGATACTTATTATCACATTCTAATTATGGTTGTCCGTTGTTAGAATGAATGACTATAGATCAGTTAGCTGAGAAATAATTCATAGCTATAGCGGTGACTTTGAATCACTCCCTTTTATATATATATATATATATATATATATATATATATATATATATATATATATATATATATATATATATATATAGAGAGAGAGAGAGAGAGAGAGAGAGAGAGAGAGAGAGAGAGGATTATGTGGCTCATATCCTTGATTTCTAACGCCAACTATCAAACCAACATCGGCATTATGATATATGAAGACAATGAAACATTCTTGTTATGGTTAATTGGGTCATTACTTTTCAATTTTTATACAATTATTTTTTTAATTCTTGTACACAACTCTAAAACGTAGTGTATTATGGAAAGAAGAGATTAATACTTAGTATCTTTTGTAACAGTCTTCAAGTTGAACACTAAGTATTTAATGTCAACCACCACAAAATTAGACTACCATCAAGCATCACTATCAAGTACCTCACTCAAAACATAAATAAACGGTGCCGCAAAACAAACAAATTTTAGAATTCTCCATCAACTTCACATTCAATGCATAAAGGTCCAATTAATATATTTATTAATTAGATTTCAATTAATAATAAAGTTGTCCAATAATAATAATTTTAAAAAAATTTAGTTTTTTTTTTAAAAATTAATTGGTAAAATTGGTATCGGGCCAAACTGGGTTGGGTTGGGGTCAATCGGGTAAAAGAAACGTAAACGCTAAAAAATGTCACTTTAAGGATCTAATCGGTGAAAAATAAACTTTTTAAACAATTTTAAAAGTGGGTGCCAACTTAGAGGGATAGAAGTGTTATTCAGCCATAAAATATTGTATACAAATAGTATGAAAGAAAGAAAGAAAAAATAGAAAACGAGACTTACCATTGAATACTTAATTACACATTTTTATCGGTATGCATCCAATACATGACTCTTATACTTGGTGAATAATTTTTTGTATACAGTTTGGACACATAATAGTATTCTTAATTGGGATCCATCGTTAGACTTTTTACATATATATTTTTTTGATATGCAATACATGCATCTTGTCATTAGTACACAACTTTTTATGTATAATTTATGCATATAAAATTATATATTCTAATTTCTTGGGCTTCGAAAATTTATATTTTAAATATAAGTAGATATTCTAAATTTGATTTAATTATTGCAGGGAGATGTTTTAATATGCATGGGTGGTGGCTTATTACTTTTTATCAGTTTTCAAACATGTTTGTAAATTTCTAACTTTTTCTTCAAGCTATTATTTTATTATTATATAAGATGTTTCTAAAAGCAAATAAATTAATGTTACCTAACTTTTCTATTTACGAATAGGTTGAATGACATTTCTGTCTCTTCAAGTTATCACTCACTTTAATCCACTGTATGTTCATGTGAGAGAGAATCATGTGAAAATATCAAAAATATATGCGAAAATATCAGTTCCTTATAACTTCTTTTGCCTCTCTTCCTATATTTACCTTCCACTATTCAATTTTATAAGTGATAAAGAATTTTATTTTAATGAAAAAAAGTGAAAACAAAATTATATTTTCACATGATTTCCCTCACGTGAATAATAATTAATGAGTGGATCCCACATTCACATCATATGAAAAAATATTATCTCTTTTCATGTGAAATTATCAATTCACAAACTGAAATCAACATACGTTTGGAAAGTAATTAATTATATGAATACAAACATTTAACTTAAAATTACTTTTTTATATATTAAAAACGTCATCAAATATTTCCAAATAATAGAGACCAAAAAAAACATCATAGATTAATATTACTTATCTTTGATCTGACAATGGCCCTATGAACCAATTGGCTATTTGTGTTTACGTGAAATTGGGTATGTGGTGTTTTAGGCCCAATTAAATATAGGCCCAATGTAAGAATCACTAAAGTATGACCTCCCTTTCTTTACGCTTTCTGATTCTCTGGAACATTCTCTCTCCATTTCCTTAACAAAATGTCTACCCTTAAAAAAACCCAAACACGTCGTCCGGTGGCGACGACGATACGATTCACTGTTCTAGCCAGAGCTACGCGTCCAACTCCGTCAGTCGGATCGGCTTTAGGTCAATACATGTTAAATTTAATGGTCTTCTCCAAGGATTTCAATGCTAAAACTCAGAAGTACAAGACAGACGCTCCAATGGCGATGACAATCACAACTTTCAAGGACAACACCTTTGAGTTCGTTGTGAAGTCTCCGTCGGTCACTTGGTACCTCAAGAAGGACGCCGACATCGAGTCAGACAACAGCCGACCAGGTTTTATTGTTCTTCATTTCGGGTTTTGTCCCATTGGGTTTTCTCCAAACAAGATTTTAATGAGATCCAAAAGTGTTCTTTCTTATCTTTTGAAAATTTTTATAATTTTAATAAAATTAATTAGTTGATAATTTATTTATTTTTTTATTTAATTTGTATAAAGGAGGAGAAAATTTGCAGCGGTCTAGGGCCCATCATCACCTCTAATGTCTAATCTGGGCTCCAGCAACTTCCTTTTTCCTTGGAAATCTGCCCTTCCATTTGTATATACTCTCGCTCATTAGTTGAGAATGTGTTCTTTGACTCTGTACTTGGCTGCACTCCTGTGCAAAATTTCTAATTGCCATAACTAGACTTGCACTTGGCATAGGATGTTTTGAGAAAAACTTTGGTTCCAACAAGTAAACCTAGTAGGATTCTTCTGTCGTTTACATTTTCTCTATTATAAGGCATTAAAAGACTCGTTCCTCATTTCCTCCTTATGTGATCAATCCATAAGGCCGTATTGGAAAATGTATTCTATAAATAATATTTGAAACGGCCGTTTGAGATCATCAGAACTCGTTAGAGAAGGAAACACAAGAGAAGTACTTGAGGCACCACTCTCTATCCCACACAGTTTATACAAAAGAGAAATGTCCTTGGACTTGGATTTCCAAGTAAAATGAAGGAAGGTCCTATGGGACTAATATATTGAGGTTGGGTTCTCTACTTCTCTTGCTTATTTTCAGCATATTGATAGTTTACTTGATGCCAGAAGGTATCTCCACTCTCCAGTGGTGCAAACCTCTTTTACAAACTTCATGACCAAATAGTGTGCTATTTGCAAAAAATATGGATGGTCTACTCCTGAACCCGTGTAACTTGCAAAGCTTCAAGAACTTGATGGCACTGGTGGATTCTTCAAATTCATGGCCTTTTAATGTACAAATCATCATATGTGGAACAATCAGTGGCATGGTGTCAAACACTTGCACTAACCTGGAAAGTATTTGGCAAATCTGGAAAGTATTTAGTTAACAACCGGCTATGTTGGTTTCACTAATATTCCCTCGGGTTCAAAAAGATTCTTATTTGCAAAATTTCATAAATATTAATGATGTATATTTGTTCAATAGTTATCCCTAAATTTATATTTTTTTGTACTTGTATTTAGAATATGAATGAATTTTTTTTGCTCCTTTCAAGTTTAACTCTTTCGTTAATCCATCCTCTTAAATTTATTCACTTATATATTTGTCCTTACCCTTATACCTATATAAAAAAAATCTAGCAAGGACAGTTGCCTATACTGCCCCCTTTACGGATCCACCCTTGAGCATGCGACAACATTGAACTTTTTATTTTGACGTGACACTGAAAAGTTTGTTTGCCAAGATTGACCATTTATCATAATAAATTTACGATAAATTAACTTTTAATGCTAATTAATATCACATGAGAATTGAGAGTATGTTTACAACAAAATTTAAAATCATTGAAATACACAACAAATATTAAATAGCTCAATCAAAATGTAATATATATACTTGAACCTCCAATACCCTGTTAGGGGAGAAGCGACACTAGATTTAGAGCTCATTAATAATTGTGAGCCATAAAATAGTTAAATAACAACGCTGCCATCAATGAGATTAAAAAATAGAAAACAAAATTGTCAATGGAATGCTTGGGCCACAGTGAATTGCCAAAAGCTAATTGAGTGTCATGACAATTAAACTTCTCAAAATAATATAATTTTAATTAATAAAATGATATTTAAAAATTAAAATTTTCTTTGATGAAATTCATTAAAAGACAAGACTGTTATTAGTAAAATGCTTAATTTATGCCACATTTAATTGGTTATTAATTAAATGATTTAAAAAGTTTCATTGATTATATTCATAAAAGACAAAGCTGTTATTAGTAAAATGCTTAAATTATGCCACCTGTTATAATTGCAATAACAATGTGATCCCCACAACATGCAAATACTCGATGATAGATAAAGTCATTAACTAAATTAATTATTTAACAATAATGATACTAGCATTACGTATATATAGAGTGCCATTTATTCATAAACCTCTACGCAAAGGCAAGAGAGGAAATTAACAACCAAGTCCGGCAAACCTCTAGCATTACGATATATATATAGAGCTATATATATATTAAGCTTAATCAAACAACTTAAGCACTTAATTTATTGTCTCTGATCTTATTTAAAATAACTCCAGAACTGTTGGTTCATCCAAGTTTGACCCATCATCGGGTTGCCGTTGTTGTCAACTTGAAATGCGCTGCCGATCTGACCATGAACATTGGGGTTGTAGTTGTTGGCGGTGGTGGTGTTGTTATTGTTGCTGGTAATGTTATACATAGGATTAGGAAAAGCAGCGGCCACTTGATGATGATCATTCGGAAGGAAATTATTAGGAACAACGACACGATTATTTTGAACAATACTGCTTGGCTGTTGCGGAGAATTTCTGTGCTTTTGAGGGTATGAAGATAAGGTGGAATTGATTGATTGAATGTCATTAATGCTTGGCCTGCGCTTGTCAGCCGGTGTAGTGCTGGTTCTGCGGCTGAAGAACTTTTGGGCATGACTTGCCACTTGTGTTGGGGTTTTTGAGGTGACAAAGTACCTTGCTATGCTCTTCCAATCTCCTTTTCCAAACTTCTCCAGTCCCATCAAGAACAACCTTAATTTCAATGTAAAATTAATGATACAGAAAATTATTATGTTAAAATTCATAATAAAGAGAGATTGATTAACATTAATTACATGATCGATTAATACGCAGAAATTTTTTTTAACACACATTTAATTACTTCATGAGGAGAGATCTTTGTGTGTGTGTACGAGTTGAGGTTTATTTATTGAGTCCATTGATGGATAATATCTTGTGATTCTTAATTGACCTCTATTGATAATTTGGTTCCAGAAATTGTACCCAGCTAACCAAGACCATAATCTTTTATTATTCAGAAACTATAATAAAGGAAAAAGTTCGATCAAAAAGCTTAAAATTAAAAATGAACTAGTAGCTGAAAATCGAAGAAGAGGCAAGGATGAGAGCCAATGATTGAAGGATTTAATACAATTTTGATGGGAAATAAATCAAATAGGTTGATAACTAAAAAGAAATTAAATCATGCCATTATATATATATATATATATATATATATATATATATATATATATATATATATATATATATATACGGAGAGGATCAAGTACATACTCCTTTATTTAACATACCTTACACACCACTTTTAGCGAAGGACCGGGCGACGGTCCGGTCAGTCACGTATATCAGAGAACCGTCGTCTTAGCTTTTAACGACGCATCGAACCGTCACCATAACATATAAACCGTTTATCTATTCTATAGCGATGAACCAAACTATCGCCCGGTCTGTCGCTAAAGGTGGTGAGCAGGGTATGTAAAATAGAGCGGTATATATCAGAAACAAACTGATATATAGGGAGAGCTTTTCTAGCGAACTTAGGGAGACGGTTTTGTCCGTCGTTATAGCCGGTTCGTTTTTTAAGTTCGCTCCATTAATTCGCTGAAGAATTACATCAAAGATCTTGAAAGGACAAAATATTTATTTAAGATTAAGTAGGTGATTTTCGGTACAGATTTGATAGAGGATAACAAGGAAAAAGGACAGATCAATAAAAAGACTAATTTTTGCTAGCTCTTGATTTAAAAATAGAGGAAATTAATATGATGAAACACTTCTGTGAGAATAAAGTCGAGAATGTAATCTAGCTAGCTTGAAACTCATGTAGACTATAAAAAATATGATGAACCATGCACCAAGAAACTCCAAATATTAAAAAAATAAGAAAAGAAAAAAATCTTTCAAAATCGAAAACAACAAAATTAGTTAATTATTACGGACAAAAGTAAAAGTAGATCTAAAAGTTGGTTAAAAGTAAATAAATAAATCAAGAACTTCTCAACTTCAAAGATTATATAGAAAATATAAATACTTGTGTTCTTGTGCAGTCCATGGAGTCGCCTTTTTCTTTTGATGGTTGGGATTGGAGCTAGTAGCTTGTGAAGAAGAAGAAGACCCCTTCTCATTCTTAACACTCTCCTGATGATCATTATCCATAGGAGTTTCAAAGAGATCGGACTCGATCATCTCTATATCTTCAACCAAGGCTTGATAGTGAAGTTTCACTGTTTCAATAGATTTCCATGGCATAAAAAGTGCAACATGTTCAAAGAAAACTAGAGAGCCGGTTGGGTCGAATTCAGCCATTACATTCTCAAACAACTTGTTCTCTTCAAGAGTCCATCCATCTGGAGTGCATTCCTCATTATCAAATTCGAGGGATGAGAAATTCAATAAAGAATGATCTGAAGGTGAGTCTTGAAAGTATGGCATTTCCATTGTCAAGTCTTTAGTTTCTAAAAACAAAGAAGTTAGTATTCAAGTGTTGTGATGATAATTCGTACTTATAGGATGGAAAAATTACTAAATTAACCAAGAATGAATACATAAATGCTGTACATACAAAAGATTTAGGAGTAAAAAATAGATCTCATTGGATTGTGTCTATAATTATAAACTAAAAGGAGTTTCTCACACTAAAGAATACTCAACTAAACAATGCTTTATATTCTAGACTAATTGGGTATGTTTATAAAAAAATTAATAATTTCACCCCTGATTTGGAGTGTTAATAAAGCAAACAAAGTCTAATTCCAACAATTATGTCTGATTAATGACACAAAATCTGCCACCAAACTATGCTTGCATTATATATTACCGCTTATAACTAAAGCAAGTCCACAATATGTACTTTTAGTAAAATGTATCTGGTTTCTGCATGGCAATATGGCCTTATTTCCATAAAATCTCCACGTGTTTGCTTCTCTTCTCTTCTTTTCTTAGACTTGCCAATTGCGATATATACATGTATTCATTGCAATGGATAATTATTCATGAAAAACGTATCAAACCTTCTTTTGTTCAGTCGCTGAATTGTCTTTTTCTACATTTTCTCGATCAAATTAATGCCTTTATTTATAGTTTCAGATTGTGAAGAAGTATTTTTTCGGTGTATATATACTCCCTTAGGATACGTATCGTAGATGATATTTCAAAAAACTACTATTTTCACCTCAAGATGCAGTACTATTTAGTGCATACAATTATTGCATGCCTTGCACTGAATTGTACTTCCTGTGTTGAAATTATCATTTTACTTTTTTAAATGAAAAATTGAAATAAATAAAAATATGTAATTAGCTAGAAGTATTAATTGCATAATCCGTGGGAGATTACACATTAATACGTATATTTGACAATCTGTACATAATATTCCTATGTTGGTGCATTAATTCCATATTGAATGGGAGAGATCACTCTTGAAATCACTTTGTAGGTATATTGGGCACTCCACAATTCACATTATGACTTAAGCTTCTGGATTGAAAATTTAGTGTATGGCTTGACTTAAAGCTTTGGAAGAAGTTAAATGTATTTAAAAAAATTTATCCGTTTTTCAAATCACTTTTTAAGTGCAACGTTTGAAATATAATATTTTTCAAGGTTAATATGTACGAAACTAACATATACTTAACATATACCGTCACTTATGTAAATTTTACGTCAACCCTAAATTTCTCATGGGTGTGAAGTCTTGGCGCCAAAAGAGTACCTCATTCTCAAACGGTCGACAAATCATTGGTGACGGGACAGGCCCATCAACCCTTAATTGGGAAGGATGTAGCCCAATTATCCCATTAACGATGGTAGTCATTTTTGACAGTATCGATTCTATTGATAATGATCCGGGCTATGACCCTTATATATTTTTTAGTGTTTCGAAAAACCCTTATTTATACACCACAAATGCATAATGACCTAAATTTGTGTAACAAAAAAGCCCTTATTATGTTCTTAAGCTTACTCTATTTGAATTGGACTTTTATTAATTAATAGGGCAACACCTATATGAGATGCTAATATTCAGAGGAAATAAAACATAATAATAACTCACATATAGTATAAATCGGTGACAATTTATTTTGATATAATATGTTTTTTCACACCAATAAGAGATCAGAAAAAAAAGTTAAGTTTTTTCACACTAGCCGGATGATCTAGCAGAGGAGTCGGTGTCATTTGTTGTTCCTAAAGAGCCCGCAGAAGGTAAGGTCACCGCCTGGACATAAGCGACTTTTAAGTACTTTTCAAGTCTGAGAAAGTACTTTTGGGCGTGACTAGCAACTTGTATTGGATTCCACACAAAACCTCGAATGCTCTTCTAATCACCTTTACCACATATATATGAGAAATTTGTGAAAGACTAAATTAATCACAAAAATAATATGTAAAGAAAAACTTATTTAATTAAGTCATTATTACTGATCGACAAACAAATAACTAGATTATCCAAACTGAAAAATAATTGTATATGCACGTACAGAAAATTTAGAAGCATTGCATGGGTTTGAACAAAAAAGCAAGGTCACATTCATCAAATCGCTCAACTTTAGACTATGTTTGGAGCTTGGAAAATCCAAGATAAAAATGAAAACAAACACAAATATATATGTAAGACTATTTTAACAAGCAGAAATCTAATTATACAAGTCTAAAAACTCTAATATAAAGTATAATTCGAAAATGTAAATTCTTTCTCTCTCTCTCTCTCTCTCTCTCTCTCTCTCTATATATATATATATATATATATATATATATATATATATATATATCATATCCACCGTTGGTTATAAATCATTTTCTAGTCAGATAATCATAACTATTTATCCCAACTACGAACAACTAAAATTAGAAGGTTATAATAAGTATCTACAAGGACTTTTTTTGCGAATAGTTTTTACGTTAAAAAATATAAAAAATGTCAGAACACTCATTCTCTCTCTTAGTACAACTTTTTCTCTTTTTCGATCAAATTTTAAAATTTAATAATGGTCTTTTGTGATGGCTAATCCATCATATAAATTCAAAACATCAAAACAAAAAAACTTAATCTATTGTGATTGTTAAAACCATCACAAAAAATCATATGACTTTAAGGATCAAAGATAAGAACTTGAATATTTTTTTACGGACAATTTATTCCACTATATTAACTTTATCAAATGATACTTGTAGGATTCGAACCCTCCACCCATTTGCAAACTAATTAACGAGTATTACTACTACACCAAAATTCAAATCATGATTATAATTTTAAAACAAAATATAAAAGTAAACATATGTGAATTGACTTACTAAACAAAACTAGTTCCACATAACATTTGGTTATTGCAATGGCAATCATAAATACTCTATAATGATGGTGAAATTAGTCATCACTAAGAGCCATTATATATTTTATTGTTTTGTGATAACTTGAAAATTTCATCATAAAATACACTCTTTTTGTAATTACAAATAAAAGTCGTCCAAAAAATTTATCTTTTTTAATGATCGTCATGTGCGTCATAAAATATTCTTTTGATTATTTTTTTTCAATAAAATATTGGCAATAGCTTAAATGCAATCACGAAAATGGTATATGCATAAGTGATGGCTTAGTGCGTCACAAAAAGAAAATTTATTTTGCGTGAAAAAATTGGTGATTGACATGGTCATCATAATTATAATACATTGATGGCAAAATTAGCCATCACCAAGAGCCATCATATATAATATTATTTTGTGATTGCACAAAAAGTTCATCACAAATTACTATATCATTTGTGATTGTTTTTAAAAACTGTCACAAAATTTAGTGGCAGTCTATTTTTCTAGTATTGTTTGATACAAATTTAAAATTGTTAATCTATATTGTTAAAAAGCTCTTGTTAACATCTTTAAAACAAGATTTATTGTTGATATCTTTTTATTTATATTAAATGACCACAATTGATATTAAAATTTTGTATTTTGAAATACACCATTATAAGCTTTGGTTGCATCTTTTGACAATTTAACTACATTAAAATATATCAATAATGCCTCTTATTTTGAAGTTCTTTTCGAGACCTTTCCAATAATATAAGATTAACAATTTTTAATTTATAACGAAAAAGTTATTTAATTTTAAAATCTGGTCGAAGAAAGAGGAAGTTTTTTAGGAGAGAAATAATGTTTTGACCTTTAACTATGTAAAAAATTGTAATCATGCGGATACTTATTATCACATTTTAATTATGGTTATCCGTTGTTGAAATGAATGACTATAGATCAGCTGGCTGAAAAATGATTCGTTCCTAGTAATGACTATGGATCACTCCCTTATTAAATTTTATGCTACATTTGCATTTGACTAGATATATATTTATCTATATGCTCTAATCATCTAATAATATACATAAGGACCCATATAAAATAATTAATACCTCTTAATTTCTTACTCGTACTGCCAGTGCTAAGTCTAGGTTTTCTTAACTTGCGAACAATTGAGCCTGCTACTTTCAAGGTTGTGGCTTCAATATATATCATGATCATCCAACTTCATTTTACCTCAATTAGTTTTGAAGTACAATTGAGCATGAGCATATATGTACCTGTTGGGTGACGAGGACATGACATGAGCTGATTTAAACAAGATTAAAGAAGCGTGGAGATCCAATTCAAGGGTTAGTTGGACCAATTACAAAGGTTAGAACTAAGAGGTTCAAATAAGGTCTCAATGGATTGATGCAAGATGTTTGGGCTGAAACTAACTTAAGGAGACCCAAGGAGGAGGCTAAAGAGAGTCACAAGTTTGGATCAAATATTTTATATAAGTCCAAATAAGAAATTAGAAAAGATTTTGTTTCCTGAAATATTAGACAGATTATATTGTATTTTATTTCCTTTTGTTTTATGTAATTTAACATGATTCTAGGGGGTCATGATTTATTTAGATTGTAATTCTAAAGAATTCTACTAGGGTAAAATTAGGGCAATACTTTTAGGGTTTTTAGTACCATAATTATGTCCTTGTACTAGTATAAATAGGCCTCAAAGGCATGAGTTTTGGTACTAATTGATTTAATAATATTTATTTTTTTTAGATAATCACTTGAGAGTACTATTCTATCTCTATTATTTTCAAGAACTCTTGATCTTGAATCATTGTATCCATGGCGATCAATCCGACATAATTATCAGACATCAATCCATAAGTGTTTGTGGCTCCTTCTATCATACAACAACCATTGATTGTACCAAAGTTATCGCTTCAATATAAGCGAGTGGTCAAGGTGTCATTAATTGATATTTCACCCATAACCATTACTAAAACGATCCGGACGACGACCATCTCACGCAATTGTGCCGTGGAGTCTACGATCACTGGAGAGTTCTGCTCAATACAATTTTTCTGAAATGAATGTCCACGCCCCCCTCCCGTAAAATTCCAACCCCATTAGGAATTGCCTAATCATTTGTAAAAAATTGATAATAATGTGTATAGGTGATATCTTGGTCTAATCTAAGACACATGAATATCAGAATGAACACTTAAAAATAGTGTTGAAAGTATTAAGGAAATTAAAGAGAAACAGTATATAAAGTTCACAGAATGTGAATTAAGCATGGAATTGGAAGGTTCAAAGGTTGTTGAACATATGATCAAGAAATATGGAATTGGACGTAAGATATTTGAAAGACTCGGATGAGAAGTTATTTAGGGGAAAATTGTCTAGCTAAACTAGGCAAAATGAAGAAGGCACAATTTCAAAGATGTGGAGTGTAAAGAAGATAAGGTAAAGAATTGTCAATGTTAAAGAAAAATACGTTTATAATTGATAATGAAAAAGTTTTAAGATTTGAAGGAGAAATTTGGGTTCCATTAATATTGGAGATAAAATAAGAAGTCATAGTATGTGTTATTAGTAAGTGCTCGACCTGACAGAGAGTCAAGGCCAAGTGATGAGTGATGAAGATTAAATGATTTGTAAAATTATAAAAATTTCTGAATGGAAATGGGAGAATATGATTAGAAATTTTGTAATATGATTTACAGTTATGTGAAGGGAGCTCGACGATATATGAAGATTAGTAATCGTTTAATGAAGTTAGTATAGTTCATATTAGTTAAGATAAGAATTAATATAAGTGAGGTATTTAAACTTTAATATATTAAAGAAATTATTTGTAGATATGGAGTGCCAATTTCGAATGTGTCGGATCGGGATCCGCGTTTCACGTCAAATTTTTGAGAGAGTTTACAAGAGCAAATGGGAATGTAACTAAGATTGTATACGACATATCATCCTCAAACAGACGAGCAGAGCAAGCGGTCGTGCGTGTGGCCTTACGAAATATTATGCAGTAGAAGATGCATAATGTGTTCACGTGTCGGTATTGCGACCTTATGAGCAAGATTAAAAGCATGTAATTGATTATGAACCTAACTAGGTTGAAAAAAAAAAGACTTAACATATGAACAAAATTCTTATTCGAATAATAAATAGGAAAGAACATGTTTAGGAAATAAAGATTTTTTTGTTTGTGAGTATGGAGGATCCGCAATGTCGAGAAGGCAACATGGGAACCCCAAGATAAAATGAGGATTTATTATCCACATCTTTTTGAGTAACCTTGTATTGTGATTATGGGGACATAATCCTTATAAGGGGGGAAGAATATAACGATCGAGATTGTGGAATATCTTTGTAATAAGATTTTTAATTTTGACAGAACAACTCGTTTGTTATGAGTTTTTAGGTCAATTAATGACCTAATTTACGTGTTACGCGACCAAATATGAGTATTTAGAATTTTTGAGAGAAAATAATTTTTTCGAGAAAAACACAAAATCACTATTCATAAAACGCAGAAAACACTTTTTTATTTTTTTGAACTTTTCGAATTGAGGAATATCGTTTATTTGGAAAAGGGAGGCGAAATCTCCAATAAATTTTTTTTTATTAGAATAGTCGTAAAATCACTATTCACGCTAAAACTTAACTTCATTTTTTAAAATTTTCGAAGGGCGACATAATGTTTATTTGAGAAAGGGGGAACAGTGGCGAAATCAGATTTTCAAAAATTGAAAGTGAATTTTTCGGTTAACCGAGCGTGTTACGAAAACGTAACAAAAAAAGTTAAAAAATCTAACTATAAAGAAATCGGGTAACCGACTTAATTAGTTCGGGAGGTAAACCCTAATCAATTATACAAAAGGGGTAAAATAAAACTTTTTGCTAACTAAATGAATTTTGAAAATTAACTAGAAAGAAATTATAAAATAATAATAATAATAATAATAATAATAATAATAATAATAATAATAATAATAATAATAATAATAATAATAATAATAAGTTAAGAAATAATCAAGCCAAGTGAAGCCTAATAATTTAAAATAGTTTGGCTAAAGAATTAAAATAGCTTGGCTATAGAATTAAAATGATCTGGCTTCGAATTAAAATAACTTGGTCAAGGAAATGAAAGAGGCTTGGCTAGGAATTTAAAATGGCTAGGTTAGGGATGCTTAAGCCTTGATGCCTTGAAGCCATAGCTTGAAGACTTTAGCCAAACTTGGAGCCAAAGCTTTGCAATTTCATGTGTCACTTGATTAAATAAGTTGATAACCAAGTGTCATTTGTGGGATTTAAGCATATGGAATAAAGGAAAGTGGAAAAGGCTAAAAGGAAATGTTATGGGCTATGGAGGACAAATGTCTCTTGCTAGCTAATTAACATGAGGTTAAATGAATGAAGAAAAAGGCACAAGGAATAGAAGGAACCGAATATGTAGATAGAGAGGACAAGAGAAGATGGAAAGTTTCCTTTTTTATTAAGTTTGGAGCAAGAGGAGACAAGCTTTTAATGTTGGTTTCCTCCACCTAATTTGTTTCATGCCAAACAAGCCCTTATGCCAACATGTGTCTACTTGAGTTAACTTGATTGTAGTTGGTTAGTTAACCATGAGGAGGCATGGTTGAGTTAGTTGATGGGGGATTTAATTAAATCAAATCATCTAGCACTTAGTCATTTGTTCATTCATTTTATCTTATGAGCTAAGTAAGGAAGAGAGAGAAAACAAGAGAGAAAAGAAAGAGAGAGGAAATGCACGGATAGGAAGAGGGAGAAAGAGTAAAATATGGCTTTGATCATCCATCATCCTAAGTATGAAACGTACGAACAAGAACAAGTAAGAACAAGAAAGGTAAAAATAAAACCCTAGTTTTCAATTTATTACCTTAAGTTATATAAGCTTACTTTGTTGGTCGATGTTGTTGTTTATTGGAAGATCATGAAGGATCTTGGATTAATAAGGATGCGTGTGGTTTAAACATCTTAAACTACTTGTTAAATTGCATGAATCAAAAATGAGAATACGAACCTATATATGCGTAAAGGAATACAAGAACGGACTAATAGTGGACTGTTATGGGCTGTTTTGATGATCTTTTTATGTAGCTTATGAAATTTAAAAATTAATTTCTGGGGTGTCATGTCATACTCTTATTAGTCATGAACATCACCCAATTGGAACGGAATTAAAAGATTTTGTAACGAAACCATGGCGAGTTTTTAAGTAAAACTAGTTGAGAAAGGAATTAGTGTAACCCTTGAACCTTGAGTAGTTTTCTGTTTCAAATGGGCTATTGGAAAAATTTTCTATTCTTGGGATTATGTAGTACGCTAAGTAACGAGTTTGTAGATGTAAGATTGGTCTAATTCCAAGTCCGGATGTGGGAGTTATGCCTTTCGGAAGGAAGCTAGTCAAAAATGCCAAATTTAAAAGTAGTCAATGTGACCCCTGACTTTCGGACGGATTTATGCTTCGATTGGCTTGCTAGAAAATTTTTCTATTCTAGGGGTTATGTATTAAGTTAAGCAAGGGTCCATGGACGTGAGAATGACTTCGTTCCGAGTATATGCCATTTAGAAGGAGACTAGTCAAAACTGCCAAAACTAAATAACTATTTTGGGTAGGGACTTTTGTGCCACTGTTTTGGCTAGAGAACGAACCTGATTTTTTTTCACTTGGGGGGATTTGTAGAAGACGTAACAAGGAACAAAATGACACGATAACGGAGGGTTAATTTATGATGTTGCAAAGTGGGTGTGTTGTTAAGAAAAAAAAATGTCCATTTAAGCTTTAGGTGCAATAGATTTAAAGCTAAAGCAGACGCACCGTAACCTGTCTGGATTGACAGACATGAAGTTTAAAGCTAAAACAGATAGGTTAACCTGTCCGGATTAACAGACAAGAAGTTTAAAGCTAAAACGGACAAGTTAAGCAGTCTGCTTTATACTTGTAACTAAAAATGAACAATAAAAGTTGGGCGCATTGACTAGATCATCAAAAGCGAACACTAAGAACTAAGAATCTAAAGTTAATGTACGCCATAATTAGCATCGATATATGTCTACTTGGTATGTGCATATGAGCTTAGATAATGTTCCGAGTTTAATGAAACGAACATTATAAAACAAGGAATAAGGTTAAAATAAACCATGTGTGACGTTTATACTTGGCTAATTGGTATGTCTATGTGCACTAAATGTATAGGACTTTCAAAGGGCGATTAACATCAAAGTATAAAAGACGCTTGAGGCAAGTATCCTAACATATGCATTTACTTTATGTAAGAGGTCTATGATTAGGCAAATATTCCAACTTTATGCACTACTTTTCTATTGTGCAAGTATACTGATCTTGTTTACCTCTTAAGCAAGTATCCTAACTTTTGTAATATTTTTAAATTATGAAAGTTATTTATGTTTGTATAATTGTACAGGTTTCCTAACTTGTACAATTTAATTCTTGTTGTAAGTTTCCTAAACTTACTCGAATTTTATTGAGCAAGTATTCTAACTATGTTCAATTTTCGTTTGAATATCAATTTTTGAGTATATATTCTTATGAATAATCCTTATATGTGCTTTGTTTTACACAATATTTATCAATTGTGCAACCTTCAGACTTATACGAACTCTTTGTTAGTTGTATAAGTGTCCAACTATGCTATAATGCATAAATTATTTAACGTTTGCTATAATGCATAAATTGTTCAAGTTTTACTTTAACATAAAATTTTCAAGTTTTAAAATTCTTATATTTATGAATTGTTTAAGAGTTATGTCAATGCCAATTGTATCGGCTAGACACATGTTAAAATGTTTCGATTCATTGATTTGAATATCATTCTTTGAATTGTTATTTAGATTAGGTAAAGCTATCCACCCAAATTGTTTTGTGGTTCGAACTCCAATCTGAGATGAACAACCCTAATATTGGGGTACTTTTATGTCGTAAAATCCCAACAGACTCCTGAGGTGGTCACAAAAACGCATATAGTCGTTTAGCTAGAGTGTTGTACAATATAGGGTACACTGGGTTGATCACCCAATGTGCCCGTAAGCTAGACCGTTGAGAAGACAAAAGTGTTCAAGCTAGGTCTTTTGACCGCTCAGTATGTCGTTTCAAAAATATTAGATAAGAAGGAATTTATTAATCATTATTCCTATTTATTCGAAATGCTTTCACAACTATTATTCAGTTATAGAAAAAGTAAATATGATTCTTGATTTTGTTATTTATTCAACTATTTATACTTGCTTAGCTTTGTAGCTCATCCTTGTTTTAAATTAAATATTTTTCAGCGAAGCCAGAGCAAATTGAAGGGTCCGGTAAGGACAAAAGGAAAGGAAAGGTGGACGAGTAGAAGATTGCAACTGTAACTATTTGTAATAATTAGAAGTATTGTAATAATTACTTAATATATTATCATGTGTTGAAGACTTAAAGGTCTAGGAAATTGGATTTAGAGTGAGACATATTGTAATAATTAGTAGTAGCATATATTTTATTATTATTATGTTAGATGAGAAGTACCGTGGAGAATCATATTAGTTTAAAGGTACTCGGATTTGGAGGCGTCACATTATCGATGATCACAATATTAGTATTTAAATAAAAGTAAAAAAAAAACAAATAATTAAAAGAAAAAGGAAAGTAAAAAATGATAAGTCAAAGATAATAAACATCATATTATGATCACTAATTTGTACGTACGTTCTGTTTGCTTTTGTGTTTTTCTTTTTCAATTAATTAGGGTGACATAGAATTTAACATTGAATGTAAAACAATTAAACCCATAAAAGTTAAGAAAGAAGGCATATAGACTTGAACCTTCACCACCTTGTTAGGGGAGGAGAACTGTCACTAGAGTTAGAAGCCGTTGATAAATTTCAGCATAAAACAATCAAATAGCAAAATTACCATTAATGATTAATAAAAAGACAAAATTGGCAATGAAATGTTTGGGCCACAGTGAATAGCTATCCAAAGCTAATTCACGTGACAATTAAACTTCTCAAAAACGATATAATTTTAATTAATAAATTGATTTTAGAAAAATATCAAACATTTTATTAATGAAATTCATAAAAAGACAACTGTCATTAGTAAAATGCTTAATTATGCCACATTTAGTGGGTTATAATTGCCATATATAACAATGTGATCTCCATAACATGCAAATACTCAATTACAAATAAAGTCATTAACTAAATTATTTAAGAATAATGAGATTAGCTAGCATTACATATAGTGCCATTTATTCATAAACCTAAGCAAAGGCAAGAGAGGAAATTAACAACCATGTCCGATAAAGTCCTCCCTTGAAAAAAAGATAAAGAGAAGTTAGGCACCACTAGCTAGCATGCATTAGGATATATAGAGCTATATATTAAGCTTAATCAAACTACTTGAGCACTCAATTTATTGCCTCTGATCTCATTTAAAGTGAGTTTAGAACTGCCGGTTCATCCAAGCACGACCCATTTTCTGGTTACCGTTGTTGTGAATTTGGAATGTGGAGTTCACCAATGGATAAACCGCGCTGCCGATCTGACCATGAACATTGGTGTTGTAGTTGTTGGCGGTGGTGGTTTTGTTATTGTTGCTGGTAATGTTATGCATATCATTAGGAAACGGAGCAGCAACCTGATGATGATCATTCGGAAGGAAATTATTAGGAACTGCGACACGATTATTTTGAGCAGTACTGCTTGTTTGTTGCGGGGAATTTCTGTGCTTCTGAGAGTATGAAGATAAGGTGGAATTGATTGATTGAATGTCATTAATGCTTGGCCTGCGCTTGTCAACCGGTGTAGTGCTGGTTCTGCGGCTGAAGAACTTTTGTGCATGACTTACCACTTGTGCTGGGGTTTTTGAGGTAACAAAATACCTTGCTATGCTCTTCCAATCTCCTTTCCCAAACTTCTCCAGTCCCATCAAGAACAACCTTAATTTCAATGACAAACAGAATTATGTTTAAATTCATAATAAAATAAAAAACAAAATATTTATTTAAGATGAAGTATGTGTTTTCAGTACAGATTTGATCATAGAGGATGGCAAGGAAAAAGGACAAATTAATAAAAGACTATTTTTTGCTCTTGATTTGAAAATAGAGGAAATCTGATGAAACACTGAGAAAAAAGTCCAGAATGCAATCTAGCTAGCTTGAAACTCAAGCAGACTATCAAAAATGATGAACCATGGACCAAGAAACTCCAACCATTTTTAAAAAAATAAATGAAAAACTCCTTCGAGAAAACAACAAAAGTTAATTATTACAAAAGTAAAAGTAGATCTAAAAGTTGGTTAAAAATAAATAAATAAATCAAGAACTTCTCAACTTCAAAGATTATATAGAAAACATAAATACTTGTGTTCTTGTGCAGTCCATGGAGTGCCCTTTTGCTTCTGAGGATTGGGATTGGATCTAGTAGCTTGTGAAGAAGAAGAAGACCCCTTCCCATTCTTTGCACTCTCATGATCATCCATGGGGATTTCAAAGAAATCGGACTCAATCATCTCTATATCTTCAATCAAGACTTGGTAGTGAAGTTTGATTGATTCAATTGATTTCCATGGCATAAGAAGCGCAACATGTTCAAAGAAAGCTAGAGAGCCGGTTGAGTCAAATTCAACTAAAACATTTTCAAACAACTTGTTCTCTTCAAGAGTCCATCCATCTGCAGTGTATTCCTCATTATCAAATTCGAGGGATGAGAAATTTAGTAAAGAATGGTCTGAAGGTGAGTCTTGAAAGTATAACATTTCCATGGTTAAGTCTTTAGTTTCTGAAAAGAAAGAAGAAGTTGTGTATGAGATCTGTGAAGTACTTCTTAATTTCGTGAGTATTCAAGTGCTGGGCGATAGTTCATATTTATAGGGGTAGAACATACCTAATGAAATTACTAAATTAATTAGTCATGAATGAATACATAAATGCTATATATACAAAAGATTTAAAAAATAGATCTCATTGGATAAACTAAAAGGAGTTTCTCACACTAAAGAATACTCAACTCAACAATGCTTTATATTCTAGACTAACTGGGTATATTTATAAAAAAAAAAAAATAATTTCACCCTTGATTTGGAGTGTTAATAAAGCAAACAAAGTCTAACTCTAACAATTATATCTGAATAATTACATCTAACAATTATAAGTCCAAAAAACGTATCTAACCTTATTTTTTTAGTCACTAAATTGTCTTTTACTACATTTTCTCTATCAAATTAATGACTTTATTTATAGTTTCAGATTGTGAAGAAGGATTTTTTCGGTGTATTTTCAAAAAATACTATTTTCACCACAAAATACGATATTTAGTACATATAATTATATATTACACATGCGTGTGCATTATATGCCTTGCATTGAAGATGTATTTTTTGTGTTGGAAATATCATTTCACTTTTTTAGTGAAAAATTGAAATAAAGAAAAATCAAGTAATTAACGAGAAGTATTAATTGCATAATCTGTGCAGATTACACATTAATATGTATATTTGAAAATCTGTACATAATATTCCTATTTTGGGGCATTAATTCCGTATCGAATGAGATAGATCACTCTTGAGAGCACTCTATAGGTATATTGGGCACTCCACAATTCAAGTAATGACTTAAGCTTTTGGATTGAAAATTTAGTGAATGTTTGAGTACTTAGAGCTTTGGAAGTTAAATGTATTTAAAAAAAATAATTCATTTCGCACTTTTTAAATGCAACATTTGAAATATATATACATATTTTTAGGGTCTATATGTACGATAACACATATGTAAATTTTACATCAGTCCTAAATTCCCCAGGTCTTGGCGCTAAAAGATCAGTACCTTATTCTCTCTAAAGATCATTGGTGATGGTTGTCTGTTGATCCTTAATTAGGACAGATGTGGTCCAATTGCCCCATGGACGACGATAGTCATTCTTGATTATAATGACTGTCTATAATCCTTATTTTTTTAGTGTTCCAAAAACACTTACTTATGACCTAAACTTTGTATAACAAAAAACCCCTTAACATGTTGTCAAACTTGCTCTATTTGAGTTGGACTTTTATAAAGGCTAAATACATTTCCATTACATCAAGTAGCACCGTATTCATAATTCGGCCTCCAAAAAATTTGAACTTACAATTTACTATATACAATGCCTAATTTGATACAATGTCGACCCCAAGAATCTGATCGGGTATTATGTAGTTAAAATGGCTTAATACACTTCTTTTACACTAATGGAGTGTTTGAATGGGGCTGAATGGCTGAATCGATTAGTCATTCAGTGCATTTATTTTGAATAAAAATAGTCTGAATGACTTATGAATCAGTCAGATTTTTGGGTTTGAATGACCCAAGTATAATTTTTTTGGTTGAATGAATTGTTTTATATTTTTTTACAATTTTAACTATTATATTAAGTAATCTTCAATAAATTTATAACATTTTTGAATTTTTTTCAGAGGGGTAAAATAATAAAAATCTGTTTTTCAAATGTTTCAGTCATGTCAATTATCAAACAATTTTTTTCATTCAGAATTTTGCTTCATTCAGCCCATTCAGAACTATTTCATTCAGTTTTATCAAACACACTCTAAGTACAATCAAATTCATAATTCGGCCTCAAAGTATTCATATTCACTTTTAAAATACGATTCGACCGTATTCATATACGGGTTGACTTCATTAAAAAATTAAAATACTTCTAAATACAATTAACTCTAAATTAAATATCATTTTACTTTTTAAATGAAAATTTGAAATAAATAAAAATCAAGTAATTAACGAGAAGTATTAATTGCATAATCTGTGGGAGGTTACACATTAATACATATGTTTGAAAATCTGTACATAATATTCCTAAGTTGGTGCATTAATTCCATATCGAATGAGAAAGATCACTCTTGAAATCACTTTATAGGTATATTGGGCACTCCACAATTCACGTTATGACGTAAGCTTTTAGATTAAAAATGTAGTGTATGCTTGACTTAAAGCTTTGGAAGTTAAATGTATTTACAAAAAATTGTCCGTTTTGCACCTCACTTTTTAAATTCAACCTTTGAAATCTATATATAGTATTTTTAGAGTTAATATATACGAAACTAGCATATACATTCACTTAGGTAAATTTTACGTCAACACTAAATTCTCCATGAATGTGAAGTCTTGGCGCCAAAAGAGTACCTCATTCTCAAACGGTCGATAAATTATTGACGACGGGACGGGCCCATCGACCCTTAATTGGGAAGGATGTAGCCAAATTACCCCATTAACGACGGTAGTCATTTTTGACGGTATCGATTCTATCGATAATGATCCGTCGGCTATGACTTTTATTTTTTAATGTTCGAAAAATCCTTATTTATACACCACTAACGCATAATGACCTAAACTTTGTATAGCAAAAAAGCCCTTAACATTAAGCTCACTGTATTTGAGTTGGACTTTTATTAATTAATAGGGCAACACCAATATATATGAGATATATGCTAATTTTCATAGGAAATAAAACATAATAATAATTAGTATAAATTGGTGACATAATTTATTTTGATATAATTAATTTTTTCACACTAGTAAGAGATAAGAAAACAAAGAAGGTAAGGTCACCGCATGGGCAGAAGCAACTTTTAAGTAATTTTCAAGTCTGAGGAAGTACTTTTGGGCGTCACTGGCTACTTGTGTTGGGTTCCTGCTCTTCACTCAAAACCTGGAATGCTCTTCTAATCACCTTTACCATATATATGAGAAATTTGTGAAAGAATAAATTAATCACAAAAATAATATGTAAAGAAAAACTTATTTAATTAATCAGTCATTATTACTGATCGACAAACAAATAGCTAGATTATCCAAACTGAAAAATAATTGTTGATATCTTTTTATTTAGTTTAAATGACTAAAATTGAGATTTATTTTTTGTATAATATTGAAATACACCATTATAAGTTTTGGTTGCATCTTTTGATATTTTAACTATCAAAATATATCAATAATACCTCTTATTTTGAAGTTCTTTTCAAGATCTTTTCAATGACATAAGATTAACAATATTTAATTTATAACGAAAAAGATATTAAATTTTAAAATTTAGTTGAAGAAATTAAGAGGAAGTTTTTTTTAAGAGAAATAAATAGTGTTTTGACCTTTCTGAGTTTTTTAACGTAAAAAACAATGCGGAAAATTCTTGAGAATGCTAATTATTATTGGCAAGAACATCCTGCGATACTTATTATCACATTCTAATTATGGTTGTCCGTTGTTAGAATGAATGACTATAGATCAGTTAGCTGAGAAATAATTCATAGCTATAGCGGTGACTTTGAATCACTCCCTTTTATATATATATATATATATATATATATATATATATATATATATATATATATATATAGAGAGAGAGAGAGAGAGAGAGAGAGAGAGAGAGAGAGAGGATTATGTGGCTCATATCCTTGATTTCTAACGCCAACTATCAAACCAACATCGGCATTATGATATATGAAGACAATGAAACATTCTTGTTATGGTTAATTGGGTCATTACTTTGCAATTTTTATACAATTATTTTTTTAATTCTTGTACACAACTCTAAAACGTAGTGTATTATGGAAAGAAGAGATTAATACTTAGTATCTTTTGTAACAGTCTTCAAGTTGAACACTAAGTATTTAATGTCAACCACCACAAAATTAGACTACCATCAAGCATCACTATCAAGTACCTCACTCAAAACATAAATAAACGGTGCCGCAAAACAAACAAATTTTAGAATTCTCCATCAACTTCACATTCAATGCATAAAGGTCCAATTAATATATTTATTAATTAGATTTCAATTAATAATAAAGTTGTCCAATAATAATAATTTTAAAAAAATTTAGTTTTTTTTTTAAAAATTAATTGGTAAAATTGGTATCGGGCCAAACTGGGTTGGGTTGGGGTCAATCGGGTAAAAGAAACGTAAACGCTAAAAAATGTCACTTTAAGGATCTAATCGGTGAAAAATAAACTTTTTAAACAATTTTAAAAGTGGGTGACAACTTAGAGGGATAGAAGTGTTATTCAGCCATAAAATATTGTATACAAATAGTATGAAAGAAAGAAAGAAAAAATAGAAAACGAGACTTACCATTGAATACTTAATTACACATTTTTATCGGTATGCATCCAATACATGACTCTTATACTTGGTGAATAATTTTTTGTATACAGTTTGGACACATAATAGTATTCTTAATTGGGATCCATCGTTAGACTTTTTACATATATATTTTTTTGATATGCAATACATGCATCTTGTCATTAGTACACAACTTTTTATGTATAATTTATGCATATAAAATTATATATTCTAATTTCTTGGGCTTCGAAAATTTATATTTTAAATATAAGTAGATATTCTAAATTTGATTTAATTATTGCAGGGAGATGTTTTAATATGCATGGGTGGTGGCTTATTACTTTTTATCAGTTTTCAAACATGTTTGTAAATTTCTATCTTTTTCTTCAAGCTATTATTTTATTATTATATAAGATGTTTCTAAAAGCAAATAAATTAATATTACCTAACTTTTCTATTTACGAATAGGTTGAATGACATTTCTGTCTCTTCAAGTTATCACTCACTTTAATCCACTGTATGTTCATGTGAGAGAGAATCATGTGAAAATATCAAAAATATATGCGAAAATATCAGTTCCTTATAACTTCTTTTGCCTCTCTTCCTATATTTACCTTCCACTATTCAATTTTATAAGTGATAAAGAATTTTATTTTAATGAAAAAAAGTGAAAACAAAATTATATTTTCACATGATTTCCCTCACGTGAATAATAATTAATGAGTGGATCCCACATTCACATCATATGAAAAAATATTATCTCTTTTCATGTGAAATTATCAATTCACAAACTGAAATCAACATACGTTTGGAAAGTAATTAATTATATGAATACAAACATTTAACTTAAAATTACTTTTTTATATATTAAAAACGTCATCAAATATTTCCAAATAATAGAGACCAAAAAAAAACATCATAGATTAATATTAGGGTGTTTTACATAACTATACAACAAATAGAAAGTAATTACAAGAAAAGTGCATCAACTAAATAATTATAAAAAGAGTATAATTAGGACCCATATTACAAAAATAGTACAATTCATATTAATAAGGAAACATAAAATCAAGGACAAATAACTGGTATAATTAATAATTCAAATTCAAATATTTGAATCTAACAACAGATAACTGCGATGAGAGATAGAGAATTTTCGTCTGGAATAGTTGCGCCGGCGGCAGAGGAATCATCGGAGAGATTGAAAGGAGTAATATAGGATACGGAGCCAAAGAGGAGGCCGCCTATGTCACCGGAGGCGGAGGAGACGCGATGGATGAGAGAGGAGAGTGTGGGTCCCGATATTTGTATCTTCTCAATTGGAAGGTCGTCCATGGCCACTGCTCTCCGATGCTGCACAGCTCTGTACCGTGTGTAAGTGCGAGAGAGATGGGACAGAAATGTCTTGCAAAGCGACACATATTTAGAAGTTAAAATATATTTCGGAGTTACCAAAACAAATCAAAAATTAAGAAGTTGAAGTTACCAAACCATCAAGAACAGATCCAAAACGAATTCAGAGTAGCCGAATAAAGAGCAAATCACGAATAAATTTTTTTTATGAACATTTGGTTACCCACAAAAACTGAAATGGTTACCTTCGTACGAAAGTTTGGTTACCAACTGCACCATATTCAAAATAATTTTATTTTTAAAAGGTTATTTATAAGTAACTAACAGCTACATAAATGGAAACTTAGACATGACATTTCGGAGACCATCTGCACGTAACACTTGGAGACTGTTTTTAAATTTTTTTTATAATTAATTTGTAACCCAATAAAACTGAATTGGTTACCTTGGTATGAAGGTTTGGTTACCAACTGCACTAAAAAAAAATTAAAAGTGTGGAGATTGATTGGTTACTTTGATATGACAGTTTGGTTACCTTAACATAAAAGTTTGGCTACCAACATCTCTGTCTCTGTGGTGCTTCTGCATCACGTCGTCTTTGTTACACGAGAACATCCTCATCATCCACTTCTGAACTGCAAGATGGTTTTGGACCAGCAGAAACAAAGTTTTTTAACCAAGCAGTTTGAAATCTAGGAGATCCTCTGTTACCTTGTTCGTATTTTGATGGAAGGAACCTTCAGTTGGGATCTGAATATTTGATTTTCTTATACTTTTGTGCTGATTATTTGCTTGCAGTTGAGTTTCCAAACTTTGAAGTTTGCAAACTGTCTTGGCACAAATACTTTTGGAAAAAAGAAATGCACTTCATCAATTTCGATACAAGTCCACCACAACTTTCAAAAAAAAAAATGCAGGGCTGCCTGCCAACTTTTTATTTTGGTCTAGAATCGTCCTATAATATATATATATATATATATATATATATATATATATATATATATATATATATATATATGTTATAAATGAGGAGAGAGAAAAGAAATGGCATAATTAATCCTTAAATTAAGGAATCTTACTTGTACTAATATTGTAATATAAATATGATATTGTATTAATTATGTAAATATTTTATGAGTGCACTATTGTTGTAATTATTTTTAAAAATGTAATAGAATATGTAATTGATTCTTAATATTACTTATCTTTGATCTGACAATGGCCCTATGAACCAATTGACTATTTGTGTTTACGTGAAATTGGGTATGTGGTGTTTTAGGCCCAATTAAATATAGGCCCAATGTAAGAATCACTAAAGTATGACCTCCCTTTCTTTACGCTTTCTGATTCTCTGGAACATTCTCTCTCCATTTCTTTAACAAAATGTCTACCCTTAAAAAAACCCAAACACGTCGTCCGGTGGCGATGACGATACGATTCACTGTTCTAGCCAGAGCTACGCGTCCAACTCCGCCAGTCGGATCGGCTTTAGGTCAATACATGTTAAATTTAATGGTCTTCTACAAGGATTTCAATGCTAAAACTCAGAAGTACAAGACAGACGCTCCAATGGCGATGACAATCACAACTTTCAAGGACAACACCTTTGAGTTCGTTGTGAAGTCTCCGTCGGTCACTTGGTACCTCAAGAAGGACGCCGACATCGAGTCAGACAGCAGCCGACCAGGTTTTATTGTTCTTCATTTCGGGTTTTGTCCCATTGAGTTTTCTCCAAACAAGATTTTAATGAGATCCAAAAGTGTTCTTTCTTATCTTTTGAAAATTTTTATAATTTTAATAAAATTAATTAGTTGATAATTTATTTATTTTTTTATTTAATTTGTATAAAGGAGGAGAAAATTTGCAGCGGTCTGTATTAGTTACTTTCCCAGATCAACTTAGAAACCCAGTCTAGGGCCCATCATCACCTCTAATGTCTAATCTGGGCTCCAGCAACTCCCTTTTTCCTTGGAAATCTGCCCTTCCATTTGTATATACTCTCGCTCATTAGTTGAGAATGTGTTCTTTGACTCTGTACTTGGCTGCACTCCTGTGCAAAATTTCTAATTGCCATAACTAGACTTGCACTTGGCATAGGATGTTTTGAGAAAAACTTTGGTTCCAACAAGTAAACCTAGTAGGATTCTTCTGTCGTTTACATTTTCTCTATTATAAGGCATTAAAAGACTCGTTCCTCATTTCCTCCTTATGTATCAATCCATAAGGCCGTATTGGAAAATGTATTCTATAAATAATATTTGAAACGGCCGTTTGAGATCATCAGAACTCGTTAGAGAAGGAAACACAAGAGAAGTACTTGAGGCACCACTCTCTATCCCACACAGTTTATACAAAAGAGAAATGTCCTTGGACTTGGATTTCCAAGTAAAATGAAGGAAGGTCCTATGGGACTAATATATTGAGGTTGGGTTCTCTACTTCTCTTGCTTATTTTCAGCATATTGATAGTTTACTTGATGCCAGAAGGTATCTCCACTCTCCAGTGGTGCAAACCTCTTTTACAAACTTCATGACCAAATAGTGTGCTATTTGCAAAAAATATGGATGGTCTACTCCTGAACCCGTGTAACTTGCAAAGCTTCAAGAACTTGATGGCACTGGTGGATTCTTCAAATTCATGGCCTTTTAATGTACAAATCATCATATGTGGAACAATCAGTGGCATGGTGTCAAACACTTGCACTAACCTGGAAAGTATTTGGCAAATCTGGAAAGTATTTAGTTCACAACCGGCTATGTTGGTTTCACTAATATTCCCTCTGGTTCAAAAAGATTCTTATTTGCAAAATTTCATAAATATTAATGATGTATATTTGTTCAATAGTTATCCCTAAATTTATATTTTTTTGTACTTGTATTTAGAATATGAATGAATTTTTTTTGCTCCTTTCAAGTTTAACTCTTTCGTTAATCCATCCTCTTAAATTTATTCACTTATATATTTGTCCTTACCCTTATACCTATATAAAAAAAATCTAGCAAGGACAGTTGCCTATACTGCCCCCTTTACAGATCCACCCTTGAGCATGCGACAACATTGAACTTTTTATTTTGACGTGACACTGAAAAGTTTGTTTGCCAAGATTGACCATTTATCATAATAAATTTACGATAAATTAACTTTTAACGCTAATTAATATCACATGAGAATTGAGAGTATGTTTACAACAAAATTTAAAATCATTGAAATACACAACAAATATTAAATAGCTCAATCAAAATGTAATATATATACTTGAACCTCCAATACCCTGTTAGGGGAGAAGCGACACTAGATTTAGAGCTCATTGATAATTTTGAGCCATAAAATAGTTAAATAACAACGCTGCCATCAATGAGATTAAAAAATAGAAAACAAAATTGTCAATGGAATGCTTGGGCCACAGTGAATTGCCAAAAGCTAATTGAGTGTCATGACAATTAAACTTCTCAAAATAATATAATTTTAATTAATAAAATGATATTTAAAAATTAAAATTTTCTTTGATGAAATTCATTAAAAGACAAGACTGTTATTAGTAAAATGCTTAATTTATGCCACATTTAATTGGTTATTAATTAAATGATTTAAAAAGTTTCATTGATTATATTCATAAAAGACAAAGCTGTTATTAGTAAAATGCTTAAATTATGCCACCTGTTATAATTGCAATAACAATGTGATCCCCACAACATGCAAATACTCGATGATAGATAAAGTCATTAACTAAATTAATTATTTAACAATAATGATACTAGCATTACGTATATATAGAGTGCCATTTATTCATAAACCTCTACGCAAAGGCAAGAGAGGAAATTAACAACCAAGTCCGGCAAACCTCTAGCATTACGATATATATATAGAGCTATATATATATTAAGCTTAATCAAACAACTTAAGCACTTAATTTATTGTCTCAGATCTTATTTCAAATAACTCCAGAACTGTTGGTTCATCCAAGTTTGACCCATCATCGGGTTGCCGTTGTTGTCAACTTGAAATGCGCTGCCGATCTGACCATGAACATTGGGGTTGTAGTTGTTGGCGGTGGTGGTGTTGTTATTGTTGCTGGTAATGTTATACATAGGATTAGGAAAAGCAGCGGCCACTTGATGATGATCATTCGGAAGGAAATTATTAGGAACAACGACACGATTATTTTGAACAATACTGCTTGGCTGTTGCGGAGAATTTCTGTGCTTTTGAGGGTATGAAGATAAGGTGGAATTGATTGATTGAATGTCATTAATGCTTGGCCTGCGCTTGTCAGCCGGTGTAGTGCTGGTTCTGCGGCTGAAGAACTTTTGGGCATGACTTGCCACTTGTGTTGGGGTTTTTGAGGTGACAAAGTACCTTGCTATGCTCTTCCAATCTCCTTTTCCAAACTTATCCAGTCCCATCAAGAACAACCTTAATTTCAATGTAAAATTAATGATACAGAAAATTATTATGTTAAAATTCATAATAAAGAGAGATTGATTAACATTAATTACATGATCGATTAATACGCAGAAAATTTTTTTAACACACATTTAATTACTTCATGAGGAGAGATCTTTGTGTGTGTGTACGAGTTGAGGTTTATTTATTGAGTCCATTGATGGATAATATCTTGTGATTCTTAATTGACCTCTATTGATAATTTGGTTCCAGAAATTGTACCCAGCTAACCAAGACCATAATCTTTTATTATTCAGAAACTATAATAAAGGAAAAAGTTCGATCAAAAAGCTTAAAATTAAAAATGAACTAGTAGCTGAAAATCGAAGAAGAGGCAAGGATGAGAGCCAATGATTGAAGGATTTAATACAATTTTGATGGGAAATAAATCAAATAGGTTGATAACTAAAAAGAAATTAAATCATGCCATTATATATATATATATATATATATATATATATATATATATATACGGAGAGGATCAAGTACATACTCCTTTATTTAACATACCTTACACACCACTTTTAGCGAAGGACCGGGCGACGGTCCGGTCAGTCACGTATATCAGAGAACCGTCGTCTTAGCTTTTAACGACGCATCGAACCGTCACCATAACATATAAACCGTTTATCTATTCTATAGCGATGAACCAAACTATCGCCCGATCTGTCGCTAAAGGTGGTGAGCAGGGTATGTAAAATAGAGCGGTATACACCAGAAACAAACTGATATATAGGGAGAGCTTTTCTAGCGAACTTAGGGAGACGGTTTTGTCCGTCGTTATAGCCGGTTCGTTTTTTAAGTTCGCTCCATTAATTCGCTGAAGAATTACATCAAAGATCTTGAAAGGACAAAATATTTATTTAAGATTAAGTAGGTGATTTTCGGTACAGATTTGATAGAGGATAACAAGGAAAAAGGACAGATCAATAAAAAGACTAATTTTTGCTAGCTCTTGATTTAAAAATAGAGGAAATTAATATGATGAAACACTTCTGTGAGAATAAAGTCGAGAATGTAATCTAGCTAGCTTGAAACTCATGTAGACTATAAAAAATATGATGAACCATGCACCAAGAAACTCCAAATATTAAAAAAATAAGAAAAGAAAAAAATCTTTCAAAATCGAAAACAACAAAATTAGTTAATTATTACGGACAAAAGTAAAAGTAGATCTAAAAGTTGGTTAAAAGTAAATAAATAAATCAAGAACTTCTCAACTTCAAAGATTATATAGAAAATATAAATACTTGTGTTCTTGTGCAGTCCATGGAGTCGCCTTTTTCTTTTGATGGTTGGGATTGGAGCTAGTAGCTTGTGAAGAAGAAGAAGACCCCTTCTCATTCTTAACACTCTCCTGATGATCATTATCCATAGGAGTTTCAAAGAGATCGGACTCGATCATCTCTATATCTTCAACCAAGGCTTGATAGTGAAGTTTCACTGTTTCAATAGATTTCCATGGCATAAAAAGTGCAACATGTTCAAAGAAAGCTAGAGAGCCGGTTGGGTCGAATTCAGCCATTACATTCTCAAACAACTTGTTCTCTTCAAGAGTCCATCCATCTGGAGTGCATTCCTCATTATCAAATTCGAGGGATGAGAAATTCAATAAAGAATGATCTGAAGGTGAGTCTTGAAAGTATGGCATTTCCATTGTCAAGTCTTTAGTTTCTAAAAACAAAGAAGTTAGTATTCAAGTGTTGTGATGATAATTCGTACTTATAGGATGGAAAAATTACTAAATTAACCAAGAATGAATACATAAATGCTGTACATACAAAAGATTTAGGAGTAAAAAATAGATCTCATTGGATTGTGTCTATAATTATAAACTAAAAGGAGTTTCTCACACTAAAGAATACTCAACTAAACAATGCTTTATATTCTAGACTAATTGGGTATGTTTATAAAAAAATTAATAATTTCACCCCTGATTTGGAGTGTTAATAAAGCAAACAAAGTCTAATTCTAACAATTATGTCTGATTAATGACACAAAATCTGCCACCAAACTATGCTTGCATTATATATTACCGCTTATAACTAAAGCAAGTCCACAATATGTACTTTTAGTAAAATGTATCTGGTTTCTGCATGGCAATATGGCCTTATTTCCATAAAATCTCCACGTGTTTGCTTCTCTTCTCTTCTTTTCTTAGACTTGCCAATTGCGATATATACATGTATTCATTGCAATGGATAATTATTCATGAAAAACGTATCAAACCTTCTTTTGTTCAGTCGCTGAATTGTCTTTTTCTACATTTTCTCGATCAAATTAATGCCTTTATTTATAGTTTCAGATTGTGAAGAAGTATTTCTTCGGTGTATATATACTCCCTTAGGATACGTATCGTAGATGATATTTCAAAAAACTACTATTTTCACCTCAAGATGCAGTACTATTTAGTGCATACAATTATTGCATGCCTTGCACTGAATTGTACTTCCTGTGTTGAAATTATCATTTTACTTTTTTAAATGAAAAATTGAAATAAATAAAAATATGTAATTAGCTAGAAGTATTAATTGCATAATCCGTGGGAGATTACACATTAATACGTATATTTGAAAATCTGTACATAATATTCCTATGTTGGTGCATTAATTCTATATTGAATGGGAGAGATCACTCTTGAAATCACTTTGTAGGTATATTGGGCACTCCACAATTCACATTATGACTTAAGCTTCTGGATTGAAAATTTAGTGTATGGCTTGACTTAAAGCTTTGGAAGAAGTTAAATGTATTTAAAAAAATTTATCCGTTTTCCAAATCACTTTTTAAGTGCAACGTTTGAAATCTATATATAATATTTTCAAGGTTAATATGTACGAAACTAACATATACTTAACATATACCGTCACTTATGTAAATTTTACGTCAACCCTAAATTTCTCATGGGTGTGAAGTCTTGGCGCCAAAAGAGTACCTCATTCTCAAACGGTCGACAAATCATTGGTGACGGGACAGGCCCATCAACCCTTAATTGGGAAGGATGTAGCCCAATTATCCCATTAACGATGGTAGTCATTTTTGACAGCATCGATTCTATTGATAATGATCCGTAGGCTATGACCCTTATATATTTTTTAGTGTTTCGAAAAACCCTTATTTATACACCACAAATGCATAATGACCTAAATTTGTGTAACAAAAAAGCCCTTATTATGTTCTTAAGCTTACTCTATTTGAATTGGACTTTTATTAATTAATAGGGCAACACCTATATGAGATGCTAATATTAAGAGGAAATAAAACATAATAATAACTCACATATAGTATAAATCGGTGACAATTTATTTTGATATAATATGTTTTTTCACACCAGTAAGAGATCAGAAAATAAAGTTAAGTTTTTTCACACTAGCCGGATGATCTAGCAGAGGAGTCGGTGTCATTTGTTGTTCCTAAAGAGCCCGCGGAAGGTAAGGTCACTGCCTGGACATAAGCGACTTTTAAGTACTTTTCAAGTCTGAGAAAGTACTTTTGGGCGTGACTAGCAACTTGTATTGGATTCCACTCAAAACCTCGAATGCTCTTCTAATCACCTTTACCATATATATGAGAAATTTGTGAAAGACTAAATTAATCACAAAAATAATATGTAAAGAAAAACTTATTTAATTAAGTCATTATTACTGATCGACAAACAAATAACTAGATTATCCAAACTGAAAAATAATTGTATATGCACGTACAGAAAATTTAGAAGCATTGCATGGGTTTGAACAAAAAAGCAAGGTCACATTCATCAAATCGCTCAACTTTAGACTATGTTTGGAGCTTGGAAAATCCAAGATAAAAATGAAAACAAAAACAAATATATATGTAAGACTATTTTAACAAGAAGAAATCTAATTATACAAGTCTAAAAACTCTAATATAAAGTATAATGCGAAAATGTAAACTCCGGGGTTTGAAATATTGGATCAAATCACTCCTTCCTCTTTCTCTCTCTCTCTCTCTCTCTCTCTCTCTATATATATATATATATATATATGGCAGTGATTTATATCCGTGGGCAAGGAAATCGTGCCTTGCTAGGGTTAAGATTTTGTATTAGCTGAGGAGTAGAGAAATCCACGAAGAGTATGAAATTGATTGATTGATTGAAAAGGGGAGAAATAGCTGATCAATTACTCCAAACGCGTGGGAAAACTCTTAGAATCCGAAAACCTTGTTAGGGTAGCAGGGATTTAGGGGGCCTTTTAGAGTGCTTCGGGTTGAAAGAGAATGTCCAAGAACTCTTAGAATATGGAAACCTTGTTAGGGTAGCAGGGATTCCAAGAGATTCAAGCTTTCAAGTCTAACAAGAGATCTCAGCTCCTAAAGTCTAAAGTCCAAAAAGTGACTTTCTTTTTTCCTTCATAAAATGGAAGGGATATTTATAGATATTTCTGGAACTTAAGTAGTCACATGTCTTCAGAAAAATTTCAAAAATACCCTTTAGTCATTAGAATAATGCCCATATCGTCATGTCCTTCTAATCAACAATTCAATCCCTCAATCAATTCTCAAAACGAGCTGCCTCCACGATCCTTCTGCTTCGGGACCCGTGGAGGATTCTCTCGGGTCTATTACATTTATTTCTGACTTTTTCGTCTTCATTCAATTAGGTCATGTGAACACTAATTTATACATTTAATGAGATCGTGGAACCCTAATTGTGCATTTAATTCAATTAGGTCATGTGAATCCTAATTTGTAACTTGGGCCCACAATATCCACCGTTGGTTATAGATCATTTTCCAATCGGATAATCATAATTATTCATCCCAATCACGAACAACTAGAATTAGAAGGTTATAATAAGTATCTACAAGGACTTTTTGCGAATAGCTTTTTATGTTAAAAAATATAGAAAATGTCAGAACACTCATTCTCTCTCTTAGTACAACTTTTTCTCTTTTTTGATCAATATTAAAATTTAATAACTATTTTCACTACAAAAAATGGCGTTTTGTGATGACTAATCCATCATATAAATTCAAAACATCATCACAAAAAAACGTAATCTATTGTGATTATTAAAGTTATCACAAAAAATCACATGACTTTAGGGATCAAAGATAAGAACTTGAATATTTTTTTATGGACAATTTATTCCACTATATTAACTTTACCAAATGATATTTGTAGGATTCGAACCCTCCCCCCATTTGCAAACTAATTAACGAGTATTACTACTACATCAAAACCCAGATCATGATTATAATTTTAAAACAAAATATAAAAGTAAACATATATGAGTTGACTTACTAAACAAAATTAGTCCCACACAGGCCTGGCAAAATATTGTTATGAGTTAGTTTTGGTTTTCAAAATATGGTTATGGTTCTATTGAATTAAGAACTAAAATCATATTAACCATTTTTAATATGGGTTGTGTGGATTGAAAATATATGGTTATGGTTCAAAACTATATTAACTATTTTAAAATGTTTTGACTTTTAAACAGAACTTTTGAAAAATAAAATTGTGACCGTCACAATTAAATTAGTTAAGTAATAATATGATATAAAAATTATTAATATAAATAATAAAATGCTAAAAAACTATACTAATAAAATTTTAAATTGAAATTATTAATACCCTTCCATATTTAAATAATTTTTCAAAATTATTATTAACCTGCTAATAGAAATGTTGGAATTCAAAATACACCATAGTATAATTCTATGAATGTCATTTAAATATTGAAACATATTTATAATTCTTTTGTAACTAGAATACTAGTATAATTCTTTTGTAACTAGAATACTAGTATAATTCTTTTGTAACTAGAATACTAGTATAATTCTTTTGTAACTAGAATACTAGAATTTATATAAACTGACACATACAGAACAACATTATGCTGGGATTTCGGCACAAAAACGCAGCGAAATTTAAAAATATTCAAAGATAATTCCGAAACCCTAAAACAGGATCCATGCAAAAACCATATTAATTCAGTGGTTAGAAATTTATATCGATTATAGAAGCTAGAATTGATACGATCGAATCTCCAACGTAATCCAAACGAACTGCGCCTCTACGGTATCCACACGAACGTCTCGCGAACCGTTACACGATCTTTTATAAAAGAGTCGCGGTACTAGCCACAAAGGATCAGGATTTTTCTTAAGTTTTTCTCTCTAGTCTCTCTCTAAGAGCGGCTAGGGTTTTGGTTTTTGATTTGTTACCTAAAATCGCTGCTATATATCATATATATAGTGGTTAATAGGAATTAATCAAAAACCTAATCTAATTAAAATAAAATCTGAATATATATATATATATATATATATATATATATATATATATATATATATATATATCCTAATTAAGTCTTACTTAATTAATATATCTATATATAAATTATCCTATTAATTTAAATTCGTAATTGAAATACTATCAATCATATTGACATATTCAAATCTTTACAATTTAAATTAATTTCCTTTTAATTACGTTCTATGTGTGTGACCCTATAGGTTATTATTACGTTGACAATAATTTTAAAATAAAATTATAAACAGTGAGTGACATCTAGTATTGCATCACTGCTACCCAAGTAATAATAAGATCAATGATTCGATGCAACATTTTCGTGACCAATGTTTCAATGTAATTTAATCCTTTTAACCTTGACATCCTAGATTATACTCGAGTCATGGAATGTGTCATACTCTTCATAATTTAATCTGAGTTTTCTTGATCAATGAGTAGACTATATGAAATAAATCACTATTTGAGCATGGCCATGCATTTCATAGTCCTACTCAATCAAGAAGCCTATGGATATCACCCATAATATATAGGAGGGTTAAATTCCATCACTAATATTCTCCACATGATTCATGATGTACCTAATAATCACCTTTATAGTCCACCCTATTAAAGGTGACCTTTGATGATATCAAAGTACATAAATTACCGTGTAGTAATATAGTGATTTCAGGTCAGAGAATCATTACATCATTGTCACTATGAGAATTGCTAATGACACTTCGTATAATGCTCCACATAGAATTCTCATGGTGGGTCTGTCCAGTACATTATTCTCTAACTTGTACCTATGCATTGACTCAATATCTCATATACTTATGACTCAATGTATCATTATTGTCCCATTAACAATGATACTTGACTAGGAACATTTAAGAACATTGATACTAATTGTAATTATATAAACTCATGTTCAAGTCACATACTTGAAGCTATATAATTTGTATCATTATTCTAAGGACTTTTATTATGCTAACATTTATATAACGCATTAAATAAGACTATAATAAAATAATTTATTTATTCAATCAAATATAATACCAAAATGTTAAGCAATTATATCAAATAATTTACCTCTAGGGCATAAACTCTAACACATTAGTCACCCAAAATAAGAACATATTAATTTATAGAACATACAAGATAAGTAGAAAACTGAAACATATAATTCTATAGACCATATTAAAATTTAATTAATTAGACAAACATATTAAAATTTAACATTACAAAACATATATTTTCCCAAAGTCAATTCCAAAGGGCTAAGCCAACTCCTTTCATAGGCATCTACACTGAAATGTGCAAAAATAGATTCTAAATTGTGAAATAACATCAACCAGGCCTCCATAACCAGTAACTGCAGTAACCTGAATAACATGACAAGCATACTGTTGAATCTCCTTGAAGAGATAGAGATGGAAAAGGACTTTAAACCAAAATAACAAGATCAAATATAGTATACATGCTTTAAATAATATAATTGCTCACCCAAATTGTGTAATTTTCTTAATCCACCCTACTTTCCATTGTATCAAGTCCAACAACTTTAGGCTCGATGTCAACGATTAATTTTTCCTCTTCCTCTTCTTCTTTATCATGTCTAGTGGCTATATTTAAAAAAAATAAAAAATCCAAAATCAACAACTAAAGAAAGTCAAAATAACAAAATTGAAACATTTAACTTAGTCATGTTTTAATATTTACCATCTGAGCCATACAACCAATTTCGAGTACACAATAAAGCCTCCGCATTCTCAGGGGTGATTGAGCTACGATACTTGGTTATAATATGCCCTCCAAACTTTATATTTGTTATATTTATTTATATTAAAATAAAATAATTTATAATTTATAATTTATAATTGTTAATATAAAATAGACAATAAAGAAACGATGCAGATACAGAGCATATAGGAATAAGTGGTTATATATATATATATATATATATATATATATATATATATATATAACCACTTATTCCTATATGCTCTGTATATTTATTAAAATAAATATAACAATTATTTAATTTAATAATAGATTAAGATATTAGTAATCAAAAGAGATATATGTAACCACTGTAATAATAACATACTCATATGAATATCTAGTCTTAATATATTACTTCTGTTTCAAAGTTAAGAATATATTTTGACTTTTTAGAGTTAATTTATAAAATTTTAAAATTTTAAATTAATGTAAAATTATTTTATTTTAACATAAATAAATATAACAATTATAAATTTTGGCTAAAAGATGAGAAAAGAACTTTTCGATTTGGATCGGAATGGAATATGGATTAAAAAATGGTTAACCAGTTCAGAACTATATTTGTTTTAAAAAATATGGGTCCAAACTTTAACCAACCTGAATAAATAAAAATAGTTAACCAACTCATTTGGTTCCAGTTAATATGGTTTGACCCAACAGTTAACTATATATATTGTCAGGTCTAGTCCCACATAACATTTGGTGATTGCAATGGCAGTCATAAATACTCTATAATGATGGTGAAATTAGTCATCACTAAGAGCCATAATATATTTTATTGTTTTGTGATGACTTAAAAATTTCATCATAAAATGCATTCTTTTTGTAATTAAAAATAAAAGTCGTCCTAAAAATCTATCTTTTATAATGATTGTCATGTGCATCATAAAATATTCTTTTGATTATTTTTTTTTCATTAAAATATTGGTGATAGCTTAAATTCAATCACGAAAATGGAATATGCATAAGTGATGGCTTAGTGCGTCACAAAAAGAAAATTTATTTTGCATAAAAAATTTGGTGATTATCACAATTATAATACAATGATGGCAAAATCAGTCATCACCAAGAGCCATCATATATAATATTATTTTGTGATTGCTCAAAAAGTTCATCACAAATTACTATATCTTTTGTGATTATTTTTTATCACAAAATTTCGTGACATAGTCTATTTTTCTAGTAGTGTTTGTTACAAATTTAAAATTGTTAATCTATATATTGTTAAAAAGTTCTTGTTAACATCTTTAAAACAAGATTTATTTTTGATATCTTTTTATTTATATTAAATGACCACAATTGAGATTAAAATTTTGTATTTTGAAATACACAATTATAAGCTTTGGTTGAATCTTTTGACATTTTAACTACATTAAAATATATCAATAATACCTCTTATTTTGAAGTTCTTTTCGAGACCTTTTCAATAACATAAGATTAACAATTTTTAATTTATAACAAAAAAGATATTGAATTTTAAAATCTGGTCGAAAAAAGAGGAAGTTTTCTTAGGAGAGAGAAATAGTGTTTTGACCTTTATCTATGAAAAAAATTCTAAACATGCGGATACTTATTATCACAATTTAATTATGGTTATTCGTTGTTGAAATGAATGACTATAGATCAGCTGGCTGAAAAATGATTCGTAACTAGTGATGACTATGGATCACTCCCTTATAAAATTTAATGCGACATTTGCATTTGACTAGATATATATTTATCTATACGCTCTAATCATCGAATAATATACATAGGAACCCATATAAAATAATTAGTACCTCTTAATTTCTTACTCGTACTGCCAATGCTAAGTCTAGGTTTTCTTAATTTGCGAACAATCAAGCCTGTTGCTTTCAAGGTTATGATTTTAATATATATCATGATCATCCAGCTTCATTTTACCTCAATTATTTTTGAAGTATCATTGAGCATGAGCATATATGTACCTACTGTGTGAGGAGGACATGAAATGAGCTGATTTAAACAAGATTAAAGAAGCCTGAAGATCTAATTCAAGGCTCAGTTGGACCAATTACAAATGCTAGAACTAAGAGGTTCAAACAAGGTCTCAATGGATTGATGCAAGATGTTTGGGCTGAAACTAACTTAAGGAGACCCAAAGAGGAGGCTAAGGAACATAAGACACAAGTTTGGATCAAATATTTGATATAAGTCCAAATAAGAAATGAGAAAAGATTTTGTTTCCTGAAATATTAGACAGACTATATTGTAATTTGTTTCCTTTTGTTTTAGGTAATTTAACATGATTCTAGGGGATTATGATTTATTTATATTGCAATTCTAGAGACTTCTACTAGGATAAAATTAGGGCAATACTTTTAGGGTTTTTATTACCATAACTATGTCCTTGTACTAGTATAAATAGGCCTCAAAGCCAAGAGTTTTGGTACTGATTGATTTAATAATATTTCTTCTTTTTAGATAATTACTTGAGAGTACTATTCTATCTCTGTTATTTTCAAGAACTCTTGATCTTATCATTGTATGCATGGCGATCAATCTGACTTAATTATCAGACATCAATCCATAAGTGTTTGTGGCTCCTTATACCATACATCAACCATTGATTGTACCAAAGTTATCGCTTCAATATAAAAGAGTACTGGTCAAGGTGTCATTGATATTTCACCTATAACCAATACTAGAATGATCTGGACGACGATCATCTCACGCAATTGTGTCGTGGAGTTTACGATCACTGGAGAGTTCTGCTCAATACAATTTCTCTGAAATGAATATCCACGCCCCTTTCCCGTAAAATTCCAACCCCATTAGGAATTGCCTAATCATCTGTAACAAATTAATAATAATGTGTATAGCTGATATCTTGGTCTAATCTAAGACAAATGAATATCAGAAGGAACACTTAAAAATAATGTTGAAAGTATTAAGGATAGAGAAACAGTATATATAGTTCACAGAGTGTGAATTAAGTATGGAATTTGAAGGTTCAAAGGTTGTTGAACATATGATCCAAAAATATGGAATTGGACGTAAGATATTTGAAAAAGTCGGATGAGAAGTTATATAGGGGAAAATTGTCTAGCTAAACTAGGCAGAATGAAGAAGGCACAATCTCAAAGATGTGGAGTGTAAAGAAGATAAGGTAAAGAATTGCCAATGGTAAAGAAAAATACGTTTATAATTAATAATGAAAATGTTTTAAGATTTGAAGGAGGAATTTGGGTTCCATTAGTATTGGAGATAAAATAAAAGTCATAGTATGTGTTAGTAAGTGCTCGATCTGACAGAGAGTCAAGGCCAAGTGATGAAGATTAAATGATTTGTAAAATTATAGAAATTTCTGAATGGAAATGGGAGTATATGATTAGAAATTTTGCGATAGGATTTACGGTTATGTGAAAGTAGCTCGACGTTATATGAAGTATAGTAATCTTTTAATGAAGTTAGTATAATTCATACCAGTTAAGATAAGAATTAATATAAGTGAGGTAATTAAACTTTATGTTAAAGAAATTCTTTGTAGACATGGAGTGCCAGTTTCGAATGTGTCGGATCGGGATCCGCGTTTTATGTCAAATTTTCGAGAGAGTTTATAAGAGTAAATGGGAACATAACTAAGGTTGTATACGACATATCATCCTCAAACAAACGAGCAGAGCAAGCGGACGTGCATGCGGCCTTACAAAATGTTATACGGTAGAAGATGCATAATCTGTTCACGTGTTAGTATTACGGCCCTATGAGCAAGATTAAAAGCATGTAATTGATTATGAACCTAAATAGGTTGAAAAAAAAATACTTAACATACGAACAAAATTCTTATTCGAATAATAAATAGGAAAGAGCAGGTTTAGGAAATAAAGTTTTCCCTATTTGTGAAGTAGTATGGAGGAACCACAATGTCGAGAAGACAACATGGGAACCCCAAAATAAAATGAAGATTTATTATCCCCATCTTTTTGAGTAACCTTGTATTGTGATTCTGGGGACAAAATCCTTATAAGGGGAAAAAATATAACAATCGAGATCGTGGAATATTTTTGTAATAAGATTTTTAATATTTAATAAATAAAATAAATATTTTGATAGAAAAATTAATTTGTTATGAGTTTTTAGGTCGATTAATGACCTAGTTTATGTGTTACGTGACTAAATATGAATATTTAGAATTTTTGGGAGAAAATAATTTTTTTGAGAAAAACGTAAAATCAATATTCATAAAATGCAGAAAACACTTTTTTATTTTTTTAAACTTTTCAAATTACGGCATAACGTTTATTTGGAAAAGGGAGACGAAATCTCCAATAAAAATATTTTTATTAGAATAGTCATAAAATCACTATTCACGCTAAAGACGCAACTTAGATTTTTTGAATTTTTAAATTTTCGAAGGGCGACGTAACGTTTATTCGAGAAAGGGGGAACAGTGGCGAAATCGGATTTTCAAAAATCGAAAGTCAATTTTTCGGCTAACTGAGCGTGTTACGAAAACGTAATCGAAAAAGTTAAAAAGTCTAACTAGAAAGAAATCGGGTAACCGACTTAGTTCAGAAAGTAAACCCTAATCAATTATACAAAAGGGGTAAAATAAATTTTTTGCTAACTAACTGAATTTTGAAAATTAACTAGAAAGAAATTAGAAAATAATAATAATAAGAATATTAATAAGTTAAGAAATAATCAAGCCAACTGAAGCCTAATAATTTAAAATAGTTTGGCTAAATAATTAAAATAGCTTGGCTATAGAATTAAAATGGTCTGGCTTCGAATTAAAATAGCTTGGTAAAGGAAATGAAAGAGGCTTGGCTAGGAATTTAAAATGGCTAGGTTAGGGATGTTAAGCCTTGATGCCTTGAAGCCATTGCTTGAGACTTAAGCCATACTTGGAGCCAAAGCTTTGTAATTCCATGTGTCACTTGATTAAATAAGTTGATAACCAAGTGTCATTTGTGGGATTTAAGCATATGGGATAAAGGAAAGTGGAAAAGGCTAAAAGGATGCGTCATAGGCTAGGGAGGACAAATGTCTCTTGCTAGCTAATTAAAATGAGGTTAAACGAATGAAGAAAAAGGCACAAGGAAGAGAAGTAACCGAATATGTAGATAGAGAAGTCAAGAGAAGATGGAAAGTTTCCTTTTTTTAATAAGTTTGGAGCAAGAGGAGACAAGCTTTTAATGTTGGTTTCCTCCACCTAATTTGTTTCATGCCAAACAAGCCCTTAGGCCAACATATGTCTACTTGAGTTAACTTGATTGTAGTTGGTTAGTTAACCATGATGAGGCATGGTTGAGTTAGTTGGTGGGGGATTTAATTAAATCAAATCATCTAGCACTTAGTCATTTGTTCATTCATTTTATTTTATGAGCTAAGTAAGGAAGAGAGAGAAAGCAAGAGAGAAAAGAAATAGAGAGGGAGTGCACGGATAGGAAGAGGGAGAAGGCTGTAAAATATGGCTTTGATCATCCATCATCCTAAGTATGAAATGCACGAACAAAAGCAAGTAAGAACAAGAACGGTAAAAACAAAACCCTAGCTAGTTTTCAACTTATTACATTGTTATATAAGCTTACTTTGTTGGTGGATTTTGTTGTTTATTGGAAGGTCATGAAGGATCTTGGATTAATAAGGATGTGTGTGGTTTAAACATCTTAAACTACTTGTTAAATTGCATGAATCAAAAATAAGAATACGAACCTATGCGTAAAGGAATACAAGAACCGACTAATAGTGGACTGTTTTGATGACCTTTTTGTGTAGCTTATGAAATATAAAAATTAATTTCTGGGGTGTCATTTCATACTCTTATGAGTCATGAACATCACCCAATTGGACATTGGACGGAAGTAAAAGATTTTGTAACAAAACTGTGGCGAATTTTTAAGTAAAACTAGTTGAAAAAGGAATTAGTGTAACCCCTGAACCTTGAGCAATTTTCTGTTTCAAATGGGTTGCTGGAAAATTTTTCTATTCTTTAGATTATGTAGTACGCTAAGTAACGAGTTCGTAGACGTAAGATTGTTCTAATTCTGAGTTCGGATGTGGGAGTTATGCCTTTCGGAAGGAAGCTAGTCAAAAATGCCAAATTTAAAAGTAGTCAGTGTGACCCCTGACTTTCGGACGGATTTATATTCCGATTGGCTTGCTGGAAAATTTTTCTGTTCTGGGGGTTATGTATTATGTTAAGTAAGAGATATGTCATTTTTCTGACTTCATTCCAAGTTTGAAGGAAGGAGATATGTCATTTGGAAGGAGACTAGTCAAACTTGCAAAAATTGAATAACTGTTTCGGGTAGGGACTTTTATGCCACTGTTTTGGCTAGAGAACGAACCTGGAAAATTTTTTCACTCTGGGGGATTTGTAGTAGATGTAACAAGGAAGAAAATGACATGATAACGGACTCATTCCGATAACGAAGTGTTAATTTATGATGTTGCAAAGTGAGTGCGTTGTTAAGAAAAAAATATGTCCATTTGAGCTTCAGGTGCAATAGGTTTAAAGCTAAAGCAGACACATCGTAACCAATCTGGGTTGACAGACAAGAAGTTTAAAGCTAAAACATATAGGTTAACCTATCCGGATTGACAGACGGGAAGTTTAAAGCTAAAACGGACAGGTTAAGCTGTCTGCTTTATACTTGTAACAAAAAATGAAAAATAAAAGTTGGGTGCATTGATTAGAAAATCAAAAGAGAACACTAAGAACTAAGAATCTAAAGTTAATGTAAGTCATAATTAGTATCAATATATGTCTAATTGGTATGTGTATATGAACTTAAATAATGTTCCGAGTTTAATGAAACGAACATTATAAAACAAGGAATAGGGTTAAAATAAACCATGTGTGACGTTTATACTTGGATAATTGGTATGTCTATGTGCACTAAATGTGTAGGATTTTCAAAGGGCGATTAACGTCAATTTATAGAAGACGCTTGAGGCAAGTATCCTAACCTATGCATTTACTTTATGCAAGAGATCTATGATTATGCAAATATTCCAACTTTGTGCACTACTTTTCTATTGTGCAAGTATCTTGATCTTGTTTACCTCTTAAGCAATTATCCTAACTTTTGTAATATTTTTAAATTATGAAAGTTATTTATGTTTGTATAATTGTACAGGTTTCCTAACTTGTACAATTTAATTCTTGTTGCAAGTTTCCTAAACTTACTCGAGTTTTATTGAGCAAGTATTCTAACTATGTTCAAGTTTCGTTTGAATATCAGTTTTTGAGTATATTTTCTTATGAATATAATCCTTATATATGCTTTGGTTTACACAATATTTATCAATTGTGCAACCTTCAGACTTATACAAACTCTTTGTTAGTTGTATAAGTGTCCAACTATGCTATAATGCATAAATTATTTTACGTTTGCTATAATGCATAAATTGTTCAAGCTTTGCTTTAACATAAATTTTTCAAGTTTTAAAGTTCTTATATTCATGAATTGTTTAAAAGTTATGTCAATGCCAATTAATTGTATCGGCTAGACACATGTTAAAATATTTTATTGATTTGAATATCATTCTCTGAATTGTTATTTGGATTAGGTAGAGTTGTCCACCCAAATTATTTTGTGGTTCAAACTCCAATCTTAGATGAACAACCCTAATATTGGGGTACTTTTATGTCGGAAAATCCCAACAGACCCCTGAGGTGGTCACAAAAACGCATATAGTCGTTTAGCCAGAGTGTTGTACAATATAGAGTACACGGGGCTGATCACCCAATTTGCCCGTAAACCAAACCGGTTCATAGTTGAATTACTGTTGAACCCTTGAGAAGACAAAAATGTTCAAGGTCTTTTGACCGCTCAGTACTTGGTTTGAAAAATATTAGATAAGAAGGAATTTATTAATCATTATTCCTATTTGAAACTCAAGCAGACTATCAAAAATGATGAAACATGGACCAAGAAACTCCAACCATTTTTTAAAAAGAAAAAGAAAAATGAAAAACTCCTTCACGAAAACGACAAAAGTTAATTATTACAAAGTAAAAGTAGATCTAAAAGTTGGTTAAAAATAAATAAAGAAATCAAGAACTTCTCAACTTCAAAGATTATATAGAAAGAAAACATGAATACTTGTGTTCTTGTGCAGTCCATGGAGTGTCTTTTTGCTTCTAATGATTGGGATTGGATCTAGTAGCTTGTGAAGAAGAAGAAGACCCCTTCCCATTCTTTGCACTCTCATGATCATCCATGGGGATTTCAAAGAGATCGGACTCAATCATATCTATATCTTCAATCAAGACTTGGTAGTGAAGTTTGATTGATTCAATTGATTTCCATGGCATAAGAAGCGCAACATGTTCAAAGAAAGCTAGAGAGCCGGTTGAGTCGAACTCAACTAAAATATTTTCAAACAACTTGTTCTCTTCAAGAGTTCATCCATCTGCAGTGTATTTCTCATTATCAAATTCGAGGGATGAGAAATTTAATAAAGAATGGTCTGAAGGTGAGTCTTGAAAGTATAACATTTCCATTGTTAAGTCTTTAATTTCTGAAAAGAAAGAAGATCCTATGTATGAGATCTGTGAAGTACTTCTCAATTTCGTGAGTATTCAAGTGCTGGGATAGTTAATATTTATAGGGGTATAACATACCTAATGAAATTACAAAATTAATTAGTCATGAATGAATACATAAATGCTATATATACAAAAGATTTAAAAAATAAATCTCATTGGATAAACTAAAAGGAGTTTCTCACACTAAAGAGTACTCAACTCAACAATGCTTTATATTCTAGACTAATTGGGTATATTTATATAAAAAAAAAAATTCACCCTTGATTTGGAGTGTTAATAAAGTAAACAAAGTCTAACTCTAACAATTATATCTAACAATTATAAGTCTAAAAAACGTACCTAACCTTTTTTTAGTCACTGAATTGTCTTTTTCTACATTTTCTCGATCAAATTAATGCCTTTATTTATAGTTTCAGATTGTGAACACAAAATACGATATTTAGTACATATAATTATATATTACACATGCGTGTGCATTATATGCTTGAAGATGTATTTTTTGTGTTGGAAATATCATTTCACTTTTTTAGTGAAAAACTGAAATAAAGAAAAATCAAGTAGTTAACGAGAAGTATTAATTGCATAATGTGTGCAGATTACACATTAATATATATATTTGAAAATCTGTACATAATATTCCTATTTTGGGGTATTAATTCCGTATCGAATGGGAAAGATCACTCTTGAAATCACTTTATAGGTATATTGGGCACTCCATAATTCACGTTATGACGTAAGCCTTTAGATTAAAAATGTAGTGTATCTGTGTATGCTTGACTTTAAACCTGGCAAACGGGTTCAAGGCCCGCGGGCCGGCCCGGCCCGTCCACCAAAAATCGGGCTTTGGATCGCATTTTTCTAATCTACCAAAATCCGGACCTTTTTGGCCCGGCCCGCCCACATGGCCCATGAGCTTTTTTTTTTAAATAAAATGTTACTACTTTAAGAGTTCAAACCAACTGAGCTACAACAACTATTTATTTTTAATGTAATCTTCAATATATTTTAACTATAATTGAAAACTATAATTAAGATATTTAGTTAATGTAGGTAATTAATTAATAATACTAATTATAATACTATTAAAATTTTAATTGATTGAGATATGTAGTTAATGTAGGTAATTAATTAATCGTGTTTGTTTGTATTATTGTTTATTATTAATTATTTTATTATTTTTAATATTTATTATTATTACTATTTCTGGTGTAGTAAAGAGTTTGCAAAAAAAATAAAAATAAAGGGAGAAGCCCGCGGGCTGAGCCGGCCCGCCACGGGCCTCATATTTACAGCCCATCCAAACCCGGACCTTTTTGGCCCGGCCCGGCCCGCCCGTTTGCCATGTCTACTTGACTTAAAGCTTTGGAAGTTAAAAAAAATCAAAAAGTCTACGCAAACAGGAATGTAGGATAGGAATATTGGACATGAGTGTATTTAACTTTTATCTATTTATGTTTTGACCCTCAATGGGGGTAAAAATATAAATAGGTGAAAGTCAAATACATCTCCTGTCCAATATCCATATTCCATATTCCTGTCTGCATAGAAGAACTCCCGTTTTGCATATCACTTTTTAAATTCAACGTTTGAAATCTATATATAGTATTTTTAGAGTCAATATGTACCAAACTAACATATCCAATCACTTATGTAAATTTTACGTAAACCCTAAATTCTCCATGGATGCGAAGTCTTGGCGCCAAAAGAGTACATCATTCTCAAACGGTCGACAAATAATTATTGGCGACGGGACGAGCCCATCGACCCTTAATTGGGATGTAGCCAAATTACCCCATTAACGACGGTAGTCATTTTTTACGGTATCGATTCTATCGATAATGATCCGTCGGCTATGACCTTTATTTTTTAGTGTTTGAAAAACCCTTATTTATACACGACTAACGCATAATGACCTAAACTTTATGTAGCAAAAAAGCTCTGAACATTAAGCTCACTCCATTTGAGTTGGACTTTTATTAATTAATAGGGCAACACCAATATATTATATATATGAGATGCTAATTTTCATAGGAAATAAAACATAATAATAATTCACATATAGTATAAATTGGTGACATAATTAATTTTGATATAATTAATTTTTTCACACGAGTAAGAGATAAGAAAACAAAGTTAAGTTTTTTCACACTAGCCGGATGATCTAGCAGAGGAGCCAGTGGCATTAGGTGTTCCTAAAGAACATGCAGAAGGTAAGGTCACCGCATGTACAGAAGCGACTTTTAAGTACTTTTTAAGTCTGAGTAAGTACTTTTGGGCGTGACTAACAACTTGTGTTGGATTCCTGCTCTTCACACAAAACCTTATTTGTGAAAGAATAAATTAATCACAAAAACAATATGTATAGAAAAACTTATTTAATTAATTAGTCATTATTACTGATCGACAAACAAATAGTTAGATTATCCAAACTGAAAAATAATTGTTGATATCTTTTTATTTAGTTTAAATGACTAAAATTGAGATTTATATTTTGTATAATTTTGAAATGCACCATTATAAGTTTTGGTTGCATCTTTTGATATTTTAACTACATCAAAATATATCAATAATGCCTCTTATTTTGAAGTTCTTTTCGGGATCTTTTCAATGACATAGGATTAACAATATTGAATTTATAACGAAAAAGATAATGAATTTTAAAATTTAGTTGAAGAAATAAAGAGTAAGTTTTTTTTAAGAGAAAGAAAGGGTGTTTTGACCTTTCTGATTTTTTTAACGTAAAAAACAATGTGGAAAATTCATGTGAATGCTAATTATTATTGGCAATAACATATACTTATTATCACATTCTAATTATGGTTGTATGTTGTTAGAATGAATGACTATAGATCAGTTGGCTCAGAAATGATTCATAGTTAGTGGTAACTTTGAATCACTCCCTTTTATATATATATATATATATATAGAGAGAGAGAGAGAGAGAGAGAGAGAGAGAATTATGTGGCTCATCTCCTTGTTTTCTAACGCCTACTATAAAACCAACATCGGCATTATGATATATGAAGACAATGAAACATTCTTGGTATGGTTAATTGGGTCATTACTTTGCAATTTCTATATAATTATTTTTTTAATTTTTATACATAATTCTAAAACGTCATATATTATGGGGCAAAGGGATTACTGCTTAATATCTTTTGTAACCTCACTCAACATAAATAAACGGTGCCTCAAAACAAACAAATTTTAGAATTCCCCATCAACTTCACATTCAATGCATAAAGATCCAATTAATATATTTATTAATTAGATTTCAATTAATAATAAAGTTGTCCAATAATAATAATTTTAAAAAAAAATTTAGTCTTTTTTTTTAAAATTTAATTGGTGAAATTGGGATCGGGTCAAATTGGGTTGGGTTGGGTTCTGTCAAAATGGATTGGATTGTGGTCAATCGGGTAAAAGAAACGGAAATGTCAAAAAAGTCACTTTAAGGATCTAATTAGTGAAAAATGAACTTTATAGACGACTATAAAAGTGGGTGATAACTTAAAAAAAAATAGAAGTGTCATTCAACCATATAAGATTGTATACAAATAGTATGAAAGAAAGAAAAAAAAATAGAAAACAAGACTTACCAATATTGAATATTTAATTACGCATTTTTATGGGTACGCATACAATACATGAGTCTTACACTTTGTGAACAATTTTTTGTATACAGTTTGAACACATAATAGTATTCTTAATTGGGACCTATCATTAGACTTTTTACATATATTTTTTTTTATATGCAATACATGCATCTTGTCATTAGCATACAACTTTTTATATATAATTTGTGCATGTAAAATTATTCTAATTTCTTGGGCATCGAAAATTTATATTTTAAATATAAGTAGATATTCTAAATTTTATTTAATTATTGCAGGGAGATATTTTAATATGCATGGGTGGTGGCTTATTACTTTATATCACTATACAAACATGTTTGTAAATTTCTCTCTTTTTCTTCAAGCTATTATTTTATTATATATGATGTTTCTAAAAGCAAATTAATTAATATTACCTAACTTTTCTATTTACAAATAGACTGAATGACATTTCTGTCCCTTCAAGTTGTCACTCACTTTTAAAGTCGTTCTTAAACTTTATTTTTTGTCAGTTAGGTCTTTAAAGTGATATTTTTTTGCGTTTCTATCCCTTTTACCCGATTTGACTGTAATCCGACCTGACCCAACCCAACCCAACCCAACCCAACCCATTTATCTTTTACTCGATTTGATATTTTTTGCACTTTTGTTCCTCTAAGTTACCCGATTTTATTTTTTTTATTTTTAGAAAAAAAAAACTTTATTTTCCAAAAAAAAATAGAAAATTTTATTTTTGTAAAAAAATGAGTAAAGCTTCATAAAATATATATTCAAAAAGCAAAATTTTATTTTTAGAAAAAAATTTAAATTTATTTTTTTAAAAAATGAGTAAAGTTAAATAAAATATAGATTCAAAAAAATAAAATTTTAATTTTAGAAAAAAAAATAATTTTTTTTAAAATGAGTAAAGTTTCATAAAACATAGATTCAAAAAATAAAAAATTATTTTCAGAAAAAAAAAGAATTTTTATTTTTGAAAAATGAGTAAAATTTCATAAAATATAGATTTAAACAAATAAAATAACAATAAAAACTTTATTTTCAAGTAAAAATAGAAAATTAATTTTTTTTAAAATATTAGTAAAGTTTTATAAAATATAGATTAAAAAAAATAACACTTTATTTTTAGAAAAAAATAGAATTTTTTAATTTTTAGAAATTGAGTAAAGTTTCATAAAATATAGATTCAAAAAATATATATAATATATTTTTTAAAAAAAGAGAAATTTTTATTTTTGTAAAAATGAATAAATTTTAATAAAATATAGATTCAAACAAATAAAACTTTATTTTTCACAAAAAATAGAAAATTTTATTTTTTTAAAATGAGTAAAGTTTCATAAAATATAGATTCATAAAAAGTAAATAGAAGTTTTTTTATTTTATAAAAGTTGTGTAAATTTTTTTTATGAAACTTTACTCATTTACTTTTTTTACTTTAAATTTATTTTACTTTTTTTATTTTAAACTTTTTTTTCTAAATCTATATTTTATGAAAGTTTACTTATTTTAAAAAAGTATCTATTTTTTTTGAAAAATATATTACAATTTATATGAGGTTATATTTACTCATCCATGTAAAGTTTATTCCTCCTTTATGTAAAACTTAATTGTTTATTATAATTAGGGTAAATTTTAATTTTTATCCTCAAGTTTAACCTTTTTAATTATTTTTTGGTTCTGATGTTTTAAAACTAACAATTGTGTTCCTCTAACTATAATTTTTTTAAACTACATTTCTTTTTTAGTGTTAGCTTCTGAAAATTGCTTGAATTAGTCATATTTCACACTATATATATATATATATATATATAGAAAAATATATATGCACATATGTGTAGTCCTATGGCGATGGTTCAACCGTCACCATAGCTTAAAAAAATCGTCGTCATATAACGACTGTATACTACACAAGTAACACAACTATGTATATGCATATACCTAACCTATATATATATATATATATATATATATATATATATATATATATATATATATATATATATATATATATATATATATATATATACACACACTTATGTACAACTTAAATGTAGGTGAAAGTACATATATACGATCAACTTGCTATATCAATAATGTATTATTGACATAGCTGATATAAATAAATTTTGGTTGAATAACATTTTTGTCTCTTTAAGTTGCCATTAACTTTTAAAATCGTCTCTAAAATGTATTTTTCGTCAATTGAGTCTTTAAAGTAACGTTTTGTTAAATTTTATTTTTTCCCCGCAGTTTCACCTAAAGCCACCCAAATTTTTACCCAACCCGACCCAATTTATTAAGGGGAGTTACGTCTTTACAATTATTATATGTATTCTTAATATTAGACATTTTAAAAACAAAGTTTTTCTTATTTACTTTTTAAAATCTATATTTTATGAAACTTTACTCATTTTTTAAAAAATAAATTTTTTTTATTTTTTTTGAAAATAAAATTTTATATTTTTGAACTTTTATTTTATAAATTTAATCATTTTTTTAAAAAATAAAAAAAATTCTAATTTTTCTTGAAAATAATTATTTTTAAACTTTTTAATTTCTTTTTAAAAAAAATTGAATTAGTTTTTTTTAATTTATATTTTACTTTTTTTGTAATTTAATTTCTATTTTTAGTTTTTTATAAATTTTCTAATATTAAGAATACATGCATACAATAATTCAAAAAATAAAGCTTTAAATAAAAATGAAAAAATTCTATTTTTTTAAAAATAAAGTTTTAGTATTTATTTAATTTTTTTGAATCTATATTTTATGAAACTTTACTCATTTTATGAAACTTTACGCATAATTAATGAAATTGGTGGAATTGAATTAGAAATAATAATTAATTTTAGAAATTTTATATTTTTAAATTGAATTAGTGAAATTGGAGTCGGATCAAAATGTGTTGGGGCGGGTCAAAATTTGGGCGAGTTTAAATTAAACTGGGAAAAAGGAACAGAATTGACACAAAATACCATTTTAAGGATTTAACTAACGAAAAATAAGTTTTAAGGACAACTTTAATAGTGGGGTGACAACTTAGAGAAAAAGAAGTGTCATTCAACCAATAAATTTTCGAGACAAAGGAGAATAAAATTGAAAAGATTTAAATTTAAAATGAATACACTACAAAAAAAAGACTTAATTTCGACGGAATATTCTTTCAAAATTAGGCTAATTCTGTCGGCAATCGTCTAATTTCGACGGAATATTCCATCAGAAATTCGGTCGGATATGGACACGACAACATTAAGTCTGTTGAAAAGTCAATTAGAAATAACAAACGTCGACGGAACAAATTCTGACCAATATTCCGTCGGATTTAGTATATTCTCGAAGGAAGTGTTTTGGTTGGGATTAGTCCATTGATATTAATACTGCCATGTGGCATCCCTAATTGGACTTAGGAAGCATAATTCCACCAGAAATTCCGCCGAAAATATAAAATTTCGTCGAGAATAAGGTTTTTTAAAAAATATTTTTTTTTCCAGATTTTTGACAATATCCAAGGTTTTAACCTACATTTTTGTACCTCTAAACCTGCTTTATCCCAACAACATATACAACATAACTATAACTATCCAACAACAGGTACATACAGTAATAATTAGTTTATGTTCACATACAAGTCCAATATGAATTACTAGGAGCATTCACAACAGTTTCTTTATCTTTATCCCTACTCTGCAGTATTATTAGATCATTCTACAAAATAGGGATTCAATTTTTTTACTATTTACTCAACATGTTCGTTATATTATTCCTTAAATAATGAAATTTAAAATTAAAAAGTTCCAACAGTCAAAATATTAAATTAATAATAATCTTATAATTTATAAAAGAGAGTATAATTTATCAATTATATTCCACTGTAAAATAATTTTTATTTTATTTTTAATTTTAAGTAATTTATGGAGTGAATATTAAATGGATTGTAATTGTAAATGTACATAAGATCAATATTAACTTTTAAAAAGTTTATTTGTGATATTTTTAAATTTAAATTTAATATGATTCATTTAAAATTTGAAAATAATAAATTTTATAATTAATAGTACTTTTATAATATTTATAATTATATTGACATAAATTAAATAATTTTATATAAATTTTAAATTTGAATACGTTTGAAATTATTATTTTTTTAAAAAGTCAATATTAAGTTTATAATTTGAAAATGAAGTAGTAAAAAAATGTCAAGATGTGTATGATTGATGAGTTGTCCACTTAAATGAGAGTGTAAAATATCATTTTGTATATATAGAGAAGGGTCTTTTGATTCCCTCACACTGAGGAGTAAAATCCTATATAGGGATTAAAATAGATAGTCAAATAAGGATAAGGAAACTGTTAGATAATGATTTGTTGATGTATTCTTTAAAATTGAGGATAGAGAGTTAATTAGGAAAACTGTTATTAATGCTCTAAGGCCAACAATAATAAATATAAACTAATTTTTCATAACATATACAAAAATGACATTAAATTACAATATTTAAACTACAATGCGTCAAACATAAACTAAACTACGAGTATTTACATCTTACTAAGCTAAATTAAAGTAAAGATGAATAAAATACATACAAATCATCTACAAAACTAAATCATGCTAGTAGTACGGAAAGTAGTATGCATACAAGTCAATCATGTATGATGATAAAGCATATATTTTATAATCAATCTTATTTATTTATTAATAAAAGAATTATTTATTAAAGGCATTTATTATCTACATGGTGCTGTTTTAAATAATATGTGATAAACCCATAGTTTTAAGCAATGTTTTTAAAATCATGATGAGATCATACTAATGAGATCTAAATTCTTAGATAGCTTAAAACTAAAATGTTCCCAATCAATGGATTACTAAAAAGGAAATTAGTGAATCCGGATAGATTAGTACATACGTTGCTTGCTCATTGGATGAGGATGATTGATCTCATGATCATTTGTGTGAAGACACTAAAGCAAGTATGTAGGTACTTATTAGAGAATAAGTTCACTGAACATGACTCGCTAAGGAATACCTAATGGAGTTTTACTTACCTGTCAATAGAAATTCCTGTAGTGATAGTAGTACAAATGATCCTTAGACTTGAGATCATCATAGTATCTTATATATAATAAATTATATTTTGACTTATTCCTTAAAACTCTTAGAGTATATCAAAGGCTATGCTTGGGTGTAATAAGTTATATATGAAGATAATGAATGATCAATAAAGAATCTACCACTTCTAGTAAAAGAAGAGAAATGTCCTATGTGATTCGATAAATGACAACCTAGGAATCCTTGGCCAAGGTGGAATAAAATTAGAAAGTAGTTTCTAATTTGCATTCATTAGGAGTTGTGCATTTAGGAATCGAAATACATATAATTAAATAAAATAAGACTTGACAATAATTCCATGTCTTATATTTAATTGGGACATTGTATGGTTGAAGGATTGAATTGTACGGTAACTATTAACTCAAAGGTTCTTTTATGATTAATGTTGAAATCTATATTATCTGGAAAGTCGTTGATCGCTAGGGAGGTTTATCCCTATTGTATAATAAATATTATTTATTTAAATAAATTAATCGTTTAATTTATTTATTTAAATAAGATTAGAATTGTTCTAATTGATTTATTCACAACCGGTTTAATATAGAGAACCTAAAGGGTCACACCATAAAAGGAAGAATAATTATTTAAGAAGTTAATGGCATAATCGTAATAATATGTTAAGTATATTTAATTTAATCTATGGTGATAGAATAAATTAAATAGCTTAATATTTATTATTTAATATTTTAAAAATATTAAATATAAATTAATAATGTAAGACCCCGAATTTTATGAAATAAAAGTATTCAATTTTTCTTATAATTACTATTCAGTAAATGGTTAAATTGATAAAAGTTTAAAGTTATGGGTGAAATATAAATTTTTTTTCAAAATAAGCAAGTGGTTATAAAATAATCATTGTTGTCGGGGAATATTCGTTTGGTCGTGGAATATTCTTTCTGTCGGGGAATATTCGTACGACGGTGCAGCCATTTGTGGGCCCCATAACAGAATAACTGTCGGATGAAAAAAATGACAAATTTGAGTTTTTACAAATAACGGCGTAGTTGTTACCGTTAACACTGTTGGAATACCCGTTGGTTAAAATACAGTAATACGCGTTATTGCACAGTAGCACACGGTATTGCACAGTATTTTTGAAATTATTGATTCTTACGTAAGAAGGCACTACTCAATAATTGTTACAGTAATTACTGTTTAATATTTTATTTTATTGATTCAATAATTGCTACGTTGAAATTTTATATTATTGTTGTTCAATAATTGTCACTGCACAGTATTTCCCATTATCAGATCAATAATTCATATTATTTGAATAATATTATTAGATAACATTATTGGCAATGACTAGAAAGTTCTGTCTAAGGAGAGGTTTGGTCACCTAATTGCGCGCCAGTAAGGAGAAATTCTTATTGGAAAGCCCCCTCTTTCTTGGGAACGGCCTGGTTGTCATAAATGTGATTCTGTAATATTATTTGTGAATAATTAATTATTGATTCATATGATAAGGAAATATTTATTTTATGTGGATATAAATGAGGGATATATTTTTGTGGTTAAAACTGAAGGAGTTAATGTTGAGGTTTTTATCAGTATTTTTGTCGGAATGGAGGTATTAAAAATTAGGGTTTTTGAGATATTTTGTGATGGTTATAATTTTTAATCCGACCGTTGGATCGTGGTAATTTTTGGATATGTTATACATATATAAGTTGAGTATATGTCCACAAACTTTGAACCGTTAAAAATGAACGTATGATTTATTATGAATTTTACGAGATGACTGGTTCAGAAATTGTTGAATTTTCAGAGTTTATCATTTTGGTGGAAAATTCTAGAATTGGTGGGCCCCACTTGTGGTTGGTGAAGAAATGTGCTGAATTATATTTCAAATATGGTGGGTGGGAATAGTAGCAGGTAAAGCCATCAGGTTGTAGGTCAAACCTACCAAAATTTTCCTATAAATAGAGGGCTAAGTTAGAATTGAAAATCACACCAGAAACATAAGTTTTCTCTCTTTCTCTCTCTAGATTATTGAGCATATTTTGTGAGGTTTTAGATACTTGGTGAGTTGCTATTCATCAGTGCAAGTTTCCTTCAGCATCATGTCCGATATCCAGTCAGAAGTACTGCTCTTTTGAGGTAAGGGATAGTAAGGGATTGTAAGGGATTGTAAGGGATGTTATTTTATTCAAAAATGATATTATTTCTTCAATATCATTATGCCGAAATATTGGTTGGAAATTTTTATCAAATTTAGAACTTTTCACGTCGGGGTTACTATTCATGAGTTACTATTCACGAGTTACTATTCATGAGTTACTATTCACGAGTTACTATTCACGACAAAATTGGTTTCTTTTTCTAACCAAATTATAGTTGATTTAGGAATATTACTCTTGAGATTAAATCTATATGTTGATCATATTGTTTTTATTATCATATATAACATTTTTATAACCTTGATGTTGAAATTTTCTTTCACTGGAGTGTAAAGATGGGTAGATTATTGGTATGATCATGACTAAGGTTCTCTTTGGCCTGTAGTGCAAAGTTGAATTGTGACTGGTATGATCATGACCATTGAATTTATAATTGAATATCTTAAGCTTAAGTGCAAAGGTGAATTGATCAACATGGTTATAATTATTGTTTATATAAATTCTGAAATGATTATATATTTCTTTGAGATATGAATATATTTGGCCTGTAGTGCAAATATGAACTGTTGAAGAATATCTTTGGCCTGTAGTACAAAGATGAATTATTGATGAATATATTTGGCCTGTAGTGCAAAGATGAACTGTTGATGAATATCTTTGGCCTGTAGTGCAAAGATGAATTATTGATGAGTGCGAAGATGGATTTATTAGCATGATTATGAACAGGAACTGTGATTTGGTATAACCATGATCTTTGATGTTTCAGGTAAAGACAGGTGATGAAAATTATCTTCATTCTGGATGTGAAGAGGAATTTAGAATCATAATTATGATTATGAGTTATTTATATGATTGTGGACCAGAACTGTTGATTGATGTTACAGGGATAAAACATTGTTGATGGATTTTTAACATGGAGAAGATAATAGACTTTATAGTCTATTTGACTCTTCTAATGGATTGCTCGTTCCGCTGCAACTATGGTTGAAATTTTTATCATTTACCATATGTTCTAAATCTCTGATTTATTATTGATGAAGACTATTGATAATTTAATTATCTTTAGTCATGACATTCTTTACTGAGCTAGTTGTGCTCACCCTTTTGCTTCACAATTCCTTTCAGGTAATAAGAGTGTAGTTGGGTAAACCAAGGATAATTCTGTGGCCATATGATATCTATCACAACCTAGATGCATGGCCTCCCATGTACGAAGGTTTCCTTGAGCACTTCCCAAAGATTCTAATTTCTAAAACAATTTTTGACTATACCTTTATGTAAGGTGTTATTGTGAGGTGATGTCCACGGTTGGAACATGAGTCACATTTGGTATATATTTGTATCCAAACTCGTAGCGTATGTGTTGTTGTATTTTGCACGACAATTGTTGTAATAAAGTTGTAGTTATTTTCTGTACCATGTATTTGACGACTCAGAATGGGTTGGGTGGAATGAACCTATTTTGGGGTCGTTACAAATAAGAGGAGTCTTATTAATATTATTAAAATTATTATTATTTTAATTTATAAAATAGTTTAGGAATTAATTTAATATAAGTACTCTCATTTATTCCTAATAGGATTAGGAGGAAAAATTAGTTAAAGGAGTTTAATTAATTATCCCTAATAAGATTAGGGAGCCCATTTAATTAAAAGAGTTTAATTAAATAAATAATACCTTATTTTAATTAAATAGGGTTACCTGATATATTTATAAGAGGAGTCTTATATCAGATATCAAAATTTACGTAATTCTAATAGTTGGAGAGTACGCCCCCTTTTTCTATAGAGATAGAAAAAACTAGGGTTTGAGTCAATGCACCCTTCTTCTTGAAAATTGTTCTTCCTTGGTAGATCACCTCTAGAGGCCATACACTTGGGTGGCAAACATTGATCAAAAGAAAAAATCTACCCGGAGATTCAAGGAGATCGCGGAGAAGTCGGAGGTGAACTCGTACCTGTGGAAGCTCGTATCAACAAGGGTATTATTCCATAATTTTTTGTTCTTCGTTTAATTAATAATATGCATAAAGGATGATCCGGGTAATTAGTTTGTAAAAAATTTTAAAATCTGATTTTACTTTGCTTTCGCTATTTTGCAATTTGATTTTAACAAAACCTAACAGTGATATCAAGAGCCAAACTTTATGCTAATTATTAATTATTTTGATTCCATATATGTATGGGTATGTATTTAGAATAATTTATTAGGCATAATTTTGTTGTATAAAATTTATTTAAAAAAAAAAAGAAAATGAAAAGGCGAAATCGTTTTCCGAAAAGTTAATCCTGTTACTTCACGAAATTGATTAATTAAATATATGTATATACGTTAAAGGTAATCTTAACTTCCTTATATATATATATATATATATATATATATATATATATATATATATATATATATATATATATATATATATAATTTTATAATTAAAATAAAGAGTTTATTTTAATGTTGAAATTGAATTTCATGCAACATAAAATTTCCCATTAAATGATATTCATACATATATGGAATGATTTTATTTATTGATACATATGATGATATGTATGATAATAAATAGGATTGATTATGAATTATTGACCAATGTGATTGGATTTATTTTAGTTGGATGTTTGAATAAATGGGTTTTATTAAATGAGGTCTGCGTACCTCGTCTTTTCTGATTTTTTTTCTTGATGTAAATTCTATCTTTCTCCTATATATGTACTTCCTCTTGACTGCTGATCAAGGTTTCTGTTTAAATTAAATAATTTAATGTAATAGGATTAGTTAGAATTATTTTTTTGAAGAACCGGAGATCAAGGAGAAAGGAGCGCTCGAAGACCCGTTTGTAATGGAGCCCGTGTTTAAATGTAATAGTTTTATTTAAATGTTTATTCTTGCACCCTAGGGTTTGACCTTTTGGTTCACTTGGTGGCTCTAGTGAACCAGACTAGAATAAAAATCCATAATCAATCCGGGTAGAATATAGTATTATATATGTGCCTGCTAGTATTATATATATTATATATTATACAAACATGCTTAACATGTTTAATAATATGACGCGTATTTTATATATATATTTGCATGCGCACTAAACAAGATGCGACTAATAATAACAAACTCCTCAAAGTTTTTATTATATTAAGTTGTAACGTTCAAAGATATTTAAAATATCGAACGTCGCCTTCCAACATGATAAAAATAATAGAGTATTAAATATTTAATATGAGTTTGTTGTACACACACAAGGCAAGTATTAAATATTTGAGATGTTATTTTTATTACATTTGATGTTTATAAGGAATTGAACATTACCGCTTTGTTGTGCACACACAAGAGCTGTAGTTTTCTTTTCACTTATATGGAAATGATGGGTATGACTTAACTTAAATTATTTTAGTTCGGATGTGCACACACTTGACCATTATGATTTAAGAGGCAAAATATAAAGAGTTACATGATGATGTAATTGACAAGAGTTGTCTACCTATTTATTTATCTATAGTTTGTTGTGCACACATAAGGCTATATACATTTGAAATGAGATCCTTATTCTCACTAGCAAATCTTTAATTTGATTTTGCCGAACTATATTCATGAGTGTGATATAATTTGAAGAAAATAGTGGGAGATACCAATATAAAATAAGACCTAATTTATTTTGGTAATTAATTAAATGAATGTTTGCTAAAACATTATCTTTTTACATGCAGAATTTTGAAAATATCACATTCACTAATTTTACTGCGTAGCATACTTGATGCTAACAAACTTACCGGACCGAATTACACGGACTGGTTAAGGAATCTGAGAATTGTTCTCACTGCTGAAAAGATTTCTTATATCCTAAATTCGCCTGTACCTGCAAAAGTTGCAGAAACAGCCTCTGAAAAAGAGATTGCTACTTTTAAACAATGACAAGATGATGCATCAATGGCTCGATGCATCAATGGCTCAATGCATCATGCTCGCATCCATGAGTAACTAGCTTTAGCGTCAGCATGAAAATATGGATGCTCCTATTATGCTACTGTACCTTCAAGAGTTGTATGGTGAGCAAAGTAGGACTGCTAGATATGAAATATCTAAGGAGCTCTTCTGATCTCGGATGACCGAGGGCACTACCGTTGAGACTCATGTCTTAAAGATGATCAATCTGATTGAACATCTTGGATAACTTGGGTTCGTCATGGATGGGGAGTTGAGTCAAGATTTAGTCTTGCTGTCACTCCCAGACACCTTCTCACAATTTGTTATAAATTTTCACATGAATAAGTTAGATGTCAGCTTGCCTGAATTACTTAACATATTAAAAACTGTTGAAGGTCACTTCTCATCCAAGAAGAACCATGTCATACTGGTGGATGATTCTTCCAAGAAAAGGAAGAGGCCCAAGGTATCTTCTGAAAAGAAGAAATCCAAGAAGGCTAAGTGAAAGGAGAAAGTGAAGGATCAAAAGAAACCTGATCCAGCTAGCAAAGGAATTTGCTTCCATTGCAATAAGCCGGGTCACTGGAAGAGGAACTGCAAGTATTATCTTGCAGAACAAAAGCAAAAGAAGCTTGGAGAAGCTTCGAATCCTAATCAAGGTTTGTTTATGATTGAAATTAATTTTTTTGAAAGTCAATTTTCTACTTGGGTATTGGATACCGGCTGTGGTTCTCACATATATAATTAATAATATGCAGGGGCTGGTCAGAAGTAGAAAGCTGAGCAAGGATGAGGTCGTCCTACGAGTGGAAAATGGAGCAAAGGTTGCTGCATTAGCCGTAGGGATTTATTATTTAGCACTGCCTACGGGCAAGTCCATTAGTTTAAATAATTGTTATTTTTTGTTCCGTCACTTATTAGAAACATTATTTCAATATTTGTATTGGATATGGATGGTTTTGACATTATAATAAAGAATAATAGTTGTTCTATTTATAATAATAATATTTTATATGGTGTTGGTAATTTACGAAAAGGACTTTATATTCTTGAATTGCATGAAAATATACTTCAAATTGAACAAACTAAGAAAAGGAAAAGAGATGATGTTAATTATACCTATATGTGGCACTGTAAACTTGGTCATATAATGAAACAAGATTATCCAAGTTGTATAAAGATGGGCTCCTAGAGCTATCGGATTATGAATCATATCCAACATGTGAATCTTGTCTCATGGAAAAAATGACTAAATCTCCTTTTAGTGGAAAAGGAGAAAGAGTTACAGAGTTATTAGCGTTGGTACACACAGATGTATGTGGACCTATGACAACGAATGCACGAGGAGAAAATTCTTATTTTATTGTATTCACAGACGATCACTCAAGATTTGGATACGTATATTTAATAAAATACAAATCTGAATCATTTGAAAAGTTCAGAGAGTTCAGAAGTGAAGTTGAGAAACAAACGGGCAAAAGTATTAAGATTCTTCGATCAGATCGAGGTGGTGAATACTTAAGCAGTAAGTTTCTTAATTGTCTCAAAGAAAATGGTATAATCTCACAATGGACTCCATCAGGTACGCCACAGCTGAATGGTGTATCTGACAGGAGAAATCAAACACTGTTGGACATGGTTCGTTCCATGATGAGTTTTACCGATCTTCCAGTGTCATTCTGGGGATATGCCCTAGAAGCGGCTACATATCTACTAAATAAGGTTCCCTCGAAATCCGTCCCTAAGACTCCATATGAGATGTGGACAGGCAAAAAACCTAGTCTTAAGCATGTTAAGATTTGGGGATGTCCAGCTTATGTGAAAAGGTTTCAGAATGATAAGTTTGGGACAAGATCTGATAAGTGTACTTTTGTGGGATATCCTAAAGAAAGTTTAGGATATTATTTCTACAATCCTACTGAACAAAAGGTGTTTGTTGCCAAACATGCTGCCTTCTTGGAAAAGGAGTTTATCCTTGAAGGGGTCAGTGGAAGGAAAATAGATCTTGAAGAAATTCAAGAACCACAAACCACTACAGATCAAATGGATGAACATGTCCAAGTAGAGATTCCTTCTGTACCACACCCTATTCGCAAATCTGGAAGATTACCAAAGATACCTGATAGGTATGGACTTGTCATAGAAGATGACGATGAGGTACGCATCATAGATGATGATGATCCATTGAATTACGAACATGCTATGAGTAGTAAAGACTCAGAGAAGTGGCAATAAGCCATGAAATCCGAGATGGACTCCATGTATGAGAACCAAGTATGGACTTTGGTTTCACCACCTGAAGGCATTAAGCCTATTGGGTGTAAATGGGTCTTTAAAAGAAAGACTGGAGCAGACGGCAAGGTAGAGACCTATAAGGCCCGACTGGTCACAAAAGGTTTCAAACAAAGACAAGGAGTTGACTATGACGAAACCTTCTCACCAGTAGCAATGCTTAAGTCCATTCGGATTTTGCTTGCGATTGCAGCTTACCATGACTAAGAAATCTGGCAGATGGACGTAAAAACGACCTTCCTCAATAGGAAACTTAATGAGGATGTGTATATGGCACAGCCAGATGAATTTGTTTCAAAGGTTAGAACTAATCAAGCCTGTAAGCTACAACGATCCATTTATGGATTGAAGCAAGCTTCTCGTAGATGGAACATCCGTTTTGATAAGACAATCAAAGAGTTTGATGTTATCAAAAATGAGGATGAACTATGTGTGTACAAGAAGGTTAGTGGGAGCGCTGTTTCATTCCTCGTATTATATGTTGATAATATATTACTGATAGGGAATGATATTCCTATGCTAAAATCAATTAAAATCTGGTTATCTAAATACTTCTCCATAAAGGACTTGAGAGAAGCATCCTATATTTTGGGGATAAAGATCTATAGAGATAGATCTAAAAGGATGCTTGGCTTATCCCAAGGAACGTACATTGAATCGATGCTAAAGAGGTTTAGCATGGAAGATTCCAAAAGAGGTCTCATGCCAATGAGCCATGGAACACATCTGTGACGCCCCCAAAATTAGGTATACATCACCCATCTTGGGTCGCCAGATATATGGTACAGAATTCAAATACAACTTACTAATACAACTGTCGTGCACAATACGACAAAATATAAACTGTGAGTTTGAATACAAATATTATCTTCTAGAGAGTATCCATACTCAAAAGGAGTCCTTATTACAATTATTATCACACTATTATATAGAATAGTGAGGACTACTAATACTATCATATGGTCCATCACTCCGTTCTCCGACTCGTCCCAGCTATATTCTCATGTCCTGAAGAGAACAGTGAAAGAAAGGGTGAGCTCAACTAGCCCAGTAAGAAATATTATGACTAAGATAATGCAGAATAAATTATCATTAGCCTTCAACAGTGTTAAACTGATAAAATATAACGAACATCAAGTTTAACTGCAGCGGAACAAGCAATCCATTAAAAGAGTCAAGTAGAAAATAAAATCTACTATCTTCTATGATTTAAAAGGTTTTTCAACACTGTTATCGCTGAGACTCAGCTTAATAAAATAATCCACATCATCGAATCACCCCTGCACTACGGCCAAGGATATTCGTGTATTCATTAATGGTCATGATCATACCAACAATTGTCCATCAATGCACTACGGGCCAATGAGAACTTTTATCACATCATTTGTAACATTACGGTCATGATTATACCGAATAATCCCTGGTCATAATCATACCAAGTCCATCTATGCACTACAGGCCACAGATGACTTTCAACATTTTATAAACATGAGGATGATGACAATGATATAAGAATTCAATAAAATAAGTTCAAGAATTAATTTATCCAAGAATTAACAACGTCCAAATTGTCAACATGATACTGTTTTGTGGATTAAAATTCAAGAATGCTTAGAAGAATATTTTCAAGAAAAGATACTGGATGAACCGCAATTATCAAGGATATTCCACTAATTTCATGGAGTATAGAAGTTAAAACTTAATCAACTGAGTATAATAAAGAATGGAATAATTAAAGAAATTACCCGGCATGCGATAGACCGCACAGACAGATTATTCTAACAGAATAATAAAGGTCCGGCGTAAACGCACAGACAGGATATTCCAACAGAATAATAATAATGACGGAACCAAGTCCGGTGTAAAACACACAGGAAGGATGTTCCAACAGAATATTAATAAAGACGGAACCAGGTCCGGTGTAAAACACACAGACAGGATGTTCCAACAGAATAATAATAAAGACGGAACCAGGTCTGGTGTAAAACACACAGACATGATATTCCAACAGAATACTAATAAAGACGGAACCAGGTCTGGTGTAAAACACACAGACATGATGTTCTAACAGAATAATAGAAGAATGTCACCAAGTATAGGGTAGACCGCGTATACAGGTTATTCCAACAGAATAATAAGAAATAGAATAACAACAGTTCTCTTCATGAATAAGAAAGAATAACACCCCTTACCGTTTTAAAGAAGAGCTGAAATAAGGAAGTAGTTAAGTAGCAGAATACTTTTCTTCTCTCTCTCTATAGTTTTTTTCTATAGTTTTTTTCTCTAGAGTTCAGTGAATTCGTAAGAAATAATGAAGGAATGAGCTGCTATTTATAGAAAAATGGAATGCATAGTAACTAATCCATGAACGGTCCAAATTGATTACTTTAATCTGACGGTCCATATTTAAAAAAAATCTTTTAAATAAAATATAATATATTCTATTTATAGAATAACTTTAATAAAGTATTCTGTTTTATATAAAAATATGTTTCTGTTTTATTACGTTAATAATACGAATAAAATAAAACGTCATTATCGCTAAATAATTCATATTATTAACTGACAATAATTGAATCAAACTAAGTGACTTCTCACATAAGCAGTAATAATCAATACTGTGTGCTATTATGCAACCATACGTATTAATGTACTTTTACTACCGAGTAGTTCAACAGTATCAATAGTAAAACTTCCGCCGTTATTTTTAATAAAATATTTTTGTCGTTTTCTCAATCCGACAATAATTCCGTTGTGGGGTCCACCAATGATTGTGCCGTTGTACGAATATTCTTTGTTAAAACGAATATTTTCCGACCAATCGAATATTATATAACAACTTGCGTACTTTGTAAAATTTATAAATATTACCCACAACTATAACATTATATCAATTTAACTCCTAATATTCAAAAATGATATTTATAGAAAATTCATCTTTATTTATAAAAGTTGGGGTCTTACAACCACCCCTTCTTATGAAATTTCGCCCTCGAAATTAGGGTACGTACCTGGTATGTCGAAGAGGTAAGGATACCTTGATTTCATTTCAGATTCTAACTTACAAGTCATTTCCTCAACATCGTGATTTCTCCACAAAACTTTGACTTGAGGTATAACTTTGGAGCATAGAATATGTTCCTTCTTATCCAAGATTTGAACAGGAACTTCTTCATACGTCAAATCTTCTGCTATTTCGTCCGGTTCTAACTCAATAATGTGGTTCGGGTCTTCCACATATTTACGTAACATGGATATGTGAAAAACTTTATGAACACGAGACATACTTGGCGGTAAAGCGAGTCTATAAGCCATAGTTCCTACTCGATCGAGAATTAAAAATGGACCGATGAATCGAGGATTGATCTTTTCTCTCTTTCTAAATCTCGTAACTCCTTTCCATGGAGCAACACGTAAGAACACATGATCTCCTATATCAAATTTCACGTCCTTTCGATGAAGATCAGCATAACTCTTTTGTCGATCTTGTGAGGTTTTTATACGTTGTCGGATCACTTGAATTTTTTCTGTAGTCATACGTACCAACTCCGGTCCCAACAACGTTGCTTCACCCACCTCATCCCAGCATACTGGAGAATGACATTTTCTTCCATACAATGCTTCGAATGGAGCCATGCCAATACTTGCTTGATAACTGTTGTTGTAGAAAAACTCCACCAATGGTAAGAACTTGTCCCAACTTCCCTTGAAATCAAGGATACAAAGTCTTAATAGATCTTCGAGTGTTTGAATTGTCCTCTCTGATTGTCCGTCCGTCTGAGGATGATATGCCGAACTAAATCGTAAATCCTTGCCCATAGCTTTTTGTAAACTAACCCAAAATCGTGAAGTGAATCTTGGGTCTCGATCTGAAACTATGGATACTGGCATACCATGCAGTCTTACAATCTCGTTTATGTACATATGAGCAAGACGTTCAAGTGTATAAATTTCTAGTATCGGTAAGAAATGAGCAGACTTGGTCAATCTATCAATAATGACCCAAATCGCATTTATACCTTGAGAAATCTTAGGAAGACCGGTAATGAAATCCATGGTAATGTGCTCCCACTTCCATTCTGAAATTTCAAGTGGTTGCAATGGACTTTTTGGTACGTGATGCTCCGCTTTGACTCGTTGACAAGTTAGACACCTTGAGATAAACAGCGTTATCTCTCTCTTCATATTGTTCCACCAAAATGTATGACGAAGATCATGATACATTTTGGTACTTCCAGGATGGATTGCAAACGGTGTGTTGTGCGCCTCCATCATGATTTCATACTTTAAATCAGGGTTGTTAGGAACACAAAGTCTGGAGTTGACTCGAAGTATTCCTTCTTCATCGATTCTTGCTTCCGGCATAGCACCTTCTTACACTTTCTTCCTCATACGCATCAGCTCCAGGTCTGTAGCTTGAGCAGCTTTAACTTTATCGATTAAAGTTGGTTCTACTCGTATATTCACCATCATCACATGGGTCTCTAGAGTCTTTGACTCTATCTCCATTCTTTGCAAGTCACACAAAATGGGCCTTTGTGTTGACAATATTGCACTCGTACTTGCATATGATTTTCTACTCAATGCGTCAGCTACCACGTTCGCTTTTCTAGGATGGTATTGAATGGTATGATCATAATCTTTCAACAGTTTAAGCCAACGTCGTTGTCGCATGTTGAGTTCCTTTTGAGTGAAGAAATATTTGAGGCTTTTATGATCCGTAAAGATCTCCACCTTCTCCCCATACAAGTAATGCCTCCAAATTTTAAGTGCAAAGACAACAGCTGCCAACTCTAGATCATGAGTAGGATAATTTCTCTCATATTCCTTGAGTTGTCTTGATGCATAGGCTATGACTTTTCTATGTTGCATGAGAACGCATCCCAACCCTTTGGTCAAAGCATCACTGTAGATGACAAATCCCTCCGAGCCAGATGGTATTGTTAGAACAGGTGTTGAAATGAGTCTCCTCTTGAGTTCTTGAAAACTCTTCTCACATTCTTCGCTCCAACCGAACTTTGTATCTTTCCGAGTCAGCTGAATTAATGGAGTAGCGATTCGGGAAAATCCTTCCACGAATCTCCGATAATAACCAGCTAAACCAAGAAAGCTACGTACTTCGGTCACTAATTAAGGTTGCTCCCAGCTTTGAATAGCTTCAATCTTTGCCGGGTCAACCGATATTCCACGACTTGATACTACGTGCCCAAGGAATGCTACCTCCTCCAGCCAGAACTCGCATTTCTTCAACTTGGCATAAAGCTTGTATTCACGAAGCTTTTGGAGTACCAGCCTCAAGTGTTGCTCATGATCTTCACGGCTTTTGGAATAAATAAGGATGTCATCAAAAAAGACGACCACAAAGTGATCCAAATATTCCTTGAATACCCGGTTCATCATATCCATGAAGGCAGCAGGAGCATTAGTCAATCCAAAGGACATGACTAGGAATTCATAATGCCCGTACCGAGTTCTGAAAGCCGTCTTTAGAATATCCTCAGTTCTAACCTTCAGCTGATGATATCCAGAACGAAGATCGATCTTTGAAAAAAATTGTGCTCCTTGCAACTGGTCAAACAGGTCATCAATACGTGGTAATGGGTACCTGTTTTTGATGGTGACATGATTCAACTCCCGATAATCAATACAAAGTCGCATACTTCCATCTTTCTTCTTCACGAATAGCACAGGAGCACCCCAAGGAGAAGTACTAGGACGAATAAAGCCAATGTCTAACAATTTCTGCAGTTGGATCTTTAACTTCTGAAGTTTAATAGGAGCCATTCGATATGGGGCTTTGAAAATGGATTTTGTACCGGGTTCAAGGTCGATACAAAATTTAATTTCACGCTCTGGGGGTAGGCCAGGAAGTTCTTCAGGGAATACGTCAGGGAATTTATTAACAATAGAAATATCATTCAAAACTGACGTATTTTTATTTAGATCCGTGACATGAGCTAAGAAAGCTTGACATCCGTTTTTCAATAAACGAATAGCTTTATGGTTTGAGATGACAGCAATTGATTTTAATGGTTTGGTTGCTTGAATTCGCATAATAGGTCGATTAGGAATATGAAAGCTAACAACCTTACGAAAACAATTAATTTTTACATGATGAGTAGTTAACCAATCAATCCCTAGAATCACGTCAAATGCAAGTATTTTTAATGAAATAAGATCGACAGGTAATGTGTGGGTACCAACTTGAACCAAACAAGACTTATAAACCGTGGATGTAATGAAGGTTTCTCCCAATGGAGTTTCAACAGATAAGTCAAAGTCTAATTTCTCCGGAGTCAAATTTAATCGATGAGCGCAAGTAGGAGAAATAAAAGAATGGGTAGAACCGGTATCAAATAAAGTATAGACTTCGTTAGAGTTTATGATAAGCTTACCCGTGATGACCTCATTTGGGTTCCTTGCTTTCTGGGAGGTCACAACAAACGCTCTCCCTTGCACTACCAGCTTTGAATTTTCTGGGACGACCTTTGGTGTCTCCATCTTGGATGAACTTGTTTTTGGTAAACGATAAAATCGAGCTAAATGACCTTCTCTTCCACAATTATAACATGCTTTTGACGACATCGCGCAATTTGGACTGATGTGCCCCTCCCCTCCGTATTTGAAATATATGATAGGTGGTCGTTCTCCTTCCTTAACAACGGGTGCTGGTGCTGACGTCTTTCCATCATTGTTGAATCTCCTCTTCTAGAAATGACCATTCTTATTATTTTGGCCCTGATTACCACCGAAATGGTTACCATTTCTGGCCTGTTGATTCCCTTCACGCTTGTTGTCATCGCTTCAATGACTGCTCTCACTGGTATTATTATTTTGTCGACTGCTCTCTTTTGGTTACGTTGACTCATTATCGCGCTCCACTAACTGAGCCCTATTCACAACATCTGAATACAAACACAGTTTATGAGAAATAAGATGTTGACATATCTCAGGTTTCAAACCTCGCAAAAACATTCGCGTCATTCGCTCTTCATTATCCACCAAGTGGGACACAAACCGGGACAACTCAGCAAATTTAGCCTCATACTGCGACACGGTCATATTATTCTGCTCCAATTTGATGAACTTCACCTCCTTCATGTGACGAACACTTTCGAGAAAGTATTTTTCATTGAACAGCTCTTGGAACTTCTCCCAAGACATCTTCAGTGCGGCAGGTTGAGTACGCTTAATCGATTTCCACCAGTAATCTGTCTCTCCTCGCAACATAAAGATGGCAAAGGGAACCTTTTGCTCCTCGGAGCATCCCAAGACATCAAATATCTTGGTGATCTGCTTTATCCATGTTTTCGCTACAAGTGGTTTTGGCTCTCCCTTAAACTCCGGTGGTCCCAGCTCCTTGAACTGTTTAGCGGTGACCGTCCGAGAGTTTTCAGTGTTTCTACCTACATTTTGAACAGGAGCCGCTCTCGCCTGCTGTTGCATGAACTGCATAAAGCTTCTGAACATTTCATCATTCATCATTTGGTCAGTATTGTTGTTTGCATGAGGATTGTCGCCTTCCTGATGCACATTATCTCGATTATTGATATGTGGTGAATCAACAGTCACCTGTCCTCCATTGCTATTCTCAACATTCTCGGATGCCATTTTTAGATACTGCCACAAAATAAAAGTTAATTGATATGTCATATATTATCCTTATATTCTGACCGACCAATTAAATACCATGCAAATAAACTTAGGTATGTCATACTAGCGAAGGAATTCCCCGTCTCTCCCCTCCTAGTTCTATTCTCACATCTTAGCCAGGGATCATATCCCTAAGCTCTGATACCAACTGTGACGCCCCCAAAATTAGGTATACATCACCCATCTTGGGTCGCCAAATACATGGTACAGAATTCAAATACAACTTACTAATACAACTGTCGTACACAATACGACAAAATATAAACTGTGAGTTTGAATACAAATATTATCTTCTAGAGAGTATCCATACTCAAAAGGAGTCCTCATTATAATTATTATCACACTATTACATAGAATAGTGAGGACTACTAATACTATCATCTAGTCCATCACTCCGTTCCCCGACTCGTCCCAGCTATATTCTCATGTCCTGAAGAGAACAGTGAAAGAAAGGGTGAGCTCAACTAGCCCAGTAAGAAATATTATGACTAAGATAATGCAGAATAAATTATCATTAGCCTTCAACAGTGTTAAACTGATAAAATATAACAAACATCAAGTTTAACTGCAGCGGAACAAGCAATCCATTAAAAGAGTCAAGTAGAAAATAAAATCTATTATCTTCTATGATTTAAAAGGTTTTTCAACACTGTTATCGCTGAGACTCAGCTTAATAAAATAATCCACATCATCGAATCACCCCTGCACTACGGCCAAGGATATTCGTGTATTTATTAATGGTCATGATCATACCAACAACTGTCCATCAATGCACTACGAACCAATGAGAACTTTTACCACATTATTTGTAACATTACGGTCATGATTATACCGAATAATCCCTGGTCATAATCATACCAATTCCATCTATGCACTACAGGCCACAGATGACTTTCAACATTTTATAAACATGAGGATGATGACAATGATATAAGAATTCAATAAAACAAGTTCAAGAATTAATTTATCCAAGAATTAACAACGTCCAAATTGTCAACATGATACTGTTTTGTGGAGTAAAATTCAAGAATACTTAGAAGAATATTTTCATGAAAAGATACTGGATGAACCGCAATTATCAAGGATATTCCACTAATTTCATGGAGTATAGAAGTTAAAACTTAACCAACTGAGTATAATAAAGAATGGAATAACAAAAGAAATCACCCGGCATGCGATAGACCGCACAGACAGATTATTCCAACAGAATAATAAATAATGGAACCAGGTCCGGCGTAAACGCACAGACATGATATTCCAACAGAATAATAATAAAGACGGAACCAGGTCCGGTGTAAAATACACAGACAGGATGTTCCAACAGAATAATAATACAGACGGAACCAGGTCTGGTGTAAAACACATAGACAGGATATTCCAACAGAATAATAATAAAGACGGAACCAGGTCTGGTGTAAAACACACAGACAGGATGTTCCAACAGAATAATAGAAGAATGTCACCAAGTATAGGGTAGACCACGTATACAGGTTATTCTAACAGAATAATAATAAATGGAATAACAACAGTTCTCTTCATGAATAAGAAAGAATAACACCCCTTACCGTTTTAAAGAAGAGCTGAAATAAGGAAGTAGTTAAGTAGCAGAATACTTTTCTTCTCTCTCTCTATAGTTTCTCTCTAGAGTTCAGTGAATTCGTAAAAAATAATGAAGGAATGAGCTGCTATTTATAGAAAAATGGAATGCATAGTAACTAATCCATGAACGGTCCAGATTGATTACTTTAATCTGACGGTCCATATTTAAAGAAAAATCTTTTAAATAAAATATAATATATTCTATTTATAGAATAACTTTAATAAAGTATTCTGTTTTATATAAAAAGATGTTTCTGTTTTATTACGTTAATAATACGAATAAAACAAAACGTCATTATCGCTAAATAATTCATATTATTAACTGGCAATAATTGAATCAAACTGAGTGACTTCTCACATAAGCATTAATAATCAATACCGTGTGCTACTATGCAACCATACGTATTACTGTACTTTTACTACCGAGTAGTTCAACAGTATCAATGGTAAAACTTCCGCCGTTATTTTTAATAAAATATTTTTGTCGTTTTCTCAATCCGATAATAATTTCATTGTGGGGTCCACCAATGATTGTGCCGTTGTACGAATATTCTCTGTTAAAATGAATATTCCCCGACCAATCGAATATTATATAACAACTTGCGTACTTTGTAAAATTTATAAATATTACCCACAACTATAACATTATATCAATTTAACTCCATAATATTCAAAAACGATATTTATAGAAAATTCATCTTTATTTATAAAAGCTGGGGTCTTACAACATCTCTCCGAGAAACAGGCCCCAAAGATACTTGAGGAGAGAGACCGTATAAGTAAGATTTCTTATGCTTCACGAATAGGATCTATCATGTACGGTATGATATGTACTAGACCAGATATCGCTCATGCACTTAGTGTAACAAGCAGATATCAGTCGAATCCAGGAGAAGAACATTGGAAGGCAGTGAAAAATATCCTAAAGTACTTAAGAAGAACCAAGGATGTATTTCTTGAATACGGTGGGCCTGAATTGAAACTAGAGGGCTTCACAGATTCAAGTTTTCAAACAGACCAAGATGACAGTAAATCCGTTTCAGGATATGTGTTTACCTTAAACGGTGGCGCAGTGAGTTGGAAGAGTTCCAAACAGCAAACAGTTGCTGATTCAGTGACAGAGGCAGAGTACATAGCTGCAAGTGAAGCTGCAAAGGAAGCTGTTTGGATGAAGAAGTTCATTACCGAACTTGGTGTAGTTCCTAGCATTACAAGACCAGTACCTTTATTCTGTGACAACACCGGAGCTGTTGCGCAGGCTAAGGAACCCAAATCTCATCAGAAATCCAAACACGTGTTGCGGCAGTTTCATTTGATCAGAGAGATCATTGAAAGAGGAGACATCACCCTAGAGCGTGTGGACTCTCAAGATAATATTACAGATCTATTTACTAAAGCGTTAACACAATATCAGTTCGATCGTCACTTAGAGAACAAGAGTATGAGATACCACGGCGATTGGTTTTAGTGCAAGTGGGAGATTGAAAGTAGTATGCATACAAGCCAATCATGTATGATGATAAAGCATATACTTTGTAATCAATCTTATTTATTTATTAATAAAAGAATTATTTATTAAAGACATTTATTATCTACATGGTGTTGTTTTAAATAATATGTGATAAACCCATAGTTTTAAGCAATGCTTTTAAAATCATGATGAGATCATGCTAATGAGATCTAAATTCTTAGATAGCTTAAAACTAAAATGTTCACAATCAATGTGTAATACCTGAAAAAAAATAATTAAATAATAAAAATTATTTTGTTTTAAATTGTATTAATTGTACTTTGTCTTTTAATTGGGTCAAGCTAGTCATTTACTTTTGGGCTAATAAGTATTAATAAATGATGAATAAATTAAGTTGATAAAATTGGGCCTTAAAACTAATTTGATTTAATTTATAGGTGGGTAAAATTAAAATTCTATTTAAATTAGCAGAGTTTATCAGTTATATAAATAAATATTTAAACCCTAATCTATCTCATACATCACTGAAACGAACTGGGGAAAAAAAAAGGGCACGCTGCTGCTGCTGCAGAGGAAAAAAAAAGGAAGAGGAAATCGGATTCACTTCTGTAGAAGATAAGAGAACAAGAAATTGAGTTTTGATTTCAAGTAAGTCATATATTTATATTTAGGTGTGTGTATTATCTGTAATCTAAGACAATTGCACAAGAAGTTAATGACATATTGCTATCTAATGCTAATTGATCTTTAATAAAGACTTGTTGCTCTCTAATTCAATTAAATTAATTCAATTTTATGAAATCCTTTCAGTTTTTTTTTCAAACGAAGCACGTGGTTATATGTTATGCATAATGATTACAAGAAGTTTTTTTTTCTAAGATTACTACTGTGTATGTGCATAATTCAGGGCTATGTCAGAAAGGCCAAAGGGCGTCAATATATATATATATATATATATATATATATATATATATATATATATATATATATATATAAGCCATAGAATGAAACTTACAAACCGGATTGATAAATTAAATTAGAAGTTATGTATATTAACTTAAACAAATTAATTTTACTGTTAAAGACATAAAGGTTAATAATAAATTTAATAATATTACGTTATTAATGACGATATTGTAATAAAATTTTGTAAATTTATTAGATTGGACGGAGAGAGTCTAAACGAGTGTTATTGAAATTTTGGGTATTACATTGCTTAATCCATGTACGGATTCCGTACTCTTTCAGCGAGATTGTTTTAATTTTAATTCGTTCGTTTTGCTACTCGTTTAAAAATTTTGTATTACCTCTTATAATTATTTCTTATCAAATTCATTGTGATAGTTTCGTTTGGCGTTCATAGTTGAAACTCATATTTGTACTCTTTAGGCTAGTACAACATGTCTAAATTTATTTTGATAGTTGTAGTAATGTGCATGTTAGTATATGTTTGGAGACTTTGAGTTAATGATTCATTTCAATTTAATATGCACATATTAGAACCCTTGGTGTTAATATTATGTCGCATGTGTTGTGACATGATATTTTTATTAGAATACCGTAGGGTATACCTGAGCTATAACCACCTGTGGGGGTACCACAGGCATGTCCTCTTGGCACCGAGGCATGACACCTTCTGTGGCGGTGTGATCAGTCCACGGTGTCTCCGTTTTGTGCTTCGTTGGGAGTTGGCCATTTGGTATTTTGTTGTGGGAGGCGTATGGGTCGACCCTAGTTTCTGTTCTGTTCTGTTCTGCGGATTGGTGATGTTTGTGCCAAACACGCCTTCCGATTTTACATGCATTGGATTCGCGGTCCAATGTGTGTGACTTGCCTGTGTGGCATTATTTGACTTGCCTGTGTGGCATTATTTGATTTGCCTGTGTGACACTATTTGACTTGCATGTGTGGCACAGTATATTATGTTTTGTTCTGAGATTATTTGACTTGTCTGTGTGGCACAGTATATTATGTTTTGTTCTGAGCTCGGTATGAAATAACACCCAGCCATTTGATTCAGCCTATTATTTCGTTGTGTTAGTTTTGTTCATTTCGTTTTAGTTCATTTCGTTTCTTTTCATTTAATTGAGTTATATATTTCGGTTCATTATTTGTATTCTACATTCGTACTGTGCATTTGGCTCATGCTGTATTTTTCTTCCGGCAGGTAATCAGGAGAATCAAGGGCAAGTGTGATGAGAGCTTCATTCATTCCAATGATTTAGAAATATTCTGTTTAGACTTGATGTGTCAGTTTACCTGGAATTGTAATAATTATTTTAGATTGTGGTTTGAGACAGTTTGAGATTTATTATGGTTGACTCGTGGTATTTATCAGTTAAAGCCGCTCAAGCTACATACTAAGAGCTGATAAATGTGAAGAAGAAGGTTCAAGAGGGCGTTATTCTAGAAGCAAGAATCGACGAAGAGAGGAAATCTCAACTCTCGATTTAATTGGCCCATTTGAAATCCTAGATGAAGTAGGAACTGTGGCCTATAGACTCGTTTTACCGCCAAGTATGTTGCGTGTTCAGAACATTTTTTTTTTCGTATCGATGTTACGTAAATATGTGGACGACCCGAACCGCATTATTAATTTAAAACCGGACGAAATAGCGAAAGATTTAACGTATGAGGAGATACGTGTTAACATCTTGGATAAGAAGGATCATATTCGATGCTTAAAGGTTATACCTCAAGAGTTAGAATTTGAAGTGAAGTCAAGGTATCCTCACATGTTCGGCATACCAAGTACGTATGTAAATTTCTATGTTCGGCATACCAAGTACGTACGTAAATTTCGAGGGCAAAATTCCATAAGGAGGGGAGATTGTGAAACCCCAGTTTTTATGAATAAATATTTAATTTTTCTCGAAATAATTTTTTTTATATTATTGTGTGGATTTGATATAATAGTTATGGGTAGTATTTATAAATTTTGCAAAGTATGGAAGTTGTCATATTATATTCGATTGGTCGGAGAATATTCTTTTTGTCGGGGAATATCCGTACGACGGTATAATTATTGGTGGACCCCACAATAGAATTATTGTCGGATTGAGAAAACGACAAAAATACTTTATGAAAATAACGGCGGAAGTTTTATCGTTGATACTGTTGAACTACTCGGTAGTAAAAGTACAGTAATACGTGTGGTTGCATAGTAGCATACGGTATTAATTATTAATGCTTATGTGAGAAGTCACTCAGTTTGATTCCATTATTGTCAGTTAATAATATGAATTATTTAGCGATAATGACGTTTTGTTTTATTCGTATTATTAACGTAATAAAACAGAAACATCTTTTTATATAAAACAGAATACTTTATTAAAGTTATTCTATAAATAGAATATATTATATTTTATTTAAAAAAAATTTCTTTAAATATGGACCGTCAGATTAAAGTAATCAATCTAGACCGTTCATGGATTAGTTACTATGCATTCTATTTTCCTATAAATAGAAGCTCATTCCTTCATTATTTTCTTACGAATTCACTGAACTCTAGAGAGAGAAGCTATAAAGAGAGACTATATAGAGATAGAAGAAAAGTTTTCTGCTACTTCAATACTCTTATATCCAGTTCTTTTACGGTAAGGGGTGTTATTCTTTCTTATTCATGAAGAGAACTGTTGTTATTCCATTTCTTATTATTATGTTGGAATAACCTGTATACGCGGTCTACCCTATACTTGGTGACATTCTTCTATTATTCTGTTGGAACATCCTGTCTGTGTGTTTTACACCTGACCTGGTTCCGTTTTTATTATTATTCTGTTGGAACATCCTGTCTGTGTGTTTTACACCGGACCTGGTTCCGTTTTTATTATTATTCTGTTGGAACATCCTGCCTGTGTGTTTTACACCGGACCTGGTTCCGTTTTTATTATTATTTTGTTGGAACATCCTGTCTGTGTGTTTTACACCAGACCTGGTTCCGTCTTGTTATTATTCTGTTGGAATATCCTGTCTGTGTGTTTTACACCGGACCTGTTTCCATTATTTATTATTCTGTCGGAATATCCTGTCTGTGCGGTTACGCCGGACCTGGTTCCATTATTATTATTCTGTTAAGAATAACCTGTTTGTGCGGTCTATCGCATGCATGGTGATTTCTTTTGTTATTCCATTCTTTATTATACTCAGTTGGTTAAGTTTTGACTTCTATACTCCATGAAATTTATGGAATATCCTTGACATTTGCGCTTCATCTAGTATCTATTCATGAAAATATTCTCCTGATCATTCTTGAATTTTACTCCACAAAGTAGTATCATGTTGACAATTTGGACGTTGTTAATTCTTGGATAAATTAATTCTTGAACTTGTTTTATTGAATTCTTATATCATTGTCATCATCCTCATGTTTATAAAATGTTAAAAGTCATCTGTGGCCTGTAGTGCATAGATGGACTTGGTATGATTATGACCAGGGATTATTCGGTGTAATCATGACCGTAATGTTACGAATGATGTGGTAAAAGTCCTCATTGGCCCGTAGTGCATTGATGGGCAGTTGTTGGCATGATCATGACCATTAATGAATATACAAATATCCTTGGCCGTAGTGCAGGGGTGATTCGATGATGTGGATTATTTTATTAAGCTGAGTCTCAGCGATCACAGTGTTGGAAAATCTTTTAAATCATAAAAGATAGTAGAGTTTATTTTCTACTTGACTCTTTTAATGGATTGCTTGTTCCGCTGCAGTTAAACTTGATGTCTATTATATTTTATCAGTTTAACATTGTTGAAGGCTAATGATAATTTATTCTGCATTATCTTAGTCATAATATTTCTTACTGGGCTAGTTGAGCTCACCCTTTCTTTCACTGTTCTCTTCAGGAAATGAGAACGTAGCTGGGGCAAGTCGGGGAACGGAGTGATGGTTCGAATGATAGTATTAGTTAGTAGTCCTCACCATTCTATTTAATAGTGTGTTAATAAATGTAATGAGGACTCCTTTTGAGTATGAATACTCTCTAGAAGATAATATATGTATTCAAACTCACAGTTTATGTTTTGTCGTATTGTACACGACAGTTGTATTAGTAAGTTGTATTTGTATTCTGTACTATGTATCTGATGACCCAAGATGGGTGATGTATACCTAATTTTGGGGGCGTCACAGGTGCTCCAGTTTTGTTTGTGAAGAAGAAGGATGGATCTGTGAGATTGTGCATAGACTACAGGGAGTTGAACAAGATTACCATCAGGAATCGGTATCCATTGCCGAGGATTGATGACTTGTTTGACCAACTTCAGGGGCAAAATATTTTTCGAAGATAAACTTGAGGTCGTGCTATCATCAGTTGAGGGTGAAGGATGAGGATATTCCTAAGACGACTTTTCGTACTCGATATGGGCATTACGAGTTTCTGGTGATGCCATTCGGGTTGACTAACGCTCCGGTGGTGTTTATGGATTTAATGAATCGGGTGTTCAGGGAGTACTTAGACCAATTTGTTATTGTCTTTATTGATGATATTTTGGTTTACTCCAAGTTTAAAGAAGAGCATGAAGAACATCTTCGCACAGTGTTGGGGATTTTACAGAAAGATAAATTGTATGCTAAATTCTCTAAATGCGAGTTTTAGTTGGAGCAGGTTGCATTTTTGGGACATGTTGTCTCTGCTGAAGGCATTAAGGTGGATCCTGCGAAGGTTGAGGCTATCACTAAATGGTCGAGACCTACTACGGTGACAGAGATTAGGAGTTTCTTGGGTTTGGCAGGGTATTATAGGAGGTTTGTGGAAGGGTTTTCCTTGCTTGCCTTGCAATTGACTCAGTTGATGAGAAAGGGCACGAAGTTTGTGTGGAGTGAGGAGCGCGAAAAAAGTTTTGAGGAGTTGAAGAAACGACTTGTGACAACTCCTATACTTGCATTGCCGTCGGGGACGGGAGATTACCAGATTTATAGTGATGCTTCTAAGAAGGGCTTGGGGTGTGTTTTGATGCAACACGGTAAGGTGATTGCTTATGCTTCTAGGCAGCTTAAACCTTACGAGGTGAACTACCCCACTCATGATTTGGAGTTGGAAGCGGTGATCTCTGCCCTAAAGATTTGGAGGCATTATTTGTATGGAGAGACTTGTGACATCTTCACCGATCACAAAAGTCTTAAATACATTTTCACTCAAAAGTAGCTCAACATGAGGCAGAGGCGTTGGTTGGAGCTTCTAAAAGATTATGATGCTAGAATTCAGTATCACCCGGGGAATGCGAATGTGGTTGCAGATGCTCTTAGCCGGAAGAGTTCAGGGAGTGTAGCAGCCCTTATTACACAACCTCAACTTATTTCGGATATGGATCGGCTAGAGTTGGAGTTGTATGTACGAGGTTCAGATGGGCATTTAGCGGGTATGAGAGTTGAGCCCTCTCTTATCTCGCGGATCAAAGAAGTTCAAAAGGAAGATGGGGAGTTGTGGAGTATGACGCAAAATCTAGAGGAGGGCAAGCAGCCCGAATTTCGTATTGATGACCATGGCGTGATTTGGTTGGGTGAGCGGTTGTGTGTACCGTCCGATCCAATCCTTCGGGAGGCGGGGTTGGCTGAGTCTCATAGTTCGCCATTTTCTATTCATCTAGGTTCTACAAAGATGTATAGGGATTTAAAGAAGAATTTTTGGTGGAATAGGATGAAACGAGACGTGGCTGAATATGTTGGAAAGTGTCTTACTTGTCAACAAGTGAAGATAGAACATCAACGAGCTAGTGGTTTGCTGCAACAATTAGACATTCCAGTGTGGAAGTAGGAAGATATCACGATGGATTTTGTGACTGGTTTACCGAAGACTTTCAGGAAGAATGATGTCATTTGGGTAGTGGTGGACCGGCTGACTAAATCGGCACACTTTTTGGCTATCCATGAGGGCTACTCGGTGGATAGGTTGGCACATATCTTTCAGCAGGAGATTGTTAGACTTCATGGCACTCCAGTGTCTATTGTTTCAGATCGGGACCCACGGTTTACTTCACGGTTTTGGAAAGGGTTTCAACGAGCCTGGGGCACTCGGCTCAACTTTAGTACTTCTTTCCATCCACAAACTGATGGACAATCCAAAATGACTATTTAGACTTTAGAGGATATGTTGAGGTCTTGTGCACTTGAGTGGTCGGGTAATTGGGATGATTACTTGAGCCTAGTTGAGTTTGCTTACAACAACAGCTGGTATGCAAGTATTGGGATGGCTCCGTTTGAGGCATTGTATGGTAGAAAGTGTCGGGCACCAACTTGTTGGGATGAGGTTGGCGAAAGGGCCATAGAAGGGCCTGAGTTAGTTCAAATTACTACGGAGAAGGTAGCGGTGGCTAAGGAGAAATTGAAGTCGGCTCGATCACGGCAGAAGAGTTATTCTGATAAGTATAGTAGGACTTTAGAGTTTGAACCTGGTGAGCATGTGTTTCTAAAGGTTTCTCCTTGGAAGGGCATTCGGCGATTTGGGTTGAAAGGGACACTTAGTCCGCGATATATTGGCCCATTTGAGATTTTAGAGAGGGTTGGTGAGGTTGCTTATCGGTTAGCTTTGCCTCCACAGCTAGCTCACGTGCACAATGTGTTCCATGTGTCAGTGTTGAGGAGTTATCATTATCATCCGTTGCACATGGTGCAATATCCATTTGATAAGATTCAAGAGGATCTTACTTGTGAGGAGAAAGCTGAGGCAATTTTGGATCGTCAAGAAAGGATTATGAGGAGGAAGACTATTCCGTTTGTTAAGGTTTTGTGGAGAAATCATTCAGAGCGGGAAGCCACATGGGAGATTGAGGAATCTATTCGAGCGGAGTATCCGCATCTCTTTGAAAATTAGGTGTGTTCCATTCTTTTGATTCCGGGGACGGAATCCTTTTTAAGGGGTAGGTGATGTAATACTTGAAAAAAAAATTTAAATAATAAAAATTATTTTGTTTTAAATTGTATTAATTGTACTTTGTCCTTTAATTGGGTCAAGCTAGTCATTTACTTTTGGGCTAATAAGTATTAATAAATGATGAATAAATTAAGTTGATAAAATTGGGCCTTAAAACTAATTTGATTTAATTTATAGGTGGGTAAAATTAAAATTCTATTTAAATTAGGAGAGTTTATCAGTTATATAAATAAATATTTAAACCCTAATCTATCTCATACATCACTGAAACGAACTGGGGAAAAAAAAAAGGGCACGCTGCTGCTGCTGCAGAGGAAAAAAAAGGAAGAGGAAATCGGATTCACTTCTGTAGAAGATAAGAGAACAAGAAATTGAGTTTTGATTTCAAGTAAGTCATATATTTATATTTAGGAGTGTGTATTATCTGTAATCTAAGACAATTGCACAAGAAGTTAATGACATATTGCTATCTAATGCTAATTGATCTTTAATAAAGACTTGTTGCTCTCTAATTCAATTAAATTAATTCAATTTTATGAAATCCTTTCAGTTTTTTTTTTCAAACGAAGCACGTGGTTATATGTTATGCATAATGATTACAAGAAGTTTTTTTTTCTAAGATTACTACTGTGTATGTGCATAATTCAGGGCTATATCAGAAAGGCCAAAGGGCGTCAATATATATATATATATATATATATATATATATATATATATATATATATATATATATATATATATATATATTAATAGGTATTAAGCCATAGAATGAAACTTACAAACCGGATTGATAAATTAAATTAGAAGTTATGTATATTAACTTAAACAAATTAATTTTACTGTTAAAGACATAAAGGTTAATAATAAATTTAATAATATTACGTTATTAATGACGATATTGTAATAAAATTTTGTAAATTTATTAGATTGGACGGAGAGAGTCTAAACGAGTGTTATTGAAATTTTGGGTATTATATTGCTTAATCCAGATACAGATTTCGTACTCTTTCAGCGAGATTGTTTTAATTTTAATTCGTTCGTTTTGCTACTCGTTTAAAAATTTTGTATTACCTCTCATAATTATTTCTTATCAAATTCATTGTGATAGTTTCGTTTGGCGTTCATAGTTGGAACTCATATTTGTACTCTTTAGGCTAGTACAACATGTCTAAATTTATTTTGATAGTTGTAGTAATGTGCATGTTAGTATATGTTTGGAGACTTTGAGTTAATGATTCATTTCAGTTTAATATGCACATATTAGAACCCTTTGTGTTAATATTATGTCGCATGTGTTGTGACATGATATTTTTATTAGAATACTGTAGGGTATACCTAAGCTATAACCACCTGTGGGGGTACCACAGGCATGTCCTCTTGGCACCGAGGCATGACACCTTCTGTGGCGGTGTGATCAGTCCACGGCGTCTCCGTTTTGTGCTTCGTTGGGAGTTGGCCATTTGGTGTTTTGTTGTGGGAGGCGTATGGGTCGACCCTAGTTTATGTTCTGTTCTGTTCTGCAGATTGGTGATGTTTGTGCCAAACACGCCTTCCGATTTTACATGCATTGGATTCGCGGTCCAATGTGTGTGACTTGCCTGTGTGGCATTATTTGACTTGCCTGTGTGGCATTATTTGATTTGCCTGTGTGGCATTATTTGACTTGCATGTGTGGCACAGTATATTATGTTTTGTTCTGAGATTATTTGACTTGTCTGTGTGGCACAGTATATTATGTTTTGTTCTGAGCTCGGTATGAAATAACACCCAGCCATTTGATTCAGTCTATTATTTCGTTGTGTTAGTTTTGTTCATTTCGTTTCTTTTCATTTAATTGAGGTATATATTTCGGTTCATTATTTGTATTCTACATCCGTACTGTGCATTTGGCTCATGCTGTATTTTTCTTCCGGCAGGTAATCAGGGGAATCAAGGGAAAGTGTGATGAGAGCTTCATTCATTCCAATGATTTAGAAATATTCTGTTTAGACTTGATGTGTCAGTTTACCTGGAATTGTAATAATTATTTTAGATTGTTGTTTGAGACAGTTTGAGATTTATTATGGTAGACTCGTGGTATTTATCAGTTATTAAGACTATTCTTTTGTGGCTTTGAGCCTTGCTATTAAGTTCATCAGTTTTGTTATGTTTTGAGTAACCTCTCTTTCTATTTCGAAAAGGGGGCGTTACACAATGGATTACTAAAAAGGGGATTAGTGAATCCGGATAGATTGGAACATACGTTGTTTGCTCATTGGATGAGGATAATTGATCTCATGATCATTTGTGTGGAGACACTAAAGTAAGTATGTAGGTGCTTATTAGAGAATAAGTTCACTGAACGTGACTAGCTAAAGAATACCTAATGGAGTTTTACTTACCTGCCAATATGAATTCCTGTAGTGATAGTAGTACAAATGATCCTTAGACTTGAGATCATCATAGTATCTTATATATAATGAATTATATTTTGACTTATTCCTTAAGATTCTTAGAGTATATCAAAGAGTATGTTTGCGTGTAATAAGTTATATATGAAGATAATGAATGATCAATAAAGAATCTACCATTTCTAGTAAAAGAAGAGAAATGTCCTATGCGATTCGATAAATGACAACCTAGGAATCCTTGGCCAAGGTGGAATGAAATTTAAAAGTAGTTTCTAATTTACATTCATTAGGAGGTGTGCATTTAGGAATCGAAATACATATAATTAAATAAAATAATACTTGAAAGTAATTCCATGTCTTATATTTAATTGGGACATTGTATGGTAGAAGGATTGGATTGTACGGTAACTATTTACTCAAAGGTTCTTTTATGATTAATGTTAAAATCTATATTATCTAGAAAGTCGTTGATCGCTAGGGAGGCTTATCCCTATTATAGAATAAATATTATTTATTTAAATAAATTAATCGTTTAATTTATTTATTTAAATAAGATTAGAATTGTTCTAGTTGATTTATTCACAATCGGTTTAATATGGAAAACCTAAAGGGTCACACCATAAAAGGAAGAATAATTATTTAAGAAGTTAATGGCATAATCGTAATAATATGTTAAGTATATTTAATTTAATCTATGGTGATAGAATAAATTAAATAGCTTAATATTTATTATTTAATATTTTAGAAATATTAAATATAAATTAGTAAGAGGAGTCTTATTAATATTATTACAGCTATTATTATTTTAATTTCTAAAAGAGTTTAGGAATTAATTTAATATAAGTACTCTCATTTATTCCTAATAGGATTAGGAGAAAAAATTAGTTAAAGGAGTTTAATTAATTATCCCTAATAAGATTAGGGAGCCCATTTAATTAAAAGAGTTTAGTTAAATAAATAATACCTTATTTTAATTAAATAGGGTTACCTGATATCTTTATAAGAGGAGTCTTATATCAGATATCAAAATATACGTAATTCTAATAGTTGGAGAGTACGCCCCCTTTTTCTATAGAGATAGCAAAAACTAGAGTTTGAGCCAATACACCCTTCTTCTTGAAAATTGCTCTTCATTGGTGGATCACCTCTAGAGGCCATATACTTGGGTGGCTAACATTGATCAAAGGAAGGAATCTACCCGGAGATTCAAGAAGATCGTGGAGAAGTAGGAGGTGAACTCGTACCTGTGGAAGCTCGTATCTACAAGGGTATGATTTCATAATTTCTTGTTCTTCGTTTAATTAATAATATGCATAAAGGATGATCTGGGTAATTAGTTTGTGAAAAATTTTAAAATCTGATTTTACTTTGATTCCGCTATTTTTGTAATTTGATTGCTACTTTGATTTTCACAAAACCTAACAAGTACTACACCCGGTGTGAGGAGAATCATCGGGCAGGCATCGACGGTACTGCTCTGGCGTATGAAAATTGTCGACGTTATCCCTTCGCTCGTGAACGACATCAGCATCCTCCTTGGCATCACCATCCTTCTAACTCGAGATTGTCAGCCTACTTGGGATCGTCACCCTGTTAATACAATTAAAAATATAACTCATTAATCCATACGAAAAAATTAAAGACACAACTAAATAAAAATTAAATAACATGCAAAATAGTCAACTTAAAATGAATAGTATATTTGAGTATTCAGGGGCTGACTCAACATTGGCCCAAAAGCGTCCATGAGTAGGGTAACCACCATCCGGACCTTTTCATTGCGTATTGCGGCGGATTGCTCAGGAGGGATACCCGTACTCTCGGTGGTGGCCCTAACTGCAATGTTATGAGCAAGTGGTGGAGGCGAGCATGGCTGGGTAGGTCCTAATGACAGAATATCGAATTTGTACCAAAAATCTCCAACGCCGCCGCCATAACCATCTGGAACATGGCGTCGTCTAACCCAGCGCCCATATGTGATGGTCCTACGGATGCTCTCGGACGCAGGCGCTGACTAGAGCCAACAAAAATAAATATAACTTTGATAATAATCTTCCTCACTTTATTCATAAACGAGAAATATACTAAAATTTATACCTCCAGGTAGTGTATAGACCGGTATCATCGGCAACCCCAGCACTCGATACCTGCTGGTAGTGCTATTGGGAGGATCTTAAGACGCGACCTAAAGAGCCATCTCCTTATCCTGAGATAAAATAATCTCCGGCGAAGGGATGGTGGAAGTATGTATGATCCGGAGTTGGCTTCGATTCTTCTTCATCTGCTCGGACTTCGTCTTGAAGATATCAACAGCCCAATACGTACACATGGCATCCCATGCTGCATCTGAGACTATCTACGGTTGTTAATCTCGTATAGTAGTCCCGAGCTGGTCTACAACTATACCCGGGCTGCCCTCTGCCTTATATCGTACAACCAGCCGACATAGTTCTTCCAATTGTGTGAAATAATAACATCGTCGTCGGCTGCCTCAGAGATACCCTCCTCAATTCTATAATATATCTAAAAAAAATATTGAATCCTCTCTCACTGAAGTCATGCTCATTCTTGAAGTGTAAGAGTTTTGTCACTGCAGATAGCCTGATATGCTTTCCATTTCCAAGATACACTAGGATCTCCCCCCCCCAATTCAGATAACATCTTGTAAAAGGCAGTAGCTGAATCATTTGGCTTTTTTTTAGCACTGCTTGACGCATGCTCATTTTCAGCCCAGTCAATATTGGTAGTGTCATACGCATCAACCAACATATGCACGACATCATAGTTATCGGTGTACGAATCCTTGTGAACTGGTTGGTCTACATTACTATCTGTCAGTTCTCACAACTCAGTTGATTCCCCGTGATGAATCCATACCGAATACCCATCCACAAACCCACGTGAATATAAGTAAAATTTAATTTCATCGGCAGTCTTCCAGATAATGTTTTTACACTTGAACACAGGCATCTTATTTTTCTAATCAGATCATCAGCGTGTTCTATTGCTTTGTTCATAAAATTGCATACCCCATCATGGTACACATGAACTAATCCCCTCGTATCAACTCGTATCCTACGGTACATCCAATTTCGGTCGACTGACATCTTTAATTGAACAAAATACATAATTAAAATAGGAATATTCATGAATTAATGTGGTCATTCATGAATTATATTTTCCTAGTATATATCTCCACTCTACATGGGTAAGGTTTCTATCCCGTTCCTGAATGCGTCTCCTCATTAATGCCAATCTTAAGCACGTTTTTTCTGTTTTAAGAAAATTTTAGTAGCACCTCCCCATGGTCTCCAAGTACACGAAATAAATAAGACAATTTGGTCTAAGTATGCACTTGGAGAATATATAGACATTAGTTGAAATATCCTCAAAAAAAAAACGTACCTTGTGAATTGACTCATGCCTAAGTGAGAGACATAACATTCAGTAACAGTCCCAACTTGGAGACTACTATTCGACATTCACTCCTAATGGGTGAATGTCAAATGGGTTTCTAAGCACCAAACCATACTACATGCACAAGTATGTATGTAGTTTATTGTAATTGTGGAAAACTAATCAAATGCTACTTAGTTTATTTTATCAATGATAAACTAAGTAATGCTACTCAGTTTATGAGAAATATAATGTGTTATGAATATAGTATACTATTTTTATTTTACTTTATATAGCAGTGGAACTATGTAAATGCTACTTAGTTTATTATATTATATTTATTTCCAATGATTTAATTAATTTATAATGTAATTAAATTTAATTTCTTTTAATTTAAATCAATTAATTTAATTTAAGTAATTTAATTTATTTATTTTAATTAAGCTTAATTTTAATTAGTAATGCTACAATATGCAATAATAATACACAAATTAGTCTAAAACAAAAAACTTAATACAGAAATAGGTTGGGCAAACAAAATTATCATTGATTGAAATTACCAGATGATAAATGGTTTGGAGAAGTTTTGGTGAAAACCAAACCGTAATTAGATGGAGGAGTTGTACACGCCGGAAAATCAAACACCACAGTACACACCGAATATCGAGTTCGGCTAGGAAGGAGGGAGGAGAAAGGAAGGAGGGCTCCAACGAGATGGATGGCACCGGTGAGATTAAGGTTTACGGTTGTGAGGTTAAAGATAATAGATAGCAAAAAGAGAAAACAGTCGAGAGAAAATCACTGATAGTCCTTCTGTTCTGTGCGGCGCTGAGAGAAAGTGATTAGGTTTTATGCCTCCTTGTTTTCGACGGATAGTTCTCTCAGAATTGATTATACCCTCGAAATTATCTCCTTATTTCTTATAGTGTCTAGCAGCAATACATCTCTAATCTCTATGCGCTTGCAACATTTCTATATCTCATGACTGACACATACAAATTTTCAAGTCAAGCAGTCAAACGAGAATAGGATTGAAAAGACTTATATTTAGAATGAATAATAATTATATGTGCATAAACCGTACACAAACAAATATGCACAAATCATATATTATCTCATGTATCACATGATAAAAGAAAGAAGTAAAAAAATGGAAAAAAAACACTTTTACACTACTGTGGTTGTAGTGTTTTAAGCAATTAGTCATTGTGTTTTTAAAATATTCAATTAACTCACTGTACTTTTTAAAATTTGTTAATCAGGTCATTCCGTCCAATTTCTTGGATGGACGTTAAGTTCAATTGTATATTTACATACGTGGCAGCCAAAAAAAAAAAGAAAAAAGAAAATATTTAATGATTGGGCAATGAATTATCCTACGTGTCTTTTTCTTTTTCTTTTATCTCATTTCCAAATAATACAAATAATATATCAAATTTTTTGTATCAATGAGATCTATTACAACATTATATTAATTTCTACAAAAATAAAAAATCATTAATTACTTGACAAAAAATAATTAAAATAATAATAAAATTAAAATAAATATTTTAATTCATTTTCTTTATTTGTACTCTTTTCCTTTCTTTTAATAATTATTTTTATTTTAAAATTTAATACTAATATATATTTTAATGATATAAAAAAGGTAAGTACATAATTAACATAAAATAGAAAATTTGATACAATTAACAAAAATTAGTTAAACAAATGAAATAAAAAATTAAAATTAATTATACAATCAAAACCTCATTATTTTTTTATAATATTTCTTTTCCTTTATCCCTTTTCCTTTCTTTTAATTATTTTAATTCTAAATAATACAAATAATCAAAATACCAAATCCTCTGTCTCCTCCAACAAGATGCCAAATCCCCCAAATACCAAATCTCTCATTCAAATCCCCAAATCCAATTACCTACAAATCATAATCCCCAAAGCCAAAATGCTTTACACTTCCCTCTCCCCCTCATGTATCAGACCGATTGAAACTCTTTTCGACTGAAACCTTACACTTCTACTTCCTCTTCCTCATCTATTCAACTCCCTCTCCGACAAAAGAAGAAATCGTCGACACCCCTCTCTGTTTCTTTCTAATCTCAATCTTTTTTATCCCCAAATTTTTTTACAGCGTTCTTCCCAATTTCAAATCCACTCACAGCTAAGATAAAGGAAGTTTAAAGATGGTGATGGTGGTGGTTGTGGTAATGAGGAAGTTTAGCTATGATTTTAGAATCAATAACTTGTTTTATATGAATTTAAGTATTGTGGATATCAATTTTGGGTAGCCAGTAGCCACTGGTGAGCATAGACCGGCCGAGCGGGCGATGGATTTTGGAGGACGACGGTGGTGGAGTGTAGTAATAGGGTTGGCTTGAGGAGAAATTGAATATTATAATATTAATTTTTATTAATATTATACATATTATAAATATTTAGGTAAAGAAAAAGAAAGAAAATAAAACATAAAAATATTTTTATTTTTAAAAATTTTATAAGTATTTTAAAATATAAAAGTATTCTTATTTTTATTTTTAAAATAAAACATACATATTATAAATATTATAATATTAATTTTTATTAATATTATACATATTATAAATATTTAGGTAAAGAAAAAGAAAGAAAATAAAATATAAAAATATTTTTATTTTTAAAAATTTTATAAGTATTTTAAAATATAAAAGTATTTTTTATTTTTATTTTTAAAATAAAACATACATATTATAAATATTATAATATTAATTTTTATTAATATTATACATATTATAAATATTTAGGTAAAGAAAAAAAAAGAAAATAAAATATAAAAATATTTTTATTTTTAAAAATTTTATAAGTATTTTAAAATATAAAAGTATTTTTATTTTTATTTTTAAAATAAAACATACATATTATAAATATTATAATATTAATTTTTATTAATATTATACATATTATAAATATTTAGGTAAAGAAAAAGAAAGAAAATAAAATATAAAAATATTTAGGGTTTCCTTGACATTCTAGTCGGAATTCATGGAGTAGTGATTTAAGTCCCTTTGTATAAATGTATAAATTCATATTAATTTTTTTTAAGTAAATAAAGAAGAAGAACTTGGGAAGACGGAGAAATAATAGGAAAATATTATTTAATTGCCAAATCATTGCCCAGTCATTAAATATTGTTTTTTTTCTCTTTTTTTTTGACTGCCACGTATGTAAATATACAATTGAACTTAACGTCCGTTTAAGAAATTGGACGGAATGACCAGATTAACAAATTTTAAAAAGTACAGTGGACTAATTGAATATTTTAAAAATACAGTGACTAATTGCTTAAAACATTATAACCACAATGGTGTAAAAGTGCATTTTCCCGTAAAAAATTTATAAACATTATTAATAATGACATGACCCATATACTACTTTTTCTTTATATTTGTGTACAATTATTTGTATATAGTTTAATAAATAATCTAACTAATTTTTTTTTTTTAGTTTATAAATTAATGTTTCTCCTAATCTGCCAGCTAAAATATCTAACAAAATCTTGTCAGGTTTATGTTTAAATCTTTTATATATCTCATTTTAATTTTGTATATCATTTTTATTATTGTTCAATATTACATCAAAGAGAAAAGCTATTTATAAGATTTTATTGTGAAGTGGTGTTTGATAAAACTGAATAATTAAGATCTCAATGGTTAATAGATCTTAATAAATTAGATCATCTGAATGAAATAGCATCTGAATTTAAAAAACTGTTTGATAACTAAAAAGTGTAAAACACCTGAATGACACTACTTTACCATTTTAACCCTCTGAGTTAAATAAAATATTTGAATATGGAAACTGATAATTTTACATGGAAAATGATATTTTCACGTAATCTATATCACATAAATATTTAATGGATCCCACATTTATGTGAAAAAATATGTAAGATAAATTTGGTGAGATATGAAAATGTTGTGAGCGCATAAGATTTATTTTAGTTGGTAACACTATTAACAGAAACACAAACACCTTTTATGCACAAATTATGCACATAGAAAAAAAATCTGAATAAATATTTCTTGTACTGTCCAACAACAATACATCTCTGTGCTCCGGTAACATTTCTATATCTCATGACAAATACATATAAATTTTCGAGTCAAGCAATCAAAGAACAGAATTCAAAAGATTTTTATTTAGAATGAATACTAATTATATGTGCACATATTATCCACCAACAAATGTGCACAAACCCTATATTATCTCATATATTAAATGATAAAAAAAAATGTAACAAGTTTATAAACACTGTTAACGCCCGATTTTGTATGCCTGACGAAATTACCCAAAAGTACAGGCCAAAATAGCGCCAACGGTTGATGGAATAATTGTTGTGAAATCAAACTCACTAAATACACTCACATAAACATAAATAAAGAAATATAAAGTATGAACACAAAAATTTACGTGAAAACCCAATTGGGAAAAAATCACGGAGAGAGAGAGAGAGTAATTCATTATAATAATATTAAGAGTACAAGTTGTGTATTTGTGTTGTATCTCTTGTGCCCTACGATATTGTATTCTATTATCTTCTCCAAACCCTAGCTTGTAGCCGTATATATAGAAATCACCTCCCTCATCCCACTAGGAGCAGGACTCCTTTTCTAGAATCACCTTACAACTACTGAATCCAATTAATAGTAGGAGTCCTAATTAAACCTCTTTATTTCACCAAATAAGGAAACACAATCTTTCTTTAATAATGACTCTTTTAATGTCAAAATAAATATATATTATGGGTCGACACCAAATTTAGCCCATTAAATAAATTGGGTTACGCCTTGGCTAGACCCAATTAATCACACTCCAACATTGCCCCCCAGTTTCTTATTTATAAGGAACTTATAAATAAGAGAGTATTCAAAAAGTCTCTGTGGAATTTTTATCCTCGGAATTTATATTCTCGGGATTTATATCCTCGGTATTTTTATCCTCAGAATTTTTATTCTCGGAATTTTTATCCTCGAGATTTTTATCCTCTGAATTTTTATCCTCGGGATTTATATCTTCGGGATTTATATCCTCGGAATTTATATTCTCGAAATTTATATCCTCGGGATTTATATCCCTCGAAATTTTTATCCTCGGAATTATCCTCGAGATTTTTATCTGTAGAATGTTCATCCTTTCGGGAGATCAAAGTCTTCTCGAAGGACGTTTGGTGCAATTGTTGCTTGGTCCGCCGTCGAACCACGCTTGCGCCGTTTTTAATCACAGTTAACTCGAAGATTGGAAACCGTGCATCATGCATAGCTGTCGACTGCCACTTTTATTGAAAAACAATTTCATGGGCATGTCCTTTATGTATCGGTTCCGCCTTCTCGCCGTAGTAAATTAGCACAAACAAGATGTAGTTATTAGCGATGTGAATCGCAGATTGTGACATGCTTGAAATCGCCCAAGAAATTCTTCCGTGCAGAAATAATAATCAAGAACTTCACACTTTTGACAAATTAAATTTGATGATTTTTTGAACATAATTTTGTTTCCCACAGACGGCGCCAATGTTAACGCCTGATTTTGTACGCCTGACGAAATCACCAAAACAGCAGGCCAAAATAGCGCCAACGGTTGATGGAGTAATTGCTGTGAAATCAAACTCACGAAATACACTCACATAAACATAAATAAAAGAATATAAAGTATGAACACAAGAATTTACATGAAAACCCAATTGAAAAAAAATCACGGAGAGAGTAATCTACTATAATAATATTGGGAGTACAATTTGTGTTGTATCTCTTGTGCCCTATGATATTGTGTTCTATTATCTTTCCCAAACCCTAGCTTGTAGCCGTATATATAGAAGTCACCTCCCCCCATCCCACTAGGAGCAGGACTCCTTCTCTAGAATCACCTTATAACTACTGAATTCAATTAAGAGTAGGAGTCCTAATTAAACCTCCTTATTCCACCAAATAAGAAAACACAATCTTTCTTTAATAAGTACTCTCTCAATGTCAAAATAAATATATATTATGGGTCGACACCAAATCTAGCCCATTAAATAAATTGGGTTACACCTTGGCTAGACCCAAATAATCACACTCCAACATTGCCCCCCAGTCTCTTATTTATAAGGAACTTATAAATAAGAGAGTATTCAAAAAGTCTCCGTGGGATTTTTATCCTCGGAATTTATATTCTCGGGATTTATATCCTCGAGACTTTTATCCTCGGGATTTTTATTCTCGGAATTTTTATCCTCTGAATTTTTATCCTCGGGATTTTTATCCTCAGGATTTTTAACCTCGAAATTTTTTTCCTCCGAATTTTTATCCTCGGAATTTTTATCCTCGGAATTTTTATTCTCGGGATTTATATCCTCGGGATTTTTATCCTCGGGATTTAAATCCTCGGAATTTTTATCCTCGAGATTTTTATCCTCGGAATTTTTATCCTCCGAATTTTTATCCTCGGGATTTTTATCCTCCGAATTTTTATCCTCGGGATTTATATCCTCAGAATTTATATCCTCGAAATTTTTATCCTCAGAATTTTTATCCTCGGAATTTATATCCTCGGGATTTATATCCTCGGGATTTTTATCCTCGGGATTTTTATTCTCAGGATTTATATCCTCGAGATTTATATCCTCGAGATTTATATCCTCGGAATTTTTATCCTCGAAATTTTTATCCTCGAGATTTATATCCCTCAGGATTTTTATCCTCGGGATTTTTATCCTCGAAATTTTTATCCGTAGAATGTTCATCCTTTTGGGAGATCAAAGTCTTCTCGAAGGACGTTTGGTGCTATTGTTGCTTGGTCCGCCGCCGAACCACGCATGTGCCGTTTTTAATCACAGTTAACTCGAAGATTGGAAACCGTGCATCATGCATAGCTGTCGGCTGCCACTTTTATTGAAAAACAATTCACTACAAAAAAAAGAGTCATTGACAACGCGCTCAATACCGACGGCACAATCCCCGTCGACAATAAAGTCATTATCGACGGCCTAGCCGTCGCCAATGCTCGCCGTCGCTAATGATACCTTTTTGGCACCAGACATTCCCGGTGGAGGGAAAACCTCATTGGCGACGGTGTTTATTTTTGGGTCGACGGTGGTGCCGTCGGTATTGATGTACTAGCGACGGGGTCAGTATCGACGGGGTTTGCCGTCGATAATGACAATTAAAACCTCTTCGATAGCAACGACTCCTTTTATGAAATTTTCTTCTCTATTTTTCTTTCCCTCTCAATATCAGCCATTTTCGGTCCTTAATTTCCCCACGAATCTCAAATTGCGTTTATTGATTCTCTAAAGTTGACCTATTTCACCCATTTCGGTTTATTGATTATGCTTTTGTTTTCTACTTTTCTTTCCCTCTCGTGATTCTGACTTCTCCTTACCGTCGCCGTCTTCCTTCTTGCCGTCGCCCTCCGGCTGGTTCTTGCCGTCGCCGCCATCCTCTCTTCGCGCCATTCCAGTCCCTCTGTCTCTCTCTCGAGTGCAAGGTATGTTCCCAAATATGTGCAGTTGTCTTGGCCAACATCTTTCCTCCACATATTCGACAGGTAAAACTTACTATTGATGTATTTCCTTATTTGTAATTATATTATTTATATAAATTGTCAAATAACTAGTTAGCACCGCGTAGGCAATTGACATGCGTTACAACTGACGGGACTCGATTCCGATATACGGAGACCGAGTTCGAGCCCCGTACGCCTAACTTGAGAAAACTTAGGAAATTAGTCGGAAAAGAGACCAAAACCCGCATCGGTCGTCCAGTTAACACGCAAACACAAGCAATAGCACCGCGTAGGCAATAGACATGCGTTACAACTGACGGGACTCGATTTCGACACACGGAGACCGAGTTCGAGCCCCGTACGCCTAACTTGAGAAAACTTAGGAAATTAGTCGAAAAAGAGACCAAAACCCGCATCGGTCGTCCAGTTAACACGCAAACACAGGCAATAGCACCGCGTAGGCAATAGACACGGGTTACAACTGACGGAACTTGATTTCGACATACGGAGACCGAGTTCGAGCCCAGTTTGTAAAACTAACCAACACTTAGCTAAAAAGTCGAAAAAGAGGTCAAAACTCGCATCGACCGTCCGAATGACACGCAAACACACACATAGTACCGCGTAGGCAATAGACACGCGTTACAACTGACGGGACTCGATTCCGACATACGGAGACCGAGTTCGAGCCCCGTACGCCTAACTTGAAGAACACAAACTATAATAATGTAAATATGTTTTCATTTTGATTTTGTTATTAATATTTTAATTTTGTAGGGTCTTGTTGGCGAGACTCGTGTAGGTGGAGGCACTGGTGGTGACCACCGAGCTGATGACTAGCAGCCTCCTCCAATACAGGGTGATGACCGTCGAGTTGATGACGAGCAGCCTCCTCCAGTACATGGTGATGACCGCCGACTCGATGACATGGAGACAGGCGACGGGTTGTAGTTAGTTTAGTTTATGTTATATTCTGAGTTTCATGTATGTATTTGTACAGTTTTTGAGTTGTACCGACGACCATTATATTTTTTATCTATATATTTGATTTGGGTTACTAGTTTATAAGAGGTATAGTTGTGATTTGATGGTTGTTATTAGTTTATAACAGGTGTATATTTGTAAATGAACAGGAAAATTTTGAAATTAAAAAAAATTCAAAATTTATGTAGTCATTGCCGACGGGGGTAATGGGCCAATGACTTATAGCGACAGACATAAGGTAATGGTCATTGCCGACGGCTACAATGTCAATGCCGACGGCCATGCCATCGGTAATGGTTTTCCTCCTCAAAAAACTGTAAGTCTTTGCCGACGGCATTGCCGTCACCATCGCCGTCGCCAATAACCTTATGTCGTCGCCAATGACCACTGTCAGTAATGACAATGATGCCGACGGCTGACGAAGGGAGACAGGGGCGACGACCTGTGGGGCGACGGCAGGGGCGACGACAGTGCCCGTCGCCAAATACTTCACTACCTACGGCATTATGGTCATTGGTGACGGCGGGGCCCGTCGACAATGACTGGTTTTCTTATAGTGATTTCATGGACATGTCCTTTATGTATCGGTTCTGCCTTCTCACCGTAGTAAATTAGCACAAAAAAGATGTAGTTATTAGCGGTGTGAATCGCAGATTGTGACATGCTTGAAATTGCCTAAGAAATTCTTCTGTGCAAAAATAATAATCAAGAACTTCACACTTTTGACAAATTAAATTTGATGATTTTTTGAACATAATTTTGTTTCCCACAGACGGCGCCAATGTTAACGCCTGATTTTGTATGCCTGACGAAATCACCCAAAAGTACATGTCAAAATAGTGCCAACGGTTGATGGAGTAATTGTTGTGAAATCAAACTCACTAAATACACTCACATAAACATAAATAAAGAAATATAAAGTATGAACACAAGAATTTACGTGAAAACCCAATTGAGAAAAAATCACGGAGAGAGAGAGTAATCCACTATAATAATATTAGGAGTACAAGTTGTGTATTTGTGTTGTATCTCTTGTGCCCTATGATATTGTGTTCTATTATCTTCTCCAAACCCTAGCTTGTAGCCGTATATATAGAAGTCACCTCCCTCCATCCCACTAGGAGCAGGACTCCTTTTCTAGAATCACTTTTATAACTACTGAATCCAATTAAGAGTAGAAGTTCTAATTAAACATTCTTATTCCACCAAATAAGGAAACACAATATTTCTTTAATAAGGACTCTCTCAATGTCAAAATAAATATATATTATGGGTCGACACCAAATCTAGCCCATTAAATAAATTGGGTTACACATTGGCTAGACTCAAATAATCACACTCCAACAAACGCTATAAATAACGGCATGACCCATATACTACTTTTTTTTATGTTTGTGCACAATTATTTATGAATAGTTTGTGCACAAATAAGTAATCTTTAAAAAACTCTTTTTAGTTTATGAATTAATATTTCTCCCAATCTACCAGCTAAAATATCTAACAATTAAAATCTAGTCAGGTTTATGTTTAAATCTTTTATACATCTCATTTTAAGTTTGTATATCATCATTATTACTTTCCAATATTACATCAAAGAGAAAAGCTATTTATAAGGCTTTATAGTGAGTATGTCTTAGTCTATGCAGTATTCAAGTGTAGGGATAGTTTGTACTTGATGTGTTAATTAATAACTCCAAATTAAGGTTGCTGTCAACCCACAAATTTCAGCCTTGACCTCTACCTAATCATCTCGGTTTCTTCGGATTAACTTCAAAAGGTCCACCAGAGTTAGGGGACTCCGGGCCGGAAGTACTCTTCGATATATAAGTCAGAACGCTAGCTGATATGAAGAAAGAAAATTATTATGAAAGTTAGAACGCTAGCTGATATGGATTGAATATTTTTGTATAACACTCAACAAGTCAAATTATTATATTACCCCTCATTAATAAGATTATAAAAATTACGCGTGACATTTTACTAATGGTGAGTTATTTTAACCCACATCAGTATAACTTATAGGATAACAAACTAGTCATGAATGGATCCAAAAATGAGATATAAACATTTAAATATAAAAATTGATATTTTTACACGAAAAATCGATATTTTCACATAATCCATATCACATGAATATTGAATGGATCTACATGTGAAAATATCATTTTTACATTTGCAAAAGACAATTTACTTAACTATAAATCTCACTGAATTATGTGAGATATGAGCGTATAAGATTTATTTTAGTTGGAAACACTACTCATAGAAACACAAACACCTTTTATGCACATAGAAAAATATTTTGAATAAATACTTCTTATATTGTTCAGCATCAATACATCTATCTGTGCTTGCAATATTTCTATATCTGACAGAATCCTGTGGAATTTATATTAAAATATTTTATATCTCATCGATGGATTCTCAATTTCTCATTCACCTATAAGTACCAATTGTCCCAAAACTTAAGTCAAGAGATCGAGAAATACTCACAATAAAATCTCATAAATAGTTTTTCTCTATCATTTCAAAAAAGAGAAGAAAAAAACACTTGAACAATGTAAATGCATGTCATACTTGGAAAACTCACATTCAGACCATTTATTTATTGTTAAATTTCTCACCACTTGATTTTGAAAATGAGCAACACATTAAAGATAGATGAACTTGTGAAAAGAAGAAAATGTTTGAGAATGTTTTGGTCGAGTTCCAGCTAGTCGACTCTCTTGCCTTCTTTCAACATGATATTTTTCTACGACTTGAACTCTCATAGGCTTTGCTTAATCTATTTTTCAACAGGGCTTTTATTTTTAATTGTTGTAGTGCAAATTTTGTGCCCCTATATAAATCATTTAATGTCGTCACAATTTGTATTACTTTAGGTGGGAATAAAATAATTATTTTTTTTGCTGATAAAAATATACAAAAATAAATGACTATATTAATTATCATATATATGGGTCCCCATCTGTGGCAACCCTAGATTGTGATAATGAATGGTCGAGATTGGAAGCAATTCCCCCCGTTAATTGTTTCCAGTCGTTAGACCTTGTAGCGGCAGTGACATTCATTCTAGCGACAGTGTGGTCATTTTACAAAACTGACCTCCTTAATTGGTGGTAATATACTAAAATGCCCTCACTTAACATCTCTCTTTGGCATCCCCTTTACCCAGATCTAGGCGCTCTCTCTCCTGTTATCTCTCCTTAACAGTTTGTCTGCAACCAAAATAAGAGAGAAAGAAGATGTAAGGTCTTGCGGCAGGCATGAGGCAAGCATTAGGCTGACATACTAATATTAATATCAATATTAATATTAGTATTAATACTAATATTAATATTAATACTAATAGTATGAATATTATATTTTATTGACTGATAAAATATTCTTAAATGGAAAAATATATAGACTGATAATCCGAAAAGACTGTTAATAACCATGGATGAATCAAGGGTAATGAGAGCGAATAGTAAATGCGAGTACAAGAAACAAAAAAAACTTTTGAGTCTACATATTCTCTGATTAGTATGCAGTGAAAAACCTGCAAATTTAATAAAATTCATTTACCCACTTGTTTTTTCTTTAAGCTCATAGCTGATTATTCATCATCTCCATCTATACATGTTCATGCAGTACTTTATATTACTTGTGGGCAAGGAAATCGCGCCTTGCTCGCTTAGGGTTTCGTGTTGGCTGAGGAGGAGAGAAATCCACGAAGAATACGGAATTGATTGGTTGATTGTAGAGGGGAGAACGACAGGTGGGCGACTACTCCAACGACGCGTGGCAGAACCCCTAGAATCCGGAAACCGTGTTAGGGTTATTGGGATTCCAAGAGCCTTCTTCGGTTCTTCGAGTTGAGAGAGTGTTCGAATCTTGTTAGTGCTTTTTAGGTGGAATATCCGAGCCTTAAGCTACTAAAAGAGTCCGAGTCTTGTGTCCGGAGAGCAGTCCCCTTTCCAAATGGAATGGAAGGGGTATTTATAGGGTATTCTGGAAAGTAGTCATGTGCAAGGCACATGCCTTCAGGGAAATTTCAGAAATACCCTTTAGTCCTTAGAGTAATGCCCATATTGCCCTGTCCTTCTAGCCACCAATCCAATCCCTCAATCAATTCCCAAAATGAGCCGCCTCCACGAGCCTTCCGCCTCGGGACACGTGGAGGCTTCTCCCGGTCTAGCACATTTATTTCTGACTTTTTCATCTTCATTCCATTAGGTTATGCGAACCCTAACTTGCACATTTAATGAGGTCGTGGAACCCTAATTGTGCATTTAATTTAATTAGGTCATGTGAACCCTAATTTTGCACATGGGCCCACATTTGCCCCCTGCGCGAGAGTCGCATTTTCAAATAGATGATCGCGCAAGAACACTTTCAGCTTTTAGACGATTCTGCGTGACTTCACTTCACGGGTCTTGAAGACCATGGTCCTAGTAAAAGGAAAAATACTCGTGAGCCAAACCTTGGATTTGTTTATTTATTTATTTTTTCTGGAAATTGAAAACAAGAAAAATAATCAAATAGCATTCAATAAATAAAAGAAATTTTTATTATTTTGGGTATACAAAATCTTTCTTTTTTTATCAAACCAAATAAAATTAAATCTCAATTTTATTTTGGAAATCAAAGACTGGATTTTATTTTGGAAATAAAATCAAATCTTTCTTTATTTTGAAAATGAAATCAAATATTTTGGATTTTGGAAATAAAATCCAATCTTTCTTTATTTTAAACCCCAAATCTTTATTTATTTGATATATATATATATATATATATATATATATATATATATATGAGCCATTTTCGAAAATCATCTCTTCTCTTTTGAATAAAATCAAGCTTTAATCTTATTCTTCTCTTGGGAATAAAATCAAGCTTTAATCTTATTCTTTTCGAAAAAATATAAACTTTTTACTTATCTTTATTTTGGAGAAGTAAGAAGTCTCTATTCATAATCACTCGCCGCATGTCTTGCTTCTGATTAGGTGAAAGATCAGTCATTCATCCCAAGCAGTTGATTCGATAGAGCAACAGGATCTCAAAGGTATGAGGGAATAATCCATATCTGTTCGAGCCCAATAGGGCCGAACCTTAGCCTCTGTTCTTCTTTTTCATCATTTTTTTTTTTGAAGGAGACAACCCCCCTAGGTGGAGGCGGAACCTTATAGGGCGCCGAACCCTTTTTTTTTTTTTTTTTTTTTTTTTTTTTTTTTTTTTTTTTGAAGGAGCAGCCCCTAGGTGGTGGCCGAACCCTATAGGAGCCGAACCCTATAGGGCGCCGAACCCTAGGGCTGAGCCTTTTTTTTTTTTTTTTTTTTTTTTTTTTTTTGAAGGAGCAGCCCCTAGGTGGTGGCCGAACCCTATAGGGCGCCGAACCCTAGGGCTGAGCCTTTTTTTTTTTTTTTTTTTTTTTTTTGAAGGAGCAGCCCCTAGGTGGTGGCCGAACCCTATAGGAGCCGAACCCTATAGGGCTCCGAAGGATGGATTTTGGCTGTCCGAAGTTTTTTTGAAAATTTTCGGGAATTTTTTCTTGCATAAATGTACTCCTTCAATCTTTCTGACATTGTTTCTTCTTGTTTTCAGGTGTTTTGAAGCTCAACTATTGGACGTTCGCTCCTTATTGCTATGGTGAGTACTTCGTGTTCATATAGTTTACTTGACATTCTTGATATGCTTTCCTTACAATTGTTATAATGAACTTCCCCTTGCTTGTAGGCCTTCTCTCCCGAATGCTCTGCAGAACTAAGAACTCCCAATGAATCCCCATTCATCACTGATTGGGGGAGAGCCCCCTTCTTTGGTCTTTCTGACGTCTTTTGGGATAGAGTTAGAGACTATGACCGTACGAGTTTTCCACCCCCAGAAAAAGAAGGCTTGTTTCTGTATGCCCCAGCTTCTGGAGGTTGGGATGACTTTCCTCATGCCGATTGTATTCCCCGCCTATGCATAGAGAAGCAAGAGTACCCATTCAGTCCCCTTCGCTTCCTGTCAGATTCATCTGCTCGCATTCAAGGATGGCAAGATTGGACCGACGAGATCCTTGACAACGCTGAATATGTGGAAATACTGAAGAATGCGAGTATCTTTCGTTGTGTTCAACTGTGTAGAGACCTACGAATTTACCAGGATCATAACGCACTTACTGTGTTGATCTCACGATGGTGTTCCTCTACTTGCACATTCATCACTGCCTGGGGGGAATTCACCCCTACTCTAGAGGATGTTTATGCCCTCTACCAGTAAGTTTTCTTCTTTTATTCCTTTCATTCATTCTCATTTTTTTTTATATATATATATTTATTTTTATTTTATTTATTTTTTATTTTTTTTTTGAATCTCGTCTTGTAGCCTTCCCATTGTTGCTTCGAACTCCTGCGGCCCTTCTAACATGTCCACTAGAGATAACGAATGCGTTGCCTACTTGATGGAAGCCTTCAGGCAATCTTCCCACTTCACTTCCCGCTTCAAGGGTGATACGCTCCTTCCGGATTTCGAGAGTTCAGGTCGGCAAAAGAATTCTTGGTTATCCTGGGTGCGCTATTTCTTCCGTGATTACAAGACCAACCAGTGGAACAGCTCAGTTTACGATAAGTCTGTTCTTGCCTTCCGTGAAGAGACTTGCCCCTTTCCTCTGGCAGCTTATCTAGTTATGTGGTTGTCCCGTTTCATCTTCCCTGGGTCTCCCATAGACGGTCCTTCTGCCCGTATGTTTAGTTTGGCGGCATTGTTATGCCGAGGCTCGGAGATTCCCCTTGCTCCTCTCTTCCTAGGGACCTTATATCGTCGCCTAGACGAAACAACCCTTGCCATGAAAGAATCTGTTGGGAGGTAATCACTTTCATATTTTATATTTAATTGTCATTCAAACTGCCTTTCTTTTCCTTCAACCTTTTCTATAATATATATATATATATATATTTGTTTTTTATTTACTCAGGTATGATGTCAGTTGCTTCATTCCATGCTCCTTCCTTCAGATCTTTCTTTTCGAGCGCTTTCCGGGCTATTCCGATCTTGAACATCTTTCTACAAGAAAGAAAAAATCTCATTCTCTCCCACCACGCAACATCATTCCTCGCATGCTACGCTGGATTGATCACCGTTCTAGTCCTGACAGTACGGATTTGCGACATTTCCTTGATGATTATTCATGCTTCACTGCTCGTCCTTATACCGTCGTTTCAGGGGGTTGCGGTCATCTACCTCACTTCTACAAGCATAAATTTCGTACCTTCTCCAACCTCAGCAGAAATAGTTTGAGTGGCTCCGCACTGTCTTGGTTCGTTTTCCTTCGGTCCACAGAGCTTCCATATTTCCTTGAGAATAATAGTTTTGGTACTGTACTATATTCTCCTCACAGGGTCATGAGACAATTCGGATACGACCAGGAACGCCCTTTCGGTCACACCTGCCGGGGGAATTATGAGGATGTTCTTCTCAATTTCGTCTCTACTTCCTCCTCTTTTACATGGGCATTTCCGAGGCCATCAAGTGATCCCCATAGACCCCTTCCTTTTGTCATACCAGATGACTCCCGAAGCGGGCGATATACCGCTGGAGAACGTAATTACTGGCAAGTCAACCTTAAAAGATGGGAGGATGATACCTTGATTTGTTCATTGCCGGTCTCTATTTCACAACGTCTTCAATGGGGCCGGCTGCTATGTTCTCCCAAGCCCAATGTTCGCTCAGCACTTTGGCCAGCCAGTAGCCGCTTGGCTGAGCGTGACATTTTGATGCCTAAGTCGTCTCCCCCTAAGCAGATCATTCCATCACAGGTTCCCACTACTTCCAGGAGTCTTCCACCACGGGCTCCATTTCGGGTGTCCTCTCTAGCTCCTCCCCCGGGATCCTCTGATGCCGAGGAGATGAGAGTTACTCGTTCTAAAACGAGAGCAGCTACTACTACTGATTCTGAGATAGCTCCTCCTATTGCTTCTGCCGTGGTTCCAGTCAGTCGTCCTCCTATCAGGCTTATCATAAAGCCATTAGCAAAACGCCCTCTCGATAATGTTGATCCTAGTATCCCGGCAGCCGAGGATCCGATTAAGAAGCGTCGTAGAAATTTGGTAATTTGTCGTACTATTCTCAATTTTCTTTCATCCCTTGTATTACTGCTTTCACATATCATTGAGTAATTATTTCCTTTATTATTATTATTATTATTATTATTTTTTTATTTTAGGTTACCGTGGTTGATGAAGATGATGATGATGATGATGTTCCTCTTGGGTTAATGTATAGTACTTCAAATGAGGCTTCCTCGGCGGCTTTCGCGGCGGCTTCCGCGGCGGCTTCCACTAATCGTGACCCCGTCCAACCGATCCTTGTTGATATTGAGTCATCTACTCCTCGCGACGATTGTGTTAGTCTGGATGCTAAGGATACTTTGTCTGATGTAAGCTCGAGTCCTGCTGTGGGTGATACAGCAATTTCTTTAAACCTTCCTATTCATCCTCCCCATGATGAGTCTGAAGATGTTGATGAGACTCTTACTTCCCCGAGGGAGAATCATTCTGAAACTATTGGTGATGTTCATCCTCCCCAGAAGGATTCTACCGAGGTGGTGATTGCTCGGGAGGGCATTGTTAATAGTACTTTGGATGGGATGAATGACATTCCCCTTTCTGTGGCATCTCCCGACTCCTTTTCCATTGACTATATTGTGAGTATCCTTCTTTAATCCATGAGTGATTTGTCTTGAAGATGAATTTCATTTGCTCTTTTTTTTTTATAATGTATTGTGCTTTGACATCTTGTTTTCAGAACGAGAGAATGAAAGATTTGCCTTTGCCCGTTGAGGCACTCGCGTTATTTGCTGTTCTCCATTCGGATAGTGACCTTGGTTATCCTCCAGGTGACCAAGGCTTCGAGGAATCCTTAGCTGTACAACATCTTTCTGCTCCTCCATCCCTGGTCTCGACAAATTCTATGGTGGCCTCTAAAGTAGCTCCTGCTAGAGCTTCCTTCAATCCAAGTGGGGATCTTATTTCTTGGAGGGGTTTCCAGATATCGTCTTCTAGTCAGGAAAGTCTGGAGCGTCTCCTAGCTCGGTTCCCGCAGATTCTTGACCGGCTGATTATTAAGACAACTTCCACCCAAACCCTCTTTCTAGATCAGCTCGCAGGCCTTATTCTTGGATTGCATACTCTTTCTTTATATTCCTTGCGAGTTGAGGACTTGAAGAAGTTTAGCGATGATGTAGATGACCTTGCAGCCGTAGGTGTTGATATGTCTCCTTTTCGTGATAGGTTGGATCTTCTCAAGTCGAGTTTTAACCTTGTTTCACTACGTTCGGAGGTTGCTGTACGTAAATGTGAAGATGAATCCTTTTCAGTGCAGCTTTCTGAGCTTGGTGATGCCGCAAACAGATTGAAGAGCCAGTCTCAAAATTTAAGAGGCCAGCGTCGGGACTTACAAGCAAAACTTCAGGAGGTAGAGCGTCAGTGCCGGGACTTAGAGGCAAAACTTCAGGAGGTAGAGCGTCAGTGCCGGGACTTAGAGGCGACTACCCAACAGGTTAGGGAGCTGAAAGCTGCAAATCTTAAGATTCGAGATGCTGCCGTTGCTGACTTGGAAGCTTTAGTTGTGCCTCCTCTTCATTTTGATATGTCGTGGCCTTTAGATCATAACTTATTGTAGTAATTTATTTTTTCAATTTCCTGTTTCAGAAACTCATTCACACATATTTCATTTATCAGAACGTGGTTTCTTTAACTTTGTTGATTGCCTTTAATTTGAATGATTCCTTAAAACTCAATTTTTTATTATTGAATCTCAAGTTATTCAAATTAATATTCCAAGACAACAATAGATGTTATAAGAAAACATGAATTTTGTCAAAGATACATATATTTCTCACAAACCAACACTTGAATTCATACTCTTTTTTTTTTTTAAAATTAAACATTCGCGTATATGTGAAAGTTTGTCAATTTATTGCTAAAAAATTGCTTTTGACGGAAAGCATAACGTTTCATATAATAAATCTTGCTTTTATCGAAGAAAGCAAAACGTTTGCCACTTTTTAGAGATAAAGTATAACTTTCTTGCTTTTATCGAATAAAGCATAACATTCTTCACTTTTAAAGATAAAGCGTAACTTTTGGGTTTGAGGGCTTATACTCAGGTGCCTCAGTCACTTTTGAAGTTGAAAGTGTAACCTGCGAGGGCTGTTAGTCAGGTTCCTCGATCACTTTTGAAGTTGAAAGTGTAACTTTCGAGGGCTGTAAGTCAGGTTCCTCGATTACTTTTGAAGTTGAAAGTATAACTTTTGTGATGCTCTTCTCATGTGTAATATTTCTTTACCCATTTCAAGTTTAATGGGCCTGAGACAGCATCTGATCCCACACGAGATATCTTGCAATATCCGCTTTCGGAGATCTCTCGTACCCTATACGGGCCTTCCCATTTGGGGTAAAATTTGGTGGTTGGGGTCCCCCTCATAACTTGAGTTGCCGTTTTGAGGACCAGGTCTCCCACCAGAATTTGTCGTGGTACCACCGCGGTGTTGTATTGTCGTCGCAGTCTTTCGTGGTACCGTTCAAGCTTTTCTTTAGCCTTGTCTCGGAAGTCAGCTAAGGCCTCTAGGGCGGCTGGTCGGCTTTCTTCCTCGACTAAGCTTCGAAGTCTCATTCGAGCCGAAGGTATTTCTATTTCGGTGGGCAAGATAGCTTCTTCACCATAAACCAAAGCGTATGGGGTTTCGCCTGTAGGCTTTCTTTTTGAAGTTCGATATGCCCATAATGCTATTGGTAGTTGTTCTGCCCATTTCTTCGGATGATCGTCTAAGGTTTTTGATAAGATTTTTATCAAGGTTTTGTTTGTCGCTTCTGCTTGTCCGTTGCTTTTCGGGTAGTAGGGTGATGATTTATAATGCTTCACCCTGTATCTTTCCATCAGACTTTTGATGTCTCTATTGATGAAGGGGGTTCCATTGTCGGACAAAATGATCTTCGGGATCCCGAAACGGCAAATGATGTGCTCCTTGATAAAGTTTGCCACTGCTGGTCCCGTGGCCTTCTTCAAGGGTATGGCTTCCACCCACTTTGTGTACATCTCGGTGGCAGTTAAAATCCATATGTTGCCCTTAGAATTAGGGTGTACAGGACCTATAAGATCCATTCCCCATGTATGAAAGGGCCATGGTGTTTCTAAGGTGCGCAAATCCACGGCGGGAGCATGTATCAGGTTTCCATGTATTTGACAAATATGACACTTTTTGACAAATTCTAGACAATCTCCTTCCATCTTTGGCCAATAGTAACCATGATCGATAAGTTGTTTGTACAACTTGGCTCCCCCTTGATGTTCATCCTTGTGCATTTGATAGACCAAATCTCTGGCTTCGCCTAGTTCTAGAAACCTCTTCTGAACAATTCTCCATTTTGTAAGAAGAATCGTTGCGACTTCCTCTTTATTATAATTGCATCCTTCTTTTCGGTTGGAAGAATCTCGTTTTGTAAGAAGTTCACATAAGGAATTCGCCAATCCACTATATCATCAATGAAAGCACATTCATCCTCCCCAGGGTATTCTTGGCATGAAACACAGTGCCGTTGTAGGGCATCTGCTGCCTTCTTCATTTCAGGCCAATAATACCCTTGGCGTTGCAACCTACGATACAGACCTATGTCTGCAAACCCACAATTCTCTTCATGCACCTGATGCAAGACTTTACTTGCTTCTTGTTTCCCCAAGCATCGTGTCAATACACCATCTGCTTCTTTGTGATACAAGATACCTTTGATGATGCTGTACTTTTGTAGCTCTACAATTGGTATTGTTCCTTCCTTAGTTTGCAATTGATGGGAGATGTCATATCTCCAATCGTCTATCATGTCTTTGGGGAACAAGTTTAGCACCGTGGTTGGGAGGGTTCTCTTCATTACCTTCACATTCAAGTCTTCTCCTTGAATATAGACTCGAGATGCTACTGTTGCTAGTGCATCCGGTTGTTTATTCTGTCCTCTTGGCACATATTCAATCACCACCTTCTTGTAAGCTTCCATCACCTTTTGTGCTACAGTTCGATACGGCGCCAAGATGGGTTCTTTCACTCCGAATTGACCTTTTATCTGCTGCACTATAAGGTTTGAATCTCCTTTTACTTTAAGATATTTGGCTCCCAATTCTTGAGCCGCTAATAATCCTAGTATGAACGCCTCGTATTCTGCTTCATTATTTGTGCAAGGGAAGTCCAATTTGTACGACAAGGATATTTCATTTCCTTCTTTGGTGGTCAACACCACTCCTGCTCCGCCTTTACCTTCTGCAGATGATCCATCAAAAGCCAAACTCCACCATTCTGGATCTTCATCCATCAAGTCGATTGATTCCACTTCTCCACCCGGAAGATCCTCAGAAGGGGGCTCATATTCTCCGTTTGGAAATTGAGCTAGCAGGTCTGCCAAGGCTTGACATCGGATTGCCTTTGGTGTTACACACTTGATGTCATATTCTGAAAGAATCATCATCCATCTAGCAGGTCTTCCTACTAATGTTGGCCTAGTTAATAGGTATCTGATCGGATCAGTTTTTGTTGCAATCATTACTTCGTGCGCTAGAAAATAATGTCGCATTTTCTGCGCAATGAACACCAACGCTAGGCAATGCCTCTCTACTTGTGAATACCTGGTTTCCGGTCCTCTGATTATCCGGCTAATGTAATATACAGGTTTCTCTTCTCCATCCACCTCTTGCGTGATCAATCCTCCTATAGACTTCTTGGTAGATGTGATATACAACTGCAACGGCATTCCTCTTTGTGGCACTACCATCGTTTGTGCCGAAGATAAAATTCTTTTTACTTTCTCAAAGGCCTGTTGTTGGTCTTGCCCCCAGTCCCATTGTGCCTTTCCTTTTAGTAATTTGCCGAAAGGTTCTGTGACTTCGGCTAATGCTGGCATGAATCTTCTCATGTACGAGACCTTCCCTAGAAAGCTCTTCAACTGCTTTTGCGTCTTTGGTGGGGGCATCTCTGTAACTGCTTTTGCCTTGCCTGGGTCCACTTCTAAACCTCTGTTGTGCACCAAGAAGCCCAAGAATTTTCCAGCCGTCATTCCAAAGGCGCACTTTTTCGGATTCATCCTCAACTTATACCTTCGGCATCGCTCAAACACTTTCCTCAGGTCCTCCACATGAGTTGTTGCCTTCTTGGATTTCACTACCACATCGTCCACATAGTCCTCCACTATATCATGAATCATGTCATGAAATATAGCATGCATTGCCCTCTGATAAGTTGCCCCCGCATTCTTCAATCCGAATGGCATTACTACATAGTAAAAATTCCCAAACGGGGTACGAAAGGCTGTCAACTCTGCATCTTCCATGGACATCTTTATCTGATTGTAGCCCATAAACCCATCCATGAAAGACATCATCTCATGATTAGCCGTTGCATCTACCAAGGTGTCTATGTTGGGTAATGGGTACATATCCTTCGGGCATGCCTTGTTCAAGTCTCTGAAATCGACGCATATTCGTAGCTGTCCATTTGATTTCTTTACCGGTACGATGCTGGAAAGCCATGTTGGATGTTGGATTGGCTTGATGAACCCTACTTCCAGTAACTTTTTGATTTCTTCCTTTATTTGGGTTTCGACCTCGGGTGCATAGTTGCGAGGTGCTTGCTTCACTGGCTTCATTCCCGGACTTATGTTTAGATTGTGCTCCACAAGATCTTTGTCAATTCCGGGCATCTCGTCGTAATTCCAAGCAAAGACGTCCTTATACTCTCGCAGTAGTTGTATGAGCTCCTCTTTCTGGTTAGCCTCAAGCTCCTTGTTGACATAAGTTGGTCTCGGCGTTCCTCCATCTGTTGCCAAATCAACTTCTTCTAATTCATTTTGTTGAGGTTTTGGCCTATCTTCAAAGCATTCTGGAGCTGGTTCTACCTTCTGTTGTACAACTTCTTCTCCTTCGTTATTGCTGGAGTGGGGGACACCTCCTGAGCTGTTGGGTTTGAACGCTTCTTTGGGCTCTTCCCTCTTGCACCGTCATAATCGAAACACTACCTTTCCGTCGGGTTTTACAACCCTCTCCCATTTTGTCTTTTGGCCATCCTCGGACTGTGCTATCCGCTTGGCATTTATTATATTTCTGGCATCTTCAGGATTTGCTGGCCTTTTCTTCTCTTCTCTTCCTTCCTTCTCCAAGTCCACTACGACTGGCTTCATATCTTTGGAACATTCTCCATGTTCCGAGGTCTTCTTCTTTACTTTTTCTGCAGGTACAAACTTATCTTCCTGCACTTCCTTCCAGCTTGCTAGTCTTAAGGAATCAGGCCTCGCGATCTGGTTCTCTCCCTCTTCAGCGACATCATCGAAGAAAGTTGCTTCGGTGATGTGTGCCTCCTCTGGTCCAAAGGGATTCCGAGTTGCTGGTACCTTCACTTCTTTCCCTTTCCAGATAGCTTTCAGGCACTGATGAAAGACTGAGGGTACCACCCCATAGTCATTTTGCCAAGCCCTTCCCAGCAAGATATGGTATGCTGCATCTACCTCTGCAACATGGAACATTACAGGCCCTCGGATTTTTCCAACTTGCATGTCTACCTTGATATGTCCCAGGGTTCTCGTGCTTTGGTTAGCAAATCCTGTAATGTTTGTTTGTTCCTTCACTATCTTCTTCTCTGACAGGCCTAACCGTTTGAACATGGTGTAGGGCATAATATTTACAGATGCTCCATTGTCAATGAATGCCCTCCGCACTTCGATGCCATTGATTATCGCTGTCACATATAGTGGTCTGTTGTGCGGGTATCTTATCTCTCTATCAGCTTTAGAGAAAGATATCTTATTTGCTTCCTCCTCCATTGTTTTCACAAATCCTTTGCTTATGGCCATGCAAGTCTCCTGTGTCTCGGCGGCCTTAATTATTGCCCTGGTTGCCTCAATCCTTGCTTCCTTGGCCAACCCTATCTGATCGAAAAAATTTCTGAATTTGGCCCCATTCATCAATGCTGTCACTTGCAGGCCTGGGTCACACTCCTCCTTTTCTTCCACCATCATCTCCACTTCTGGGATTATGTTATGGATAACAGTGTTGCATGTTTCTTTTCCCTTGTGATTTGGCAGTGGCTTGTCATGAACACTGCTTTCCTTTCCCAGTTCAATCTCCCCATTTGCCAACTTCTCGTGGAATATCCTACGCAGGCTATAACAATCCATAGTTGAGTGTCCCGCGTATTGGTGGAAAACACAGAAGTCTGGCCTTCTCTTCATCTCCTCCGTCACTGCAAATCTAGGCCTTGGGGGTTTCACCACCCCATGTTCAATCCATTGCTCGTATAGGCCTCTGAATGCTTTCTCACTGCATGTGATAGCCTCCGGGACCGACTTTCTTGCATATTTATCTCCAGGCCTTCCTTTGCTTCGCTCAAAATTTTTCTCATGCTTCTCCCTCTTGCCCCCTTGTGGTTTTGACTGAGAGTCAGCCAAAGCCACAGTTGCTGTTCTCTTGCCCCTCCATGTAACCGTCGCATGGCTAGTGGGCAGTGTCATGATTCCTCCCAAGTCTTGTGCGAAAGCTGAGAGGGTCGCGAAGGAATCACAAGCCTTGGTAATGAGGTGGGGCTTGAAGGAATCTAAGGCACCATTGTTGCAAATGCTGACCAGGTTCTTTTCTTCAATCGGCTCTGCACACTTCTGTGCCTGGGCCCTGAACCTGTCAACGTAATCTGATAGCTCCTCATTTGGCTTCTGCTTGAACCGCATGAGTTCTACAATGGTTACCTGTTTCTGCACATAGAAAAATTTCTTAAAAAATTGTAATTTGAGGTCATCCCAATCATGGACTGACCCCTTCTCCAAATTGTAGTACCAACTAAAGGCACTATCTGTCAAAGTTTTGTTGAATTCCCGCATCAACAAGTTGTGGTTGTTCACTTCATCATATCCCAGCCACGGAGACATCGACTCTACAAACCTGGCAATATGTTCCCTGGCATTTCCTTTCTCCCCGTTGTATTTTGGAAATTGCGGGGGATGCTCGATATATCCTACCGGGTAAGGTTGCCTCCGAATGTGTGCTGGGTAAGGCGGAGTAAAGTCCAACTCCGAGGGTCGAGATGTCTGCCTACGAAGTTGATTGATTACATCGATCATATCATCCTTCGTCACATACTGGCTCGTGGTGTGAACTCTCTGGGGTGTTGAGATATACTGTGGTATCGGCGGTGTATATGGTAGAGAGATTGGTTGGTGCACACTTGCGTCATGCAAAGTCGGCACTGGTGGAAGTTGCTGGCTCACTCGTTGGACATCGCCTGGAATGGTTGGCATTTGCACCTGTGAAATTGATGGGAGAGCAATTGGGATGATGTTTGTCTGAGGTTGGCTTGCTTCCAACCTATATTGTGGCACGTCACCGCTGTGTTGGGCCTCCAAGTTGATTATTGGAACCGATTGACTTTCCGTCAAGGGCGATACAATCTGGTTCTCTTTGTTGTTGCTGCCATTGTTGTTGTCTTCCACTCCTACCTGTCCCCCCTGCGAGCTTCCTGGGAACATGGCCTTAAACGTAGGAATCTGCATCAACTGCTGGCGGAAGTTCCCCATCTCCTCTTGCTTCCTTTGCATTTCCAGCATCATGGCCATCATCATCCCTTGTCCTTCTCGTGCTTCCTTCAATGCCTTGAGCATCTCCAGTTGCACAGCATTCGTCTGGTCTCCACCTGCATCCTCGCCTTGCCTTCCTGCGTTGGTTTGTTGTTGATTAGTCATATGTGGTGATGTCGAACTCTCTTCTGAAACGTCTTCAACAAGTGGTTGGTCAAAATCCAGGTTTGCGCCTTGGAATGCTTGAGATACTTGTCTTGGAACTGGATCCGGCGAGGTAATGCTATCTGTTGGTGAAGCAGCTCTTCCTGTAATTCTCCCACTTCGAGTTGTGGGCATACCCTTCACGAATTCTACACCTCCCCAGCAGAGTCGCCAAATAAATGTGGGCAAGGAAATCGCGCCTTGCTCGCTTAGGGTTTCGTGTTGGCTGAGGAGGAGAGAAATCCACGAAGAATACGGAATTGATTGGTTGATTGTAGAGGGGAGAACGACAGGTGGGCGACTACTCCAACGACGCGTGGCAGAACCCCTAGAATCCGGAAACCGTGTTAGGGTTATTGGGATTCCAAGAGCCTTCTTCGGTTCTTCGAGTTGAGAGAGTGTTCGAATCTTGTTAGTGCTTTTTAGGTGGAATATCCGAGCCTTAAGCTACTAAAAGAGTCCGAGTCTTGTGTCCGGAGAGCAGTCCCCTTTCCAAATGGAATGGAAGGGGTATTTATAGGGTATTCTGGAAAGTAGTCATGTGCAAGGCACATGCCTTCAGGGAAATTTCAGAAATACCCTTTAGTCCTTAGAGTAATGCCCATATTGCCCTGTCCTTCTAGCCACCAATCCAATCCCTCAATCAATTCCCAAAATGAGCCGCCTCCACGAGCCTTCCGCCTCGGGACACGTGGAGGCTTCTCCCGGTCTAGCACATTTATTTCTGACTTTTTCATCTTCATTCCATTAGGTTATGCGAACCCTAACTTGCACATTTAATGAGGTCGTGGAACCCTAATTGTGCATTTAATTTAATTAGGTCATGTGAACCCTAATTTTGCACATGGGCCCACATTACTATAATGAACTTACAACCAAATTAAAAGTTTTACATTGATGTCTGAATTGAAATTTTTGAAAATCAAATCTTTATAAGATAATGAGTGTCACGACAAAATTTAATTTTTGAGACAAACGTCACGATAAAATTTAATTTTTAAAACAAAACGTCTCGACAAAATTTAACTTTCGAAACTTACTTCATGACAATGTTTAACTTTGAGACGTTCACATCTCAAAGGAATGTTAAACAAAGTCTGTTATATTATAATGAGCTTCCGACAAAATTTAATTTTTGAAAGTAAAGGCACGACACGAATCTGAAAGGAATCTTGGATTATTATATATTCAGATAATGGTTTTGAGTAGGAGACATGGAGGTAGAAAGGTTCGTTACAAAAAATAATTAAATTCACAATAGAAAAATTGTTAATGACATCATAAAACCATAGTCATGCTAAAAAAAGCCAAATTAATAAGTATTCAATTACGTACGAATCTGTTATTTCTTCCTGAAAACTACTATTGACAATTCACACTATTTAGAATCCCATTGCTGTTTGCTTTGAAGTAATTAATTTGTTCACGTTAGTAGTACTTTGTGCACAGACTAGTCGGTTCATTAAGGTACGTAGTTGCATAGTTTGACAACATAATGCATTTTGATGATTTGTTAACAACATATTCTTTTGGATTAATGTAATAAACCATATATAATCTCTTTTCACCCAAGGTTAATTTCTTTTTTGTTATATACATTTGGAATTGTTTTTCTCTGAAGATTATACTTTGGAATGGTAATGACATAATGCATTCCCCTTTAAAAGTGTAACTTTCCTTTAGTTAAAGACATTATTTTTTATAAAAAGAAAGTTCTATCTGTGTGTGTGTGTGTGTGTGTGTGTGTGTATATATATATATATTAGTTGGAGGGAGAGAGGTAGCACAAATACCTACTGAAAAACAATGTCAAGTATATTCTTAATTTGTGATGACTGATGAGAGATCATACTAAGCTACAATTTCACATGCCTTATTATTTCCTTAATTATATTTATTCTTCATCCAGACTCCAATTTGAGTTTGAAGGTCAAATTGATATCATTGATCACTAGAGTTTGAACTCATTGATAAATTTCAGCCATAAAACAGTCAAGTAGCAAAATTACTATTAATGATTAATAAAAAGACAAATTTGGCAATGAAAATTTGCTTGGGCCACAGTGAATTAATAGCTAGCCAATGCTAATTCCTGTGACAATTAAACTTCTCAAAATGATATAAATTTAATTAATAAAATGATTTTAGAAAAATATCAAACATTTTACTGATGAATTTCATAAAAAGACAAAACTGTCATTAGCAAAATGCTTAATTATGCCAGATTTAGTTGGTTATAATTGCCATATATAACAATGTGATCCCCATAACATGCAAATACTCAATTACAAATTAAATAAAGTCATTAATTAACTAAATTATTTAACAATAATGAGATTAGCTAGCATTACATAGTGCCATTTATTCATAAATCTCCAAAGCAAAGGCAAGAGAGGAAAATAACAACCAAGTCCGACAAAGTCCTCCCTTGAGAAAAAAGATAAAGAGAAGCTAGGCACAACTAGTTAGCATGCATTAGGATATATAGAGCTATATATTAAGCTTAATCAAACAACTTAAGCACTCAATTTATTGCCTCTGATCTCATTTAAAGTGATTCCAGAACTGCTGGTTCATCCAAGCTTGACCCATCTGGTTACCATTGTTGTCAACTTGGAATGTGGAGTTCACCAATGGATAAACTGCGCTACCGATCTGACCATGAACATTGGTGTTGTAGTTGTTGGCGGTGGTGGTGTTGTTATTGTCGCTAGTAATGTTATACATAGGATTATGAAACGGAGCAGCCACTTGATGATGATCATTCGGAAGGAAATCATCAGGAACGGCGACACGATTATTTTGAGCAGTAGTGCTTGGTTGTTGCGGGGAATTTCTGTGCTTCTGAGGGTATGAAGATAAGGTGGAATTGATTGATTGAATGTCATTAATGCTTGGCCTGCGCTTGTCAGCCGGTGTAGTGCTGCTTCTGCGGCTGAAGAATTTTTGGGCATGGCTTACCACTTGTGCAGGGGTTTTTGAGGTAACAAAGTACCTTGCTATGCTCTTCCAATCTCCTTTTCCAAACTTCTCGAGTCCCATCAAGAACAACCTTAATTTCAATGACAAACAAAATTATGTTTAAATTCATAATAAAATAAAAAACAAAATATTTATTTAAGATGAAGTATGTGATTTTAAGTACAAATTTGATCATATATAGAGGATGTCAGGGAAAAAGGACAAATCAATAAAAGACTATTTTTTGCTCTTGATTTGAAAATAGAGAAAATCTGATGAAACACTGAGAATAAAGCCTAGAATGCAATGTAGTTAGCTTAAAACTCAAGCAAACTATCAAAAGTGATGAACCATACACCAAGAAACTCCAAACATTTTAAAAAAAACAAAGAAACTCCTTCAAGAAAACAACAAAAGTTAATTATTACAAAAGTAAAGTAGATCTAAAAGTTGGTTAAAAATAAAAAAATAAATCAAGAACTTCTCAACTTCAAAGATTATATAGAAAACATAAATACTTGTGTTCTTGTGCAGTCCATGGAGTCGCTTTTTGCTTTTGATGGTTGGGATTGGATCTAGTAGCCTGTGAAGAAGAAGACCCCTTCTCATTCTTTGCACTCTCCTCATGATCATCCATGGGGATTTCAAAGATATCGGACTCAATCATCTCTATATCTTCAATCAAGACTTGGTAGTGAAGTTTGATTGTTTCTATTGATTTCCATGGCATAAGAAGTGCAACATGTTCAAAGAAAGCTAGAGAGCCGATTGAGTCGAATTCGCCTAAAACATTCTCAAACAACTTGTTCTCTTCTAGAATCCATCCATCTGCAGTGTATTCCTCATTATCAAATTCGAGGGATGAGAAATTCAATAAAGTATGGTCTGAAGGTGAGTCTTGAAAATATAACTTTTCCATTTTTAAGTCTTTAGTTTCTGAAAATAAAGAAGAAGTTATGTATGAGATCTGTGAAGTACTTATCAATTTCGTGAGTATTCAAGTGCTGGGATAGTTCATATTCATTGCAATGGATAATTTTTCATAAAAAACGTATCTAACCTTCTTTTTTTCAGTCACTGAATTGTCTTTTTCTACATTTTCTCGATCAAATTAATGCCTTTATTTATATAGTCAGATTGTGAAGAAGGATTTTTTCGTTGTATTTTCCAAAAGTACTATTTTCACCACAAGATGCAATATTTAGTACATATAATTATATATTACACGTGCGTGTGCATTGCATGCCTTGCATTGAATATATATTTTCTGTGTTGGAAATATCATTTCACTTTTTTAAGTGAAAAATTGAAATAAAGAAAAATCAAGTAATTGACAAAAAGTATTAATTGCATAATCTTTGCGAGATTACACATTAATACGTATATTTGAAAATCTGTACATAATATTCCTATGTTGGTGCATTAATTCCATATCGAATGGGAAAGATCACCCTCGAAATCACTTTATATATAGGTATATTGGGCACTCCACAATTCACGTTATGACTTAAGCTTTTGGATTGGAAATTTTGGATTGGAAATTTAGTGTGTGTTTGACTTAAAGCTTTGGAAGTTAAATGTACTTAAAAAAATTGTCCCTTTTGCATATCACTTTTTAAATGCAACTTTTGAAATTTATATACATTATTTTTAGGGTCAATATGTACAAAACTAACCTATACCGTCATTTATGTAAATTTTACGTGAACCCTAAATTTCCCAAGAACGTGAAGTCTTGGCGCCAAAAAAGTACGATCATTCTCAAGCGGTCGACGAGTCATTGCTGACGGGCCCGTCGACCCTTTATTGGGAAGGATATAGTCCAACTGCCCTATTGATGACGGTAGTCATTCTTGACAGTATCGACTCTATATCGATAATGATCCGTTTAAAACACTTATACACGACTAATGCATAATGACCTAAACTTTGTGTAAAAAAGCCCTTAACATGTTATTAAGCTTACTAGCTCTATTTGAGTTGGACTTTTATTAATTAATAGGGCAACACCTATATGAGATACTAATCTTCATAGGAAATAAAACTTAATAATAACTCACATATATATATATATATATATATATATATATATACATATATATATTATAAATTGGTGCCATAATTTATTTTCGTATAATAAGTTTTTTCACACTAGTAAGAGATCAGAAAGCAAAGTTAAATTTTTTCACACTAGCCGGATATATGATTAGCAGAGGAGCCGGTGGCATTAGTTATTCCTGAAGAACCTGCAGAAGGTTAAGTCACCGCCTGGACAAAAGCGGCTTTTAAGTACTTCAAGTTTGAGGAAATACTTTATGGCGTCAATGAATTGTCTTTTTCTTCATTTTCTCAATCAAATTAATGCCTTTATTTATAGTTTTAGATTGTGAATAAGGATTTTTTCGGTGTATTTTCAAAAAGTATTATTTCCCCCACAAGATGCAATATTTAGTACATACAATTGTTATATGTGCGGCAGGGGCGGATCTGGGGCAGGGCAGGGGGCACCTGACCCCACTGAATTTTCAGGGGGTTAGGGAGGCATATTAGGAAGAAATAAAAATAAGAGATGTTAAACTGAAATTTCATATATAATATGTATACTAATTACAAAGTCAGTAAGTCATCCAAGCCTTTTTCTCCACTAAGCCTATCACACCTTTTCGGCTTTTTCAATCCCTTTTTCTCCACTAAGTCAGTAAGTCAGTAAAGTCACTATCCCACCTTTTCTATTCTTCTATTCGGCAAGCGACGCAACAACATCAGAGCAACAGAACACAGCAAGGGATCAGGCATCAGCCGAGCACTCTGCACTCACCAGTCACCAATCTTGATGAATCTGAAAATTCCAAAGTATATTTTAATTTTAGTTTTTTAATTTCACAAATTTAATATTTACTTTAAGATTTTTTGTAATTGTTTATAGATTTTTGTTGTTTGTACTTTTATAAAATTAGGGCTTTTTACTTATTAAAGCAACACTACAACAATGAAGAGAACTCCATCAAATAAAAGTTCTTCAAGTATGTGTTTATAATCTATTTTTACATTCTTTAAATTTTGTAATTTATTTTGTAATGTTACTTATTACTTGTTAGTGGTTTAATTGAGATCATTTATTATTGGTGCTAATTGCTAATTACACTTGACTATTCATATTATATATTGATTTATTTTGATGTTGAATTAGTTTTTAAATATTTATTGATTGTCAGGCATGGACATACGTAACTGGGTTACAACAACTAAACGTACAAATTTTGAATCTATTCATGAAAATGTCTAAGCCGAAGGGACTAGTGACGAATATGTCACTGCTGATATTCACCAAGAAACTCACCTACAAAGTGTTAACCTCCAAACCCAAGTACCAAAATCTTTTGCCCAAAATATTTACTGACAAACCCATACATCGGTATCTCCTTCCCTTAATATTGAGGGGGATCCCGGTAAAAGACCACCAATAAGTTCTTATCATGCTAGTGAAAGAGAGAATTTTCGATGAAATTATTTTCTTAGGGGCCCGACTCAACCAATACCTCACAAATTTTCAGATACACTAATTAGTGGAATTGCTCGTAAATTCAACAAGAATTGGTACAAAAAATATCAAAGTTGGTTGGAATATAGTTTGAGTGAAGATGCTCTATTTTGTTTGTGTTGTTACCTATTTAAAATTGATTATGGTAACCAAGGTGGTGGGGATGCATTTGTTGGCGAGGGATTTAGAAATTGGAAGAAGATGGACAGATTAGAAATACATGTTGGAGATTATGGTAGTGTTCATCGTAAATGTGAACAGGCTTATCGTGATTTATTGAATCAACCTCAACACATAGATATCCATCTTGCTAACATAACCGAGCAACAAAGGATTGATTACCGTCTTCGATTGCTCACATCAGTTAAATGGCTCAAATGTTGGTTCAGAAAATAAAGGGTGATGTGTATCCTCAAGTCTATTTGTTGTTGAAATTGACTATACTTTTGCCCGTTGCTACTACAACTGTTGAAAGGACATTTTCAGCTATGAATATCGTGAAGAATGAACTCCGTAACCAAATGGGAGATGGATGGATGAATGACTGTTTAGTAACATACATTGAGCGTGATATTTTTGTAATTATTAAAAATGAGGCTATTATCATGCAACAATTTCAAGCTATGAAACCTCGAAAAATGTTATTATAGATAATATTTGAGGGTTGTTTAGTTTTGTAAATTATTTTATGAAATTTTTATTTGTAAGATTTTTTTTTTGAGTTTGACCCCACTGAATTATCGGTCTGGATCCGCCCCTGTATGTGCGTGTGCATTGCATGCCTTGCACGGAAGATGTATTTTCTGTGTTGGAAATATCATTAAGTGAAAATTTGAATTAAAGAAAAATAAAGTAATTAACAAGAAGTATTAATTGCATAATATGTGGGAGACTACACATTAATACGTATATTTGAAAATCTGTACATAATATTCCTATATATGTTGGTGCATTAATTCCATATCGAATGGGAAAGATAACTCTTGAGAGCACTTTATAAGTATATTGTGCACTACACAATTCACATAATGACTTAAACTTTTGGATTGAAAATTTAATTTATGTTTGACTTAGTTTTGGAAGTTAAAATGTATTTTAAAAAATACAAATTTGTTCATTTCGCATATCACTTTTTAAATGCAACGTTTGAAATCTACGTACAATATTTTTAGGGTCTAGTACGAAACTAACATATATATATATATATATATATATATGTAAATTTTACATCAGCACTAAGTTCTTCAGGAGCGTAAAATCTTGATGTCAAAAGAGTACCTCATTCTCAAACAATCGAAAGATCATTGGCAACAACTGCCCATCGGCCCTTAATTGGGACGGATGTAGCCCAATTTCCCCATTGACAATGATAGTCATTCTTGATATCGACTCTGTGGACGGCTATGATTCTTATTTTTAAGCGGTCAAAAAACTCTTACTTATATGCAATTAACGCCTAGTGACCTAAATTTTGTGTAAAAAAGGCCTTTAACATATTGTCAAGCTTAGGGACTCTTTGATAAAAATTGAATGAAATTGTTCTGAATTTGAATTAGGTAAATGAAACTGAATACTGAATAAAAAAAGTTGTTTGATAATTAACATGTCTGAAACATCTGAATAAAATATTTTTATTATTTTACCCCTCTAAAAAAAATTCAAAATTATTGTAAATTTATACTCCATAATATTACTTAATATAATAGTTAATATTGTAAAATATATATAATACTTCATTCAGCAGTCATTTAACCCATTTAGTCAAAAAAATGACACTAAACCATTCACCCCAAATTGTCTGAATGGTTGACCGATTCAGTCATTCAGACGATTTTTTTCAAAACAAATGTACTGAATGACTGACCAATTCAGCCATTCAATGCGTAACAAACAACCCCTTACTCTACTTGAGTTGGACTTTTATAAATTAATAGGAACACCTATATGAGATGTTAATTTTCATAGGAAATAAAACATAATAATAACTCACATATAGTAGTACATCACCCGTTCTAAGATAAAGGATCAACTTTTACTTTCAACGTAAATTTAAAATATTTTCAGATTCAAAATTGGTATTATTATTCATTTAGTTTTTAAAATTAAAAAATTTGTTATTAATAGTACTATTTAGATATTTTAAAATTTTCATGTTTGTATTATCTAAAATTAAATTAATTCATGTCAATTCCAAATTTGAAAATATAGCTAGCAAATTGATTTCAAAAGGTCAAAAATAATCTTATATTTTCAAACAAAAGGAAGAGTATAATATGTATATATATATATATATATATATATATATATATATATATATATATATATATATATATATATATATATATATATATATATATATACTTGGTTAATAAAGTTTCAATTTTTTTCATATTTTTTTTTTGTTTTCTCGTTTAGCATATCCCATACATAGTCTAGGTGATATAGAGTAAATGAAAATTCAAAAATGCTAATATATCTCATGATCAAAATATTAGACAGTAATTAAAGAGTAAAAGAAAGTATAGAGTTTAGAAAACAAACGTGAGCTCTTCTTTTCCAGAAAGCTGATAGTGTTTTAATTCTTTGTGTTTTTTGGAGCACACAAAATCTATCTTCATGATATCTTTCAACAAGGCCTCATAGTGCCAAGTAATTTCTTCAACTGTTTAATTTTGTTGGTAATTATTTTGGGAAGCAATCTTCAAACATAAATCTGGTGATGGAATGGAGGTTGAAGTCGGCGAGAGCATTTTCAAATAACTTGTCCTCCTCCCAACTCCATTTCAAATTCTTTGGTTCAACTGACGTCGCGCGGGATAGCGATTATCGTGGGGCTAAGGTAACAATAAATTCACAGGCAAAAGAAACAAGAAAATTACCCTAAATTAAGAGAAATCTCTCAATGTGTAAAATTATATTAATCATAAAACAAAAATGAATAAAACTTAACCCACAAGCCGAGTTTTATAGCTATAGGTTTTCTTGTCAATTCGTAAAAGGATTCCTATAATTATATAAACAAACGTCTAATGGAAACAAATAACTAAGGTAACAAAGTCCACAAGCCGGGTTTTATAGCTAAAGGTTTCCTTGTCAATTCGTAACAGGATTCTTATAATTATGGAAACAAACTTCTAATGGAAACAAATAACTAAGGTAGCAAAGTCCTAATAAGTAACAACTTATTTATAAAATATTTATTTCCTAATAAAACTCTACTACCATAAAAGAACTAATTAATAAATAATAATAATAAAGTCAATATGTCAACCTCCCGAAGTCATGACCCCACAATCCCGAAGACATCCAAACTACCGAAGTCGAACCTCTAGTACGAAGCAGAAGATGTCAATGACCTCCATGCCTGCGACGATCCTTCAACTCATAATACTCTAAGGCCAACAACACGTTATCCGGTAACTCGACATCATCAGTCTCAGAACCTCCTGCAACGTACTGTCTCTGAACTCGTCCTCGAGTTCACAGTTTTATCAACAGCCTGATCAAAGCAAGGGCTTAAATGCTTCACGTTGAGCTGCCATTTCATCCGCCTTGGGGTGTACTCGTCCCATCCGAGGAATAGGAATCAAATCTAGAGTCCCGTAAGGATTCTGGCAATAAACTATCTCAAAAGGACTCATGTCAGTAGTCCGATTCTTCGAACGGTTGTAAGCAAACTCTATTTGAGGAAGCGCCAGATCCCATTGCTTCGGTTTATTTCCAGCCAAACACCTTAAAAGATTACTCAAGCTTTTGTTCACCACTTCGGTTTGATCGTCTGTCTGAGGATGATAAGCACTGCTGAAGTTCAATTGCATTCCAAGCCTTTTCCAAAGACTTGTCCAAAAATTAATCATAAACTTAGTATCACGATCATGTAATTCAGCAAATATGCACACCTAGAGGGGGTGAATAGGTATTTAAGCTAAAAGTGATAAACGGTGAAAACTTTTTGATATTTTCTGCTATAGGTTTAATTCAGACAGCTACACATGTCTTCTTTAATGTCTGCTTTAACTTATGTTCTTCGTTCAATATTATCAGACAGCTATACCTGTCTGCTTTAGTGTCTGGATTCGTATATCTTCAAACTAATAAAACAAAATACCCAGAAATTAAACAAACATAAATGAGAAATGCAGAAACGTAAAGACACCAAGATTTTTATATGGTTCAGCCCCTATCCTCTATCTAGTAGCCTAATCCACGTCCAATCCTAACTAGGATTGGAGACTCTTTTTATTATAATTTAAACCTCAATACAAAAAATAACTTCCTGTTACAAAGAAACCTCAAATCTGATGTTGGAGACCTATGCCTTCTTTTTTGTACCTCTGTAACTTGTACACCTCTGCACCCCTTCTCACCTCTGAGACCCTTGAAGACTTTTATGAACAGACTAACTAAAACAGGAAACTTCAAGCCAAAACTATGTTTGAGTACTTTGGTTTACAATGAATGTGTTTGGAAGGTAAAACAGATTTTCAGCACAAAAGAATATAATAGACTACAATAAAAGGCTGGAATAAAGCAATTGAAGTGCTCTGATGTAGTATTTCAACTTGATTGCAGGTTCAAGAGATGTATTGTACTGTTCAGCCAAAGAGAATGAGTATATATAACGAAACAAATAATGGCTATAAAAGATGTTAGCTAAGAAATCTCAGTCCCGTTAGAATGAGATGTTAGCAGCTTTGTATAACTGTGACGCCCCCAAATCCAGGTTCTCTAACCTCAGATTCAGTGCTCATGACTTATCATTTATCATAAGCATTCTATAAACTATTGCGGAATAATAAACATACATTGTTCATTATAATAAAGTTTCATAACATAATCCCAAGGTCTTCTTTACCTTAACTTAAACACACCTTTAATATTACAAAAGGTTTACATAAATAATGTCATCCGATAATATAATAATTAACATTCATATTAAACTAGTCTTGGATCTTGCCCTTGCCTTTGTCTTTCTTATTCGATCCTTCGGGCATGGCTGAAATAAACGTCATGATATAGCAAGGGTAAGCAACTAGTTTGCTTAGCAAGTTTAAATATAAGAAAGGTATATCATGATTAGAAAGGAATTTAACTTTCAATGTTCAATAATAGAATCGATTGTGAAAGAACATGAATTAAGTTTCAATAATTGAATATTCGAATAATTGAATAATAGATGTTGAGTGGTTTGAAATAACCATGAACATACACCAAGGTTGTCAGTAGTTAAACTGGTCCTTTTAATAAGTTTTGATAATCAAGGGGATCAGCCTTTCATACCCGGTGTATTATGCATAAACACTTAATAGTCGAGCAACAATTATTTTACAATATAATGCTTTAATAAAATTGTTCTTTTTCTCAGTCTCGAGTTCTTACCAAATCAATTGGTTAAGAACAGCTTTTACAACATATTTGATTTAACAAATTTAGATATATTCGATCTAGCTGATACAACTAGCATAGATCTATCTCACAAACAGTTCAAGAATGAAAGAACTTTAATTAATTCATAATTCAATAATAATTGAACAGGAATTCGATTTTGCAAAATACGATTCACAATAATCGTTAAAGATGTGGAGTAATCAACAATAATTATCCACTAACATGCTTTGAAAATAATAACTCAAGTTTGAGTTAGAGAACTTGCATGTTTGCTGAGCTACAGCTAACTAGCTTTAATTAAAACTCTTTGAACGACCTAGCATTGACAATGTTGTCTATTAATTAGTACTGCGTATAATTGTATGTCTATACGCTTACTTATGCTATTAACAAATAATTCAATCACAAAGTACACATAATATAATATACTATCATTAGTCCTATAAGATATTAAATAAATCTTAGGTTAATGATTTAATTAATTCATAAGGTTTTTCTTAAGTAATAAACACTTATTAGATCTTTAAACAATTTACTATAATTGTTTAATTAATGATTTATTTAAATTATCTTCATTTATTAACTCTATCTTTATTTAATTACCATTTAATATTAGTTAAATAGTAACTAATTAATTACCTTTAATTATTATTTAATAAATAATAGCTAATTACATCTACTTATTATTTAATATTAATCAAATAATAAATAATTAAATTATTAATATTATTTGTCTTTAATTATTATTTAATTTTAATTAAATAATAATTAATTAATCTTTATCCATGAATAATAAATAATTAATTTATTTACTTCATTAATCTTTAATTATTCATTACTATTTATAAATGAATAATTAATTAACATTTGTTATTATTTATTATTTAATAAATAATAAATAATTATTCTTTTATCCTTTAATAACAAATAATTAATTCACTTCACAAGTCTTTAATTATTCTTTCTAGTTTTTTCAAAATATGAAATAACTCTTAGTGGCATCAAGGAATTTCTTTCTCCCCTCCTTTCAAGCTCCCCACGTTTTCTCACTCTCTATTTCTTTCTTTTGCTTTGCTTTTTACTTTTTGGCTAAATAACTTGTAAGAATAAATGAAAATTTCTTTATAAAAATATATGGGAGTATTTATAGGCAATTAGAATATATAAATATAACTTGTATATATCTATTAATCTTCCAATAGCTTGCTTACTTTGGTGGACTATAATTTATTAAGCTATAAAAGGCTAATGGGCTATTTAGGTGGGTTGGTAAACAACCCTTGACCAACCAAAAAGAAAAACTAATGAAGCATGTGCTTGCTCCACCCTTAGCTTGCCGGATACATGCACCAACTTGGCCAATTTATATATTGATTTATTTGCTAAATAATCATCTAGAAGGTCCATACAAATTGGGTCATAGCTTGGGCCAATTGATTTCTTGTTTGGGCTCTCTAATTAAATTGTTTGGGCTATGCAAAAATAGCATGATCCAATCGATAAATTTTATCTTACCCTAATTATTTAATTAGGATTTTCATTCCACTTATTTTGGAATTTAAATAATTATTTATGTATATTTAATTTTATAACCTAATTAGACTTACTTTAATTAGGTTTAAATTAAATATTAAATTGAGATAATAAAATTGATCTCTTAAGTTAGTATAATTTTAAATACTATTATTCTTCAATACCATAACCCTTAGGTTATTTAATTTTCGTACCTAATGTATAATTAGGTTATGTAACTTTTTCGTTTAATTCTCTTTATATAATTCATACATGCATATGTATTTAGAAAAAGAATATATATATATATATATATATATATATATATATATATATATATATATATATATATATATATATATATATTTAACCATAAACATTTTTCCACATAAATAATAACATATTCATTCACTATATGTCATAAAGTTTTCAATATCATTAATATTTAATTAATATATTTAATTACCGCGTGACTTAAAATTCATGGTTATTACATTCTCCCCATAAGGTTACTCAAAAAGATGTGGATAATTCTTCCTCATTTTTTTCTCGTGTTCCCACGTAGCTTCTTCAGCATTGTGGTTCCTCCAAAGAACCTTAACCGAACGAATAACCTTATTCCTTAGATTCTGCTCTTTCCTATCTAATATTTCTACAGGAATTTCTTCATATGACAAGTCCTTCTCAACTTGAATTGGCTCGTGTGATATCACATGCTTGTAGTCAGGCTTATATGGCCGCAACACTGACACATGAAACACATTGTGAATATGTTCCAGTTCAGGAGGTAGAGCTATCTCATACGCCACTTCACCTATCCTTTTCAATATCTTAAATGGTCCAATAAATCTTGGACTCAGTTTACCTTTCTTCCCAAATCTAATCTTCCCTTTCCAAGGAGATACTTTCAAAAACACATAGCTTCCCACTTCGAAATCCCTTTTCTTGCGATGTAAATCTGCATATTTCTTTTGACGATCCTGGGCTGCTACCAGTCGAGCTCTTATAACCTTAATGATCTCGACTGTCTGCTGTACCAATTCTAGCCCCAACAATCTTCGTTCACCTACTTTGTCCCACCATAAGGGCGTTCTGCATTTTCTTCCATACAGGGCTTCATACGGTGGCATGCCGATACTTGCGTGATAACTATTGTTATACGCAAACTCCACCAATGGAAGATGATCTTCCCAGCTTCCTTTGAAATCCATCACACAGGCTCTGAGCATGTCTTCTAATGTTTGAATCGTTCTTTCGCTTTGCCCATCTGTCTGTGGATGATACGCAGTACTCAACCTTAACTGTGTCCCCATTCTTTCTTGAAGACTCCTCCAAAAGTTTGATGTGAAACGCGGATCTCTATTAGACACAATTGATATTGGCACTCCATGTCTTGAAATAATTTCCTTGATATATAATTTACCTAACTAATCCAAATTATACCTAATCCTGATCGGCAAAAAGTGCGCTGACTTTGTAAGACGATCAACAATTACCCATATCGCATCGTAACCTTTCTGTGTTGTTGGAAGTCCCACCACAAAATCCATCATGATGTGTTCCCATTTCCATTCTGGAATCTCCAATGGCTGCAATAACCCGCTGGGTCGTTGATGCTCTGCCTTGACTCTCTGGCACGTTAGACATCTGCTGACGCATTCTGCAACTTCTCTCTTCATGTTCGGCCACCAATAATGTTGACGCAAATCTTGATACATCTTCGTGTTTTCCGAGTGTATCGAATATCTCGTACTATGCGCTTCTTGCAAAATCTCTTCTCTTAACTCTGGAACTGCAGGTACCCATACTCGTCCTTCAAATCTTAGCAATCCAATGCCATCAATCTTATACTTCAACTCTTCGCCTTTAGCTAATCGCTTCTTGATATTACCACAATCTTCATCATTTTCTTGTGATTCTTTCACCTTGTCCAATAAAGTTGGACTTGCTTCCATTTCTATTACTTTATCCGAATCTTTCAGATTTTTCACCTCCAACTCCATTTTCTCCATTTCTCTTACTAATTCTTCCTGTTCTGTCAATACAAATAATTTTTCCCGGCTCTTCCTGCTTAAAGCATCTGCCACTACATTAGCCTTTCCCGGATGATATAGAATGTAAGACCCCGAATTTTATGAAATAAAAGTATTCAAATTTTCTTATAATTACTATTCAGTAAATGGTTAAATTGATAAATGTTAAAGTTAAGGGTGAAATATGATTTTTTTTCAAAATAAGCAAGTGGTTATAAAATAATCATTGTTGTCAGGGAATATTCGTTTGGTCATGGAATATTCTTTCTGTCGGAGAATATTCGTACGACGGCGCAACTATTTGTGGGCCCCATAACGAATAACTGTCGGGTGAAGAAAACGACAAATTTGAGTTTTTACAAATAACGGCGTAGTTGTTACCATTAACACTGTTGGAATACCCGGTGGTTAAAATACAGTAATACGCGTTATTGCACAGTAGCACACGGTATTGCACATTATTTTTGAAATTATTGATTCTTACGTAAGAAGGCACTACTCAATAATTGTTACAGTAATTACTGTTCAATATTTTATTTTATTGATTCAATAATTTCTGCGTTGATATTTTATATTATTGTTGTTTCAATAATTGTTGTTGCACAGTATTTTCTATTATCGGATCAATAATTCATAATATTTGAATAATATTATTAGATAACATTATTGGCAATGTCTAGAAAGTTCTGTCTAAGGAGAGGTTTGGTAATCTAATTGCGCGCCAGTAAGGAGAAATCCTTATTGGAAAGCCCCATCTTTCCTGGGAACGGCCTGGTTGTCATAAATGTGATTCTGTAATATTATTTGTGAATAATTAATTATTGATTCATATGATAAGGAAATATTTATTTTATGTAGATATAAACGAGGGATATATTTTTGTGGTTAAAAATAAAGGAGTTAATGTTGAAGTTTTTATCAGTATTTTTGTCAGAATGGAGGTATTAAAAATTAGGGTTTTGAGATATTTTGCGGGGGTTATAATTTTTAATCCGACCGTTGGATCGTGGTAATATTTGGATATGTTATACGTATATAAGTTGAGTATATGTCCACAAATTTTGAACCGTTAAAAATGAACGTATGATTTCTTATGAATTTTACAAGATGACTGGTTTAGAAATTGTTGAATTTTTTGAGTTTATTATTTTGATGAAAAATTCTAGAATTGGTGGGCCCCACTTGTGGTTGGTGAATAAATGTGCTGAATTATATTTCAAATGTGGTGGGTGGGAATAGTAGCAGGTAAAGCCATCAGGTTGCAGGTCAAGCCTACTAAAATTTTCCTATAAATAGAGGGCTAATTTAGAATTGAAAATCACATCAGAAACAAGTTTTCTGTCTTTCTCTCTCTATTTTATGAAGCATATTTTGTGAGTATTTAGATACTTTGAGAGTTGCTATTCAGTGCAAGTTTCCTTCGGCTTTGCATACCGATCAGAAGTACTGCTCTTTTGAGGTAAGGGATAGTAAGGGATAGTAAGGGATTTTAAGGGTTGTTATATTTTCCAGTTTCGTAATTTTTCTGACCTTCAAAAATTTTGGAAAAATTTGAAATGATATTTTGATGAGTTTTCTTGATTGTGTTATGTGAAGTAAGAAAATTGGAAAAATAGGATTTTATGACTTGAGAATCCTATATAAGGTATATGCAGATTTTTTATGAGGGTTTTGGTTATTGATGATGAAATCTTATGAGTTTGGCATTTTAGAATGATTAAATGCATTATTTAGTAAAGTGTAAACAATTAAAATAAATTGTTTATATGTTTAAGAAATGCTATTCTTTCAATATCATTATATCGAAATATTGGTATAAATTTTATTGTGGAATTTCTACATTTTTGTGTCGGGGTTACTATTCATGAGTTACTATTCATAAGTTACTATTCACGAGTTACTATTCACGACAAAATTAGTTTCTTTTTCTAACCAAATTATAGTTGAGTTATGAATATTACTCTTGATATTAAAACTATTTATTGATTATATTGATTTTATTATCATATATAACATTTTTATAACCCTGATGTTGAAATTCTCTTTCACTTGAGTGTAAAGATGGGTAGATTATTGGTATGATCATGACTTTGGGTTCTCTTTGGCCAGTAGTGCAAAGTTGAATTATTGACTAGTATGATCATGACCATTGAATTTATAATTGAATATCTTCAGCTTAAGTGCAAAGGTGAAATGATCAACATGGTTATAATTATTGTTTATATAAATGATTATATATTTCTTTGAGATATTAATATATTTGGCCTGTAGTGCAAATATGAACTGTTGATGAATATATTTGGCCGTAGTGCAAATATGAACTGTTGAGGAATATCTTTGGCCTGTAGTGCAAAGATGAATTGTTGATGAATATCTTTGGCTCGTAGTGCAAAGATGACATGTTGTTGAATATCTTTGGCCAGTAGTGCAAAGATGAACAGATGTTGAGATAAACATGACCAACTGGTGATACAAATGAATATCTTTGGCCGTAGTGCAAAGATGAAGTTATTAGTATGATTATGAACAGGAAATGTGATTTGGTGTAACCATGATATTTGATGTTTCAGGTAAAGATAGGTGATGAAAATTATCTTCGTCCTGGATGAGAAGAGGAATTTAGAACTACAGTTATGATTATGAGTTATTCATATGATTGTGGACCAGAATTGTTGATTGATGTTAGAGAGGTAAAACATTGTTGATGGATTTTTAACATGGAGAAGATAATAGACTTTATAGTCTATTTGACTCTTCTAATGGATTGCTCGTTTCGCTGCAACTATGGTTGAAATTTTTATCATTTACCATATGTTCTAAATCTCTGATTTATTATTGATGAAGGCTATTGATAATTTAATTATCTTTAGTCATGATATTCTTTACTGAGCTAGTTGCCCACCCTTTTGCTTCACAATTCCTTTCAGGTAATAAGAGTGTAGCTGGGTCGAGCGAGGGTAACGGGAAAATAGAACGGTGGTCTCTAGCTGTGGATGTTCTCCCGAAGTAGTATAGAAAAGTTCATTTAGTAGTTTTATTTGGTGAATCCAATAGGGTAAGGTGTACCCAACGTTGGAAGGGTGGTTTGCCACTATCATACAAAATGTCTAACGACATACAACCTTGTGTCATCATAAGATAGGGATGTGCTCATCCACTTGCTGAGTATATATACGAGCACTACCTATATAATCTTGGTGTTTGTTTGAAGTATAATTCTCAATTAGAGACAGTAGAGATAATGATATGTCAAGAGAAGACTCACCATTGGAAAGAATATGATAGTAATCTTCTCGTTTTTCTTTGGGGTCTATTGGGTCAACCAAGAATAATTCTGTGGCCATATGATATCTATCATAACCTAGACGCATGGCCTCCCATGTACGAAGGTTTCCTTGAGCACTTCCCAAAGATTCTAATTTCTAAAACAGTTTTTGACTATACCTTTATGTAAGGTGTCATTGTGAGGTGATGTCCACGATTGGAACATGAGTCACATTTGGTATATATTTGTATCCAAATTCACAGCATATGTGTTGTTGTATTTTGAACGACAATTGTTGTAATAAAGTTGTAGTTGTTTTCTATACCATGTATTTGGCGGCTCAGAATAGGTTGGATGGAATGGACCTATTTTGGGGTCGTTACATTTGGTATCAGAGCTTAGGGATATGATCTCTGGCGGAGATCGGGCAATACAACTAGGAGGGGAGAGATGAGTAAATCCTTCACGAGTGTGTCCTACCTAAGCTTATTTGTTGGTCAGTCATAATATTGGGATATTATGTGATATGTTAATTTGTTTAATTGACCCTTGTTTTATGGCAGTATTTGAGAATGGCAGCTGAGAATGCTAACAATGGAGTGAATGAGACTGTGGGGATACCTCTAATCACTAACCGTGATAATTTGATGTCAGACGAAGAAGGAATTAGAGATATCCATGTGGTGAGTGAAGAATTGATAGTTACACCCGAGATAGTCGCAGAGATAACAGCTGAGACTGAGGAAGAAGAGGAAGAAAAAGTACCAGAGGAGAGTTTATTAGAGGTATTATATGATCAAAATGTAGAATTTTAAAATCGTATTCATGAGTTAGAAGAGCAGGCAGAAGAACGACATGCGGTCGTGGAACAAAAGGATGCAACAATTCAAGCTTGTGTTACCCGATATGTGATGCTTGAACAGAAGCATTCTTTGGTAGAGTATAAGATGATAAAAATAGAATCTAAGCTGAAAGAAGAAAAAACTGAACGAGTGAGAATAAGTGATGCATGGGCAAAAGTCGCACGACACGTGGATATTGTGGAAAGAGATGTTCGATCGAAGAAGGCTAAAATAGATGATATGAATTTCTCTTTTTGGAAAGCAATAGGGAGAACCCAACATCGAGTTTTGAATTACCCTGTACATAGCGGTCAACCTGAATCCAATATGGATCGAAGATTGATGATTCAGATCATGAATGAGGAGTACGAAGAGGCAGTTGAGGGAGGAATATGTCCTATAGAAAGGTATATTCCAACGGTAATGATGATGCCAAATGCTGCTCCAGACAAGTCAAAGCTGAGTAGTTCGAGGGATGGCGGTTGTCATGACTTCCCAACAAATGAGGAACCCAAATGAAGTTATCATGGGAGATGAGCAATGGAGAAATCATGATGATCTGAGAGATAGAATCTGAAATGGAAGCAAGGTATTCTCAACTCTTCGAAATACCAGGTACGTAAATTTCGGGGACGAAATTTTATAAGGAGGGGAGATTGTAAGACCCCGAATTTTATGAAATAAAAGTATTCAATTTTTCTTATAATTACTATTCAGTAAATGGTTAAATTGATAAATATTGAAGTTAAGGGTGAAATATGAATTTTTTTCAAAATAAGCAAGTGGTTATAAAATAATCATTGTTGTCAGGGAATATTCGTTTGGTCGTGGAATATTCTTTCTGTCGGGGAAAATTCGTACGACGGCGCAGCTATTTGTGGGCCCCATAACGAATAACTGTCGGGTGAAGAAAACGACAAATTTGAGTTTTTACAAATAACGGCGTAGTTGTTACCATTAACACTGTTGGAATACCCGGTGGTTAAAATACAGTAATACGCGTTATTGCACAGTAGCACACGGTATTGCACAGTATTTTTGAAATTATTGATTCTTACGTAAGAAGGCACTACTCAATAATTGTTACAGTAATTACTGTTCAATATTTTATTTTATTGATTCAATAATTTCTACGTTGATATTTTATATTATTGTTGTTTCAATAATTGTTGTTGCACAGTATTTTCCATTATCGGATCAATAATTCATAATATTTGAATAATATTATTAGATAACATTATTGGCAATGTCTAGAAAGTTCTGTCTAAGGAGAGGTTTGGTAATCTAATTACGCGCCAGTAAGGAGAAATCCTTATTGGAAAGCCCCATCTTTCCTGGGAACGGCCTGGTTGTCATAAATGTGATTCTGTAATATTATTTGTGAATAATTAATTATTGATTCATATGATAAGGAAATATTTATTTTATGTGGATATAAACGAGGGATATATTTTTGTGGTTAAAAATAAAGGAGTTAATGTTGAAGTTTTTATCCGTATTTATGTCGGAATGGAGGTATTAAAAATCAGGGTTTTTGAGATATTTTGCGGGGGTTATAATTTTTAATCCGACCGTTGGATCGTGGTAATATTTGGATATGTTATACGTATATAAGTTGAGTATATGTCCACAAATTTTGAACCGTTAAAAATGAACGTATGATTTCTTATGAATTTTACAAGATGACTGGTTCAGAAATTGTTGAATTTTCGGAGTTTATTATTTTGATAGAAAATTCTAGAATTAGTGGACCCCACTTGTGGTTGGTGAAGAAATGTGCTTAATTATATTTCAAATGTGTTGGGTGGGAATAGTAGCAGGTAAAGCCATCAGGTTGCAGGTCAAGCCTACTAAAATTTTCCTATAAATAGAGGGCTAAGTTAGAATTGAAAATCACACCAGAAATAAGTTTTTTCTCTCTGTAAGACCCCAACTTTTATAAATAAAGATGAATTTTCTATAAATATCATTTTTGAATATTATGGAGTTAATTTGATATAATGTTATAGTTGTGGGTAATATTTATAAATTTTATAAAGTACGCAAGTTGTTATATAATATTCGATTGGTCGGAGAATATTCTTTTTGTCGGGGAATATTCGTACGACGGCACAATCATTGGTGGACCCCACAACAGAAGTATAGTCGTAGTTAAAAAACGACAAAATTATCTTTCTATAAAAATAACGGCTGAGGTGTTACCGTTAAAACCGTTAAAACTGTTGAACTACCCGGTAGTAAAAGTACAGTAATACGCGTGGTTGCATAGTAGCACACGGTATTGATTATTGATGCTTACGTGAGAAGTCACTCAACTATACTCAATTATTACTACAGTAATTGCTGCATCATATCTCTTAAATTATTGTCATAGTATCATCTGTATAATATGTTATATTATTAAATCAATAATTGAGACGTTGTGGTAAGTTTGGTTATTTTTATGGGGGCCATATGTCATCATCTAAGAGTCTCTTCGTCAATAGTAATTACCGTCGTCAATAGTAATTACCGTCGTCAATAGTATTTACCTTGGTCAATAGTATTTACCTTGGTCAATAGTAATTACCTTCGTCAATAGTATTTATCTTGGTCAATAGCATTTACCTTGGTCAATAGTAATTACCTTCGTCAATAGTATTTACCTTGGTCAATAGTAATTACTTTCGTCAATAGTAGTTGTCCCTTCAATATTACCAAGAGTCATTTGACCCTTCGTTAAGACCAAGAGTCATTTGACCCTTCGTTAAGACCAAGAGCCACCCTCAGTTTTTCTATAAATAGAGGCCTAGGGCTTCATTATTTTTGACGAATTCATTCAAGCTATAGAGAGAGAAAGTATAGAGAGAATAAGAGAGAGAGAATAAAAGTATTCTGCTACTTCACTTTTCCAATATCCAGTTCTTTTAAGGTAGGGAATATTATTTCTTTTATATTCATGAAGAGAACTTCTGTTATTCCATTCTTTATTATTCTGTTGGAATAACCAGTATACGCGGTCTACCCTATACTTGGTGATATTCTTCTATTATTCTGTTGGAATATCCTGTCTGTGTGTTTTACACCGGACCTGGTTCCGTCTTTATTATTATTCTGTCGGAATATCCTGTCTGTGTGTTTTACACCGGACCTGGTTCCATTATTTATTATACTGTTCTTTATTATTCTGTCGGAATATCCTGTCTGTGTGTTTTACACCGGACCTGGTTGCATTATTTATTATTCTGTCGGAATATCCTGTCTGTGCGTTTACGCCGGACCTGGTTCCATTATTTATTATTCTGTTGAAATAACCTGTCTGTGCGGTCTATCGCATGCATGGTGATTTCTTTTGTTATTCCATTCTTTATTATACTCAGTTGGTTAAGTTTTGACTTCTATACTCCATGAAATTAGTGGAATATCCTTGACATTTGCGCTTCATCTAGTATCTATTCATGAAAATATTCTCCTGATCAGTCTTGAAGTTTACTCCACAAAGCAGTATCATGTTGACAATTTGGACGTTATTAATTCCTGGATAAATTAATTCTTAAACTTGTTTTATTGAATTCTTATATCATTATCATCATCCTCATGTTTATATTCTGTTGAAAGTCATCTGTGGCCTGTAGTGCATAGATGGACTTGGTATGATTATGACCAGGGATTATTCGATGTAATCATGACCGTAATGTTACAAATGATGTGGTAAAAGTCCTCATTGGCCCGTAGTGCATTGATGGACAGTTGTTGGCATGATCATGACCATTAATGAATACACGAATATCCTTGGCCGTAGTGCAGGGATGATTCGATGATGTGTATTATTTTATTAAGCTGAGTCTCAACGATAGCAGTGTTGAAAAACCTTTTAAATCATAAAAGATAGTAGAATTTATTTTCTACTTGACTCTTTTAATGGATTGCTTGTTCCGCTGCAGTTAAACTTGATGTCTATTATATTTTATCAGTTTAACATTGTTGAAGGCTAATGATAATTTATTCTGCATTATCTTAGTCATAATATTTCTTACTGGGCTAGTTAAGCTCACCCTTTCTTTCACTGTTCTCTTCAGGAAATGAGAACGTAGCTGGGGCAAGTCGGGGAACGGAGTGATGGTCCAAATGATAGTATTAGTTAGTAGTCCTCACTATTCTATGTAATGGTGTGTTAATAAATGTAATGAAGACTCCTTTTGAGTATGAATACTCTCTAGAAGATAATATTTGTATTCAAACTCACAGTTTATGTTTTGTCGTATTGTACACGACAGTTGTATTAGTAAGTTGTATTTGTATTCTGTACTATGTATCTGACGACCCAAGATGGGTGATGTATACCTAATTTTGGTGGCGTCACAGTTGGTATCAGAGCTTAGGGATATGATCCCTGGCTAAGATGTGAGAATAGAACTAGGAGGGGAGAGACGGGGAATTCCTTCGCTAGTATGACCTACCTAAGTTTATTTGCATGGTATTTAATTGGTCGGTCATAATATAAGGATAATATATGACATATCAATTAATTTTTATTTTGTGGCAGTATCTGAAAATGGCATCTGAGAATGTTGAGAATAGCAATGGAGCACAGGCGACTGTTGATTCACCACATATCAATAATCAGGATAATGTGCATCAGGAAGGTGACAATCCTCATGCAAACAACAACACTGACCAGATGATGAATGATGGAATGTTCAGAGGTTTTATGCAATTCATGCAACAACAGGTGAAAGCGGCTCCTGTCCACAACGTAGGTGGAAATACTGGAAACTCTCAGGCGGTCACCGCTAAACAGTTTAAGGAGCTGGGACCACCGGAGTTTAAGGGAGAACCCAAACCACTTGTAGCTGAAACATGGATAAAGCAGATCACCAAGATATTTGATGTCTTGGGTTGCTCCGAGGAGCAAAAGGTTCCCTTTGCCGCCTTTATGTTGCGAGGAGAGGCAGATTACTGGTGGGAATCGATAAAGCGTACTCAACCTGCCGCACTGAAGATGTCTTGGGAGAAGTTCCAAGAGCTGTTTAACGACAAATACTTTCCCGAGAGTATTCGTCACATGAAGGAGGTGGAGTTCATCAAATTGGAGCAGAATAATATGACCGTGTCGCAGTACGAGGCAAAATTTGCGGAGTTATCCCGGTTTGCGTCCCACCTGGTGGATAATGAAGAAAGAATGACGCGGATGTTTTTAAGAGGTTTGAAGCCGGAGATACGTCAACATCTTGTTTCTCATAAACTGTGTTTGTATTCAGATGTTGTAAATAGGGCTCAGTTGGTGGAGCGCGATAACGAGACAACGCAACCAAAAGAGAGCAGCCGGCAAAATGATAATACCAGTGAAAGCAGTCATCGAAGCGGTGACAACAAGCGTGGAGGGAATCAACAGGCCAGAAATGGTAACCACTTCGGTGGTAATCAGGGCCAAAACAATAAGAATGGGCATTTCAAGAAGAGGAGATTCAACAATGATGGAAAGACGTCAGCACCAGCACCTGTCGTTAAGGAAGGAGAACGACCACCTATCATATGTTTCAAATGCGGAGGGGAGGGGCACATCAGTCCAAACTGCGCGATGCCGTCCAAAGCATGTTATAATTGTGGAAGAGAAGGTCATTTAGCCCGATTTTATCGTTTACCGAAGACAAATTCAGCTAGGATGGAGGCACCAAAGGCCGTCCCAGAAAAGTCAAAACCGGTTGTGCAAGGGAGAGCGTTTGTTGTGAACTCCCAAAGAGCAAGGAACCCGAATGAGGTCATCACGGGTAAGCTTATCATAAACTCTAACGAAGTCTATACTTTATTTGATACCGGTTCTACCCATTCTTTTATTTCTCCTACTTGCGCTCATCGATTAAATTTGATTCCGGAGAAATTAGACTTTGACTTAGCAGTTGAAACTCCATTGGGAGAAACCTTCATTACATCCACGGTTTATAAGTCTTGTTTGGTTCAAGTTGGTACCCACACATTACCTGTCGATCTGATTTCATTAAAAATACTTGCATTTGACGTGATTCTAGGGATTGATTGGTTAACTACTCATCATGCAAAAATTGATTGTTTTCGTAAGGTTGTTAGATTTCATATTCCTAATCGACCTATTATGCGAATTCAAGCAACCAAACCATTAAAATCAATCGCTGTCATCTCAAGCCATAAAGCTATTCGTTTATTGAAAAACGGATGTCAAGCTTTCTTAGCTCATGTCACAGATCTAAACAAAAATACGTCAGCTTTGAATGATATTTCTGTTGTTAATAAATTTCCTGACGTATTTCCCGAAGAACTTCCTGGCTTACCCCCAGAGCGTGAAATTGAATTTTGTATCGACCTTGAACCCGGTACAAAACCCATTTCCAAAGCCCCATATCGAATGGCTCCTATTGAACTTCAGGAGTTAAAGACCCAACTGCAGGAATTGTTAGACATTGGTTTTATTCGTCCTAGTACTTCTCCTTGGGGTGCTCCTGTTCTGTTCGTGAAGAAGAAAGATGGGAGTATGCGACTTTGTATTGATTATCGGGAGTTGAATCATGTCACCATCAAAAATAGGTACCCATTGCCACGTATTGATGACCTGTTTGACCAGTTGCAAGGAGCACAATTCTTTTCAAAGATCGATCTTCGTTCTGGATATCATCAGCTGAAGGTTAGAACTGAGGATATTCCAAAGACTGCCTTCAGAACTCGGTATGGGCATTATGAATTCTTAGTTATGTCTTTTGGATTGACTAATGCTCCTGCTGCCTTCATGGATATGATGAACCGGGTATTTAAGGAATATTTGGATCACTTTGTGGTCGTCTTTATTGATGACATCCTTATTTATTCCAAAAGCCGTGAAGATCATGAGCAACACTTGAGGCTGGTACTCCAAAAGCTTCGTGAATACAAGCTTTATGCCAAGTTGAAGAAATGCGAGTTCTGGCTGGAAGAGGTAGCATTCCTTGGGCACGTAGTATCAAGTCGTGGAATATCGTTGACCCGGCAAAGATTGAAGCTATTCAAAGCTGGGAGCAACCTAAATCAGTAACCGAAGTACGTAGCTTTCTTGGTCTAGCTGGTTATTATCGGAGATTCGTGGAAGGATTTTCTCGAATCGCTACTCCATTAACTCAGCTGACTCGGAAAGATACAAAGTTCGGTTGGAGCGAAGAATGTGAGCAGAGTTTTCAAGAACTCAAGAGGAGACTCATTTCAGCACCTGTTCTAACAATACCATCTGGCTCGGAGGGATTTGTCATCTACAGTGATGCTTCGAGCAAAGGGTTGGGATGCGTTCTCATGCAACATGGAAAAGTCATAGCCTATGCATCAAGACAACTCAAGGAATATGAGAGAAATTATCCTACTCATGATCTAGAGTTGGCAGCTGTTGTCTTTGCACTTAAAATTTGGAGGCATTACTTGTATGGGGAAAAGGTGGAGATCTTTACGGATCATAAAAGCCTTAAATATTTCTTCACTCAAAAGGAACTCAACATGCGACAACGACGTTGGCTTGAACTGTTGAAAGATTATGATCATACCATTCAATACCATCCTGGAAAAGCGAACGTGGTAGCTGACGCATTGAGTAGAAGATCATATGCAAGTACGAGTGCAATATTGTCAACACAAGAGCCCATTTTGTGTGAATTGCAAAGGATGGAGATAGAGTTAAAGACTCCAGGGACCCATGTGATGATGGCGAATATACGAGTAGAACCGACTTTAATCGATAAAGTTAAAGCTGCTCAAGCTACAGACCTGGAGCTGATGCGTATGAGGAAGAAAGTGCAAGAAGGTGTTATGCCGGAAGCAAGAATCGATGAAGAAGGAATACTTCGAGTCAACTCCAGACTTTGTGTTCCTAACAACCCTGATTTAAAGTATAAAATCATGATGGAGGCGCACAACACACCGTTTGCAATCCATCTTGGAAGTACCAAAATGTATCATGATCTTCGTCATACATTTTGGTGGAGCAATATGAAGAGAGAGATAGCGTTGTTTATCTCAAGGTGTCTAACTTGTCAACGAGTCAAATCGGAGCATCAAGTACCAAAAGGTCCATTGCAACCACTTGAAATTCCAGAATGGAAGTGGGAGCACATTACCATGGATTTCGTTACCGGTCTTCCTAAGGTTTCTCAAGGTATAGATGCGATTTGGGTCATTGTTGATAGATTGACCAAGTCTGCTCATTTCTTACCGATACGAGAAACTTATACACTTGAACGTCTTGCTCGTATGTACATAAACGAGATTGTAAGACTGCATGGTATGCCAGTATCCATAGTTTCTGATCGAGACCCAAGATTCACTTCACGATTTTGGGTTAGTTTACAAAAAGCTATGGGCACGGATTTACGATTTAGTTCAGCATATCATCCTCAGACGGACGGACAATCAGAGAGGACTATTCAAACTCTAGAAGATTTATTAAGACTCTGTGTCTTTGACTTCAAGGGAAGTTGGGATAAGTTCTTACCATTGGTGGAGTTTTCCTACAACAACAGTTATCAAGCAAGTATTGGCATGGCTCCATTCGAAGTATTGTATGGAAAAAAATGTCGTTCTCCAGTATGCTGGGATGTGGTGGGTGAAGCAACGTTATTGGGACCGGAGTTGGTACGTATGACTACAGAAAAGATTCAAACGATCCGACAACGTATAAAAACCTCACAAGATCGACAAAAGAGTTATGCTGATCTTCATCGAAAGGACGTGGAATTTGATGTAGGAGATCATGTGTTCTTACGTGTTGCTCCATGAAAAGGAGTTACGAGATTTGGAAAGAGAGGAAAGCTCAATCCTCGATTCATCGGTCCATTTTTAATCCTCGATCGAGTAGGAACTGTGGCTTATAGACTCGCTTTACCGCCAAGTATGTCTCGTGTTCATAACGTTTTTCACATATCCATGTTACGCAAATATGTGGAAGACCGAACCACATTATTGAGTTAGAACCGGCGAAATAAGGAATTTGACGTATGAAGAAGTTCCTGTTCAAATCTTGGATAAGAAGGAACATATTCTACGCTCCAAGGTTATACCTCAAGTCAAAGTTTTGTGGAGAAACCACGATGTTGAGGAAATGACTTGGGAGTTAGAATCAGAAATGAAATCAAGGTATCCTTACCTCTTCGACATACCAGGTACGTACCCTAATTTCGAGGGCGAAATTTCATAAGAAGGGGAGGTTGTAAGACCCCAACTTTTATAAATAAAGATGAATTTTCTATAAAATATCATTTTTGAATATTATGGAGTTAATTTGATATAATGTTATAGTTGTGGGTAATATTTATAAATTTTGCAAAGTAAGCAAGTTGTTATATAATATGATTGGTCGGAGAATATTCTTTTTTGTCGGAGAATATTCGTACGACGGCACAATCATTGGTGGACCCCACAACGGAAGTATTGTCGGTTAGAAAACGACAAATTATCTTTCTATAAAAATAACGGCTGAGGTGTTTACCTTTAAACCGTTAAAAACTGTTGAACTACTCGGTAGTAAAAGTACAGTAATACGCGTGGTTGCATAGTAGCACACGTATTGATTATTGATGCTTACGTGAGAAGTCACTCAACTATACTCAATTATTACTACAGTAATTGCTGCATCATATCTCTTAAATTATTGTCATAGTATCATCTGTATAATATGTTATATTATTAAATCAATAATTGAGACGTTGTGGTAAGTTTGGTTATTTTTATGGGGGCCATATGTCATCATCTAAGAGTCTCTTCGTCAATAGTAATTACCGTCGTCAATAGTAATTACCGTCGTCAATAGTATTTATCTTAAAATAGTAATTACCTTCGTCAATAGTATTTATCTTGGTCAATAGTAATTTACCTTGGTCAATAGTATTACCTTCGTCAATAGTATTTACCTTGATCAATAGTAATTACTTTCGTCAATAGTAGTTGTCCCTTCAATATTACCAAGAGTCATTTGACCCTTCGTTAAGACCAAGAGTCATTTGACCCTTCGTTAAGACTAAGAGCCACCCTCAGTTTTTCTATAAATAGAGGCCTAGGGCTTCATTATTTTTGACGAATTCATTCAAGCTATAGAGAGAGAAAGTATAGAGAGAATAAGAGAGAGAGAATAAAAGTATTCTGCTACTTCACTTTTCCAATATCCAGTTTCTTTTAGGGTAGGGAATATTATTTCTTTTATATTCATGAAGAGAACTTCTGTTATTCCATTTGTTTATTTTTCTGTTGGAATAACCAGTATACGCGGTCTACCCTATACTTGGTGATATTCTTCTATTATTCTGTTGGAATATCCTGTCTGTGTGTTTTACACCGACCTGGTTCCGTTTATTATTATTCTGTCGGAACATCCTGTCTGTGTGTTTTACACCGGACCTGGTTCCATTATTATTATACTTTCTTTATTATTCTGTCGAAAATCCATGTCTGTGTGTTTTACACCGGACCTGGTTCCATTATTTATTATTCTGTCAGAATATCCTGTCTGGCGTTTACGCCGGACCTGGTTCCATTATTTATTATTCTGTTAGAATAACCTGTCTGTGCGGTCTATCGCATGCATGGTGATTTCTTTTGTTATTCCATTCTTTATTATACTCAGTTGGTTAAGTTTTGACTTCTATACTCCATGAAATTAGTGGAATATCCTTGATAATTGCGGTTCATCCAGTATCTTTTCATGAAAATATTCTTCTAAGTATTCTTGAATTTTACTCCACAATGCAGTATCATGTTGACAATTTGGACGTTGTTAATTCTTGGATAAATTAATTCTTGAACTTGTTTTATTGAATTCTTATATCATTGTCATCATCCTCGTGTTTATATTCTGTTGAAAGTCATCTGTAGCCTGTAGTGCATAGATGGACTTGGTATGATTATGACCAGGGATTATTCGGTGTAATCATGACCGTAATGTTACAAATGATGTGGTAAAAGTCCTCATTGGCCCGTAGTGCATTGATGGACAGTTGTTGGCATGATCATGACCATTAATGAATACACGAATATCCTTGGCCGTAGTGCAGGGGTGATTCGATGATGTGGATTATTTTATTAAGCTGAGTCTCAGCGATAGCAGTGTTAAAAAATCTTTTAAATCATAAAAGATAGTAGAGTTTATTTTCTACTTGACTCTTTTAATGGATTACTTGTTCCGCTGCAGTTAAACTTGATGTCTATTATATTTTATCAGTTTAACATTGTTGAAGGCTAATGATAATTTATTCTGCATTATCTTAGTCATAATATTTCTTACTGGGCTAGTTGAGCTCACCCTTTCTTTCACTGTTCTCTTCAGGAAATGAGAACGTAGCTGGGGCAAGTCGGGGAACGGAGTGATGGTCCGAATGATAGTATTAGTTAGTAGTCCTCACTATTCTATGTAATGGTGTGTTAATAAATGTAATGAGGACTCCTTTTGAGTATGAATACTCTCTAGAAGATAATATTTGTATTCAAACTCACAGTTTATGTTTTGTCGTATTGTACACGATAGTTGTATTAGTAAGTTGTATTTGTATTCTGTACTATGTATCTGACAACCCAAGATGGGTGATGTATACCTAATTTTGGGGGCGTCACACTCTCTATATTATGAAGCATATTTTGTGAGTATTTAGATACTTTAAGAGTTACTATTCAGTGCAAGTTCCTTCGGCTTTGCATACCGATCAGAAGTACTACTGCTCTTTAGAGGTAAGGGATAGTAAGGGATTTTAAGGGTTGTTATATTTTCCATTTCGTAATTTTTCTGACCTTCAAAAATTTTTGGAAATTTTAAATGATATTTTGATGAGTTTTCTTGATTGTGTCCAAAAATGGTGATTTTTGGATGTGTAGATTGAGAGTTATGAATTTTATGAGAAAAGACTATTTTAAAAAGTAACCGCTTATAATTCCTTGTGGTTAACTCCAAAATTGATAAAATTTTTTATTGGGAGTACATGTATATGATAGGAGTTATACTCTGTGAATTTCAGAATTTTTAGATAAAAGTAACAATTTATTATAAATGTCTAAATATTCGGCTGTTTTGGCCATATTAAAAATAGTAAATGAGTTTTAAAAATTCTGAGAAAAATATATGTTCCTATGGGACTATATTATGCTAAATCTCCAGAAAAGAAATATTTTTGGAACTGATTTGGTATTTTTCATAAAAATGGTCTAGTTATGAGTAAATGAATTAAATATGTTATGTGAAGTAAGAAAATTGGAAAATAGGATTTTATGACTTGAGAATCCTATATAAGGTATATGCAGATTTTTGATGAGGGTTTTGGTTATTGATGATGAAATCTTATGAGTTTGGCATTTTAGAATGATTAAATGCATTATTTAGTAAAGTGTAAACAATTAAAATAAATTGTTTATAAGTTTAAGAAATGTTATTCTTTCAATATCATTATACCGAAATATTGGTATAAATTTTATTGTAGAATTTCTACCTTTTTTGTGTCGGGTTTACTTTCATGAGTTACTATTCATAAGTTACTATTCACGAGTTACTATTCACGACAAAATTGGTTTCTTTTTCTAACCAAATTATAGTTGAGTTATGAATATTACTCTTGATATTAAAACTATTTATTGATTATATTGATTTTATTATCATATATAACATTTTTATAACCCTGATATTGAAATTCTCTTTCACTTGAGTGTAAAGATGGGTAGATTATTGGTATGATCATGACTTTGGGTTCTCTTGGCCAGTAGTGCAAAGTTGAATTATTGACTAGTATGATCATGACCATTGAATTTATAATTGAATATCTTCAGCTTAAGTGCAAAGGTGAAATGATCAACATGGTTATAATTATTGTTTATATAAATGATTATATATTTCTTTGAGATATTAATATATTTGGCCTGTAGTGCAAATATGAACTGTTGATGAATATATTTGGCCGTAGTGCAAATATGAACTGTTGAGGAATATCTTTGGCCTGTATGCAAAAGATAATTGTTGATGAATATCTTTGGCCCGTAGTGCAAAGATGACATGTTGTTGAATATCTTTGGCCAGTAGTGCAAAGATGAACAGATGTTGAGATAAATATGACCAACTGGTAATACAAATGAATATCTTTGGCCGTAGTGCAAAGATGAAGTTATTAGTATGATTATGAACAGGAAATGTGATTTGGTGTAACCATGATATTTGATGTTTCAGGTAAAGATAGGTGATAAAAATTATCTTCGTCCTGGATGAGAAGAGGAATTTAGAACTACAGTTATGATTATGAGTTATTCATATGATTATGGATCAGAATTCTTGATTGATGTTACAGGGGTAAAATATTGTTGATGGATTTTTACATGGAGAAGATAATAGACTTTATAGTCTATTTGACTCTTCTAATGGATTGCTCGTTTCGCTTGCAACTATGGTTAAATTTTTATCATTTACCATATGTTCTAAATCTCTGATTTATTATTGATGAAGGCTATTGATAATTTAATTATCTTTAGTCATGATATTCTTACTGAGCTAGTTGCTCACCCTTTTGCTTCACAATTCCTTTCAGGTAATAAAGAATGTAGCTGGGTCGAGCGAGGGTAACGGGGAAATAGAACGGTGGTCTCTACTGTGGATGTTCTCCCGAAGCAGTATAGAAAAGTTTCATTTAGTAGTTTTATTTGGCGAATCCAATAGGGTAAGGTGTACCCAACGTTGGAAGGGTGGTTTGCCACTAACATTACAAGATGTCTAACGACATACAACCTCGTGTCATCATAAGACAGGGATGTGCTCATCCACTTGCTGAGTAATATACGAGCACTACCTTTATAATCTTGGTGTTTGTTTGAAGTATAATTCTCATTAGAGACAGTAGAGATAATGATATGTCAAGAGAAGACTCACCATTGGAAGAATAATGATGTGTAATCTTCTCGTTTTTCTTTGGGGTCTATTGGGTCAACCAAGAATAATTCTGTGGCCATATGATATCTATCATAACTAACGCATGGCCTCCCATGTACGAAGGTTTCCTTGAGCACTTCATGTCCACAGGTTGGAACATGAGTCACATTTGGTATATATTTGTATCCAAATTCACAGCATATGTGTTGTTGTATTTTGCACGACAATTGTTGTAATAAAGTTGTAGTTGTTTCTGTACCATGTATTTGGCGACTCAGAATAG
>CM029012.1:256449127-256649650 GCA_016801055.1 Panax notoginseng
TTGTTTTGCACGACAATTGTTGTAATAAAGTTGTAGTTGTTTTCTGTACCATGTATTTTGGCGACTCAGAATTAGGTTGGATGGAATGGACCTATTTTGGGGTCGTTACATAGAATATCACAATCATAGTCCTTGATCAATTCTAACCATCTCCTCTGCCTCATATTTAACTCCTTCTGTGTAAAGATATACTTCAGACTCTTGTGATCTTTGTATGTCTCACACTTTTCTCCGTAGAGATAATGTCTCCAAATCTTAAGGGCAAACACTACCGCAGCCAATTCTAGATCATGGGTATGGTATCCCTTCTCATAGTCCTTTAACTGTCGTGACGCATACGCAATGACTTTACCATTCTGCATCAATACGCATCCTAATCCTTTGTGTGACACGTCACTATACACTGTAAAACTTCCTATACTATCTGGTAAAGATAACACAGGTGCTTCACTTAGTCGCTTCTTCAATTCCTGAAAACTCTGTTCACACTTTTCCGTCCACACATACTTAACAGTCTTCCTCTTTAAATTAGTCAATGGTGTCGCTATCTTTGAGAAATCTTGAATAAACCTCCGGTAATATCCTGCCAATCCTAAGAAACTTCTGACCTCAGTCGGCGTTTTCGGTTGTCCCCAATTTTTCACCGCTTCTACCTTAGCTGGATCAACAGAAATTCCCTCATTGTCAATAACATGTCCCAAAAATTGAACCCTCTTCAACCAGAACTCACACTTTGAATATTTTGCATATAGCTTCCCCCTTCTTAATGTGTCCAACACAATCCTTAGATGTTCAGCATGCTCCGCTTCAGTTTTCGAATACACCAGAATGTCGTCAATGAACACAACCATAAATTTATCCAAATACGGTTTAAATACTCCGTTCATCAAGTCCATAAAAGCAGCTGGTGCGTTTATCAGTCCAAACGACATCACTAGAAACTCATAATGGCCGTAACGAGTTCTAAATGCTGTCTTTGGTACATCCTCCGTCCTCACTTTCAACTGATGTAACCAGTCCTTAAGTCAATCTTGAAAAATATCTCGCTCCTTTAGTTGATCAAACAGATCGTCTATTCTCGGTAACGATATTTGTTCTTGATTGTCACCTTATTCAACTCTCTATTATCCTACACAAACCTCATCGAACCATCCTTTTCTTTACAAACAACACCGGTGCTCCCCACGGAGATACACTAGGTTGGATGTACTTCTTATCCAACAACTCTTGTAGTTGGATCATTAACTCTTTCATTTCTACCAGAGCCATTCGATACGGCGCTTTCGATATCGACGCTGTCCCCGGTACTAAATCAATCACAAACTCTATTTCTCTGTCTGGAGGAAGTCCCGGAAGTTCTTCTGGAAAGACATCCCCAAACTCATTAACTATAGCTATCTGCCCCATGTCCGAATTCACAACCTGTGTATCTACTACATGAGCCAAATAACCTTCATATCCTTTTTGTAACATCCTCCTGGCCTGTATCATCATCAGACAACTTGTTTGCCTTGGCGACTTGATACCATAAAATACAACCTTAGACTTATCTGGTGTCTAGCGTATGCTCTTTTTCTGGCAATCTATAACTGCCTCATGGTTAAACAACCAATCCATCCCTAAGATAACATCAAATTCTCCTAAGCGTATCGGAATCAAATTCAACGCTTTGCTTATGTCCCTTTATTTTCCACACAATAATTTCTATGGATAAACAATACAGGGATCACTTCTTTGTTGGCAACTTCTTTATTCATTGGGTTCTTTAACTTTTCACAGGGTAAATTTAATCTTTTTGCAAATTCATCAGACACAAATGAACAGGTAGCTCCCGAATAAAATATTCATATGCATTTTATATTATTGATCAGAACAATACCTGACACAACCTCCTTTGATGCAACTGCGTCTTACACAGTCATGTTGAATGTTCGGGCTGTCGGCTTGCTCTGTTGCGTTGGCCCACCAATTGTTAACTTTGTGTTGCTGCTTCTGTTTCCACTTCCTCCATCTAAATTCTTCTTCAATGGACAATCCTTGAATCGATGTCCCGATCCTCCACAAAAAAAACAACCACCTTTCTTCGGCTTAGGACAATTTGGTGCCATATGTCCTTCTTGCCCACAATTATAACATACATTTTTCCCTTTTATACACTCTCCCGAGTGATTCTTTCCACACTTTGCACACGCTAGTTTCTTCTGTTGTGTATTCCCTTGTTGCATTCCTGACTCGTTGCCATTGTTGTTCCACTTGCGTTCCTTGCTATTACCACCACCACTGCTGGCACCCTGATTTCCATCTTCAATCTTCTTCTTATTCTTTTCCCTGTTGTACTTGGACACCGCTTCACTACCACCTTCTGCAATGATAGCCTTTTCCAACAACGTTGAAAATGTATTAATCTGTAAAACTGCCACCTTGCTGTATATCCACGGTTTCAATCCATTCTCAAACCTGCGCGCCTTTCTTGCCTCCGTATCCACCTGATGTGGTGCAAATCTTGCTAGCTCATTGAATTTGGCGGCATACTCTGAAACGGTCATGTTTTCTTGCTTATAATTCAAGAAATTTTACTTCCATCCTGGCTTGCATACTCGGCGAGAATTATTCTCAAAGAACAACTCCTTAAACCTTGTCCAAGTTACTACTTCTGTTCCGGCTCTAGCCTGGTTTGACTCCCACCAGTAATTAGATTCACCTTTCATCAAGTATGTAGCAAAGACAATCTTTTGTTCCTCTTCTACCCTGGAGATAACAAAAGCTTTTTTCCATCTCCTTAATCCACGTCTGAGCTTCTTTAGGGTCTGTGGTTCTTAAATTCTGGCGGTCCGACTGCTTTAAAGTCTTTGAAATTCGCCAATCTATTATCTGGTCGATTTCTAGCTACTGGTACTCTATTTTGCATAGCTTGAGCTAACATGTCTACAAAGTTTTGCATTTGGTTCTACTTGACCTCCTTCATTTTTTTCATTTTCAGTTTCTGTTTCTATCAGTTACATTTCTCTGTGTTCTCGGTATTCCTCGTCCTCTCCATCTTGGTGGCATTTTTGTTTAGACAATACCTTAAATTATACTTTGAGTTTTATTAAATGCCATAACTTATTAGTATTTAAATAATAACACATAATTTTAAATCGAACAATATTATAATCAAAATGTTGGATTGCAATTCAGCTTACTGATTTAATTCTCAAAACTTAATCAAACATATGATTTTATACTGCATTTATATTCATATTCCAGATCATAAAGTCATTCACTTACATACTTGGATATTTTTATAAACGTTAATTACCCAGTTTAAACATCAAACGATGGGACCTAACAAAAGATATACTCACCCCCAATACACATTAAGGGGGGATACATCATATTTACATACTACCTCATAGCGATTGAGGTTTACATCAAACATATGACCCAAATAAACAAAAAGGGTACTACTGCATCTATTTTCATAACCTTCAAACTGACATATCACTGACTGCATGACTGAGCCTCCTCAGTCTGATCATACTCATGAGGTTTAACTCCATCCACGCGACGTCTAACGGAGCGGCTAGAACTCGCCCATCCCGAAGTATGACCTCCTTTCTCCTACTTGGGGACTCGCGTATGCTGCATCTAAAGCCCGTCCCAAGGACTCCATCCTAACCCGTCCAGCCTTCGCCTCAATCTCTAACTGGTCCACTCTTTTCGCTGCTCTGACCCAGCATCCTCAAATCGGATCATGTCAGCGATCTCTAAGTCAAACCTCAGTGTAACGCCTGATGCTCAATACTTAATACTGCAAACTATCCTCTTCTTGTTCTAGTTTGGCTTTCATCACTGCTAGCTCTTGCTGAGCCTGATATGCTAACTCTTTATACTGTGTCTCATTAAACTGATGGGTCGAATTTTCTTCTTCCAGTTGAACAATTCTATTTCCCAATGCTAAATTCTCCTCAAACAAATTGACCACCATCATATCCTCATCATAGTCATCACTCTCGATGTGCTCCTCAACATGATTCCTCTGCTCCTGCTCCACAGTATGACTATCTTACCTCTCCTCAGACATCCTATAACCACAAACAATAACAGCATCAGTACCACAATAAAATATATTCATGATAAAATGAAAGGATATTTTATTAAGTACAACCAAAACTCGATGAATTTCCTCCTAATTCATCCCTAACATACTCTATAAGAGTTTTCTTCTAAGGTTATAACCTAGGTTTCGCATCCTAATGTTTATAACTTACAGCTATGATACCAACCTGTGACGCCCCGAAATCTAGGTTCTCTAACCTCAGATTCAGTGCTCACGACTTATCATTTATCATAAGCATTCTATAAATTATTGCGGAATAATAAACATACATTGTTCATTATAATAAAGTTTCATAACATAATCCCAAGGTCTCTTTACCTTAACTTAAACACACCTTTAATATTACAAAAGGTTTACATAAATAATGCCATCCGATAATATAATAATTAACATTCATATTAAACTAGTCTTGGATCTTGCCCTTGCCTTTGTCTTTCTTATTCGATCCTTCGAGCATGGCTGAAATAAACGTCATGATATAGCAAGGGTAAGCAACTAGTTTGCTTAGCAAGTTTAAATACAAGAAAGGTATATCATGATTAGAAAGGAATTTAACTTTCAATGTTCAATAATAGAATCGATTGTGAAAGAACGTGAATTAAGTTTCAATAATTGAATATTTGAATAATTGAATAATAGATGTTGAGTGGTTTGAAATAACCATGAACATATACCAAGGTTGTCAGTAGTTAAACTGGTCCTTTTAATAAGTTTTGGTAATCAATGGGATCAGCCTTTCATACCCGGTGTATTATGCATAAACACTTAATAGTCGAGCAACGATTATTTTACAATATAATGCTTTAATAAAATTGTTCTTTTTCTCAGTCTCGAGTTCTTACCAAATCAATTGGTTAAGAACAGCTTTTACAACATATTTGATTTAACAAATTTAGATATATTCGATCTAGCTGATACAACTAGCATAGATCTATCTCACAAACAGTTCAAGAATGAAAGAACTTTAATTAATTCATAATTCAATAATAATTGAACAGGAATTCGATTTCGCAAAATACGATTCACAATAATCGTTAAAGATGTGGAGTAATCAACAATAATTATCCACTAACATGCTTTAAAAATAATAACTCAAGTTTGAGTAAGAGAACTTGTCTGTTTGATGAGCTACAACTAACTAGCTTTAATTAAAACTCTTTAAACGACCTAGCATTAACAATGTTGTCTATTAATTAGTACTGTGTATAATTGAATGTCTATACGCTTACTTATGCTATTAACAAATAATTCACTCACAAAGTACACATAATTAATATACTATCATTAGTCCTATAAGATATTAAATAAATCTTAGGTTAATGATTTAATTAATTCATAAGGTTTTTCTTAAGTAATAAACACTTATTAGATCTTTAAAACAATTTACTATAATTGTTTAATTAATGATTTATTTAAATTCTCTTCATTTATTAACTCTATCTTTATTTAATTACCATTTAATATTAGTTAAATAGTAATTAATTAATTACCTTTAATTATTATTTAATAAATAATAGCTAATTACATCTACTTATTATTTAATATTAATCAAATAATGAAAATAATTAAATTATTAATATTATTTGTCTTTAATTATTATTTAATTTTAATTAAATAATATTATTAATTAATCATTATCCATGAATAATAAATAATTAATTTATTTACTTCATTAATCTTTAATTATTCATTACTATTTATAAATGAATAATTAATTAACATTTGTCATATTTATTATTTAATAAATAATAAATAATTATTCTTTTTATCCTTTAATAACAAATAATTAATTCACTTCACAAGTCTTTAATTATTCTTTCTTGTTTTTCCAAAATATGAAATAACTCTCGGTGGCATCAAGGAATTTCTTTCTCCCCTCCTTCCAAGCTCCCCACATTTTCTCACTCTCTATTTCTTTCTTTTGCTTTACTTTTTACTTTTTGGCTAAATAACTTGTAAGAATAAATGAAAAGTTCTTTATAAAAATATATGGGAGTATTTATAGGCAATTAGAATATATAGATATAACTTGTATATATCTATTAATCTTCTAATAGCTTGCTTACTTTGGTGGACTATAATTTATTAAGCTATAAAAGGCTAATGGGCTATTTAGGTGGGTTGGTAAACAACCTTGACCAACCAAAAGAAAAACTAATGAAGCATGTGCTTGCTCTATCCTTAGCTTGCCGGATACATGCACCAACTTGGCCAATTTATATATTGATTTATTTGATAATTAATCATTTGAAGGTCCATACAAATTGGGCCATAGCTTGGCCAATTGATTTCTTGTTTGGGCTCTCTAATTAAATTGTTTGGGCTATGCAAAAATAGCATGATCCAATAGATAAATTTTATCTTACCCTAATTATTTAATTAGGATTTTCATTTAACTTATTTTGGAATTTAAATAATTATTTATGTACATTTAATTTTATAACCTAATTAGACTTACTTTAATTAGGTTTAAATTAAATATTAAATTGAGATAATAAAAATTGATCTCTTAAGTTAGTATAATTTTTAAATACTATTATTCTTCAATACCATAACCCTTAGGTTATTTAATTTTCGTACCTAATGTATAATTAGGTTATGTAACTTTTTCGTTTAATTCTCTTTATATAATTCATACATGCATATGTATTTAGAATATATATATTATATATATATATATTATATATATATATATATATATATATATATATTTATATATAACCATAAACATTTTTCCACATAAATAATAACATATTCATTCACTATATGTCACAAAGTTTTCAATATCATTAATATATTTAATTATCGCGTGACTTAAAATTCATGGTTATTACAATAACCACAAAGATAATATGAAATCTGCAACAGCTATACGATTTAGAAGTAGCTAAAATAAAGGAAAGAAACTCTATACCCAGTCAACTGTTGAGTAACAAAGGAGATTAGATAATATAAGATAATACCCAACTCTTAAAAGCTTCTGAAGTAGGATAAGACCCAATAGTTAAAAAGCTTCTGAAGACTCCTTAGAGTTACTAACTGATGTAGACCCTACCAAGCAAGAGAATATCCTTAAATTTTAGTTCAACTGAAATATTCTGTAGAATAGATAAACTAAATTTGGGTCAGCTGGAAAAAATAATTAATAACATAAATCCATCTAATAATATTTGACATCATTAAAATAATAAATACCAACATTCTCCCCATTGTTGATGATGACAAAATATTATCCCATTTATATGCTCCCCCCTAAATATATGTAACCCCTAAATTTATACGTATAAGATATCCATAACAAATAGGGAAACAAATAAGAAATAAGGGAGATAGATAAGCCCAAAATAAATAGATAAGCCCAAAATGATATTCAACATGTATCAATAGATATCATATCCTAAATTAACAAATCCAAATATGATATATCCCAAACTAACAGATAACATATCCAAAAATGATATATCCCAAAATAATTAGTAACCAATAACCAATAGTATATCACAGTAACATCATAGTAGCATCAGTAGCATCATAATGGTCTAATATATCCTAAAAAATCAGTATCCCTTATCTCCCTCATCTCTTAAACTTTTCCCCCTTTGGCATTATCAAAAAGAAGGGAGGTAGTTATGCAGCTTCATCAGTAGCAAATTCAAAGAGAATTCATCAAGCTTCTTGTCAAACTCTTGAATCTTAACCACATAGTCATTGTGATGAGATACCAAAACTTCCATCCTTTCTGAAAAATTATTAATTAACTTTTTCGTTTAACTCTTGAACTTGTTTTGAAACTAATTGAAGAGCAGAATCAAACCAAGATCCCATATCTTGTACTAGTTGATAAAGAGCAGAAAATTGATAATTTGAAGGAGGATTAAGATCAGATGATTCTGGTAAAGAAGAATTATGAATAGGAGAAGAATTTGGAGATATAGGAGTTGAAGTATGAGGAACAGAACACGGAGTAGGGAGCCTCTCAACATCCCAAGATAAAATTCCATCAAAATTGACTTTCAATTTTGATTGCAGCAAGATATATTTATCAATGTTATCAGAAATTTGCACAACATCTTCATTGACAAAAGAAATCCCAAAGTGTGCAAGAATTTTGGTTATAAAACCCTCATAAGGAAAACACTTTGTTTTGTTTGTCAAACAACTTTCTATGTGTTTAATCATAAGCAAAGCAAAATTAAACTTAGTACCAGAGATGATTAAAGCAGAAAGAATCAAGTCTTGATAAGTCATATTGGACTTACCCCCATTCTTAGGTACTAAATTAGCACGAATGAGTTTATGAATAACATTATTCAAAGGAGTAATTTCAACAACAGTTGGTAACCCAATAAATTCAGCAGAAGAACACTCTTTCACAATCCTTAACTGTTCAAGGACAGTTAAATTTTCAAATTCTAAAGGTCCCTTGAGTGTGAAAGGACAAAAACCATAGCACGGAATATTAAGAATGGAGCCCAATATAGCAGAATCAATGACCAAGGTTTTGTTTTTAACAAAAGTTTTTATCACATCATCCTGGACAGACATATTTCCAAAAAATTATTTGATGAAAACTGGATATACAAATATTTGGGAGGAAACAACATAGCGGAGAGATTAATATTTTCAAATAAGGATGTAACCCCAATTTGTTGGAATAGAGCTTGATCAACAGATTTCCCAAAAATAATTGTTTTATTTTCCATAAGATTCTGAATTAAATCGCATAGCATATGTAGAAGATGTAAAGATTAAAGGAGTACCATGTGATGGAGGAAGAGATGAAATCAGTGGGTCAGAGGAAGAAGAATTGGGGATGATGATGGGTTCGGTTGACTTCCCCTTCAAATATGAAGAATTGCCCTTCCTCTTCATAGATTGCTTCAACAATATTCCCAAAGCAGTTGATGTTCGCTTAATAAGCCGATTCGTGCATCTAGTAGCTCGTGAGGAGTGACTAGGGATGTCCTTCTTGCTCTGAATCGCTGCTCAGTCGATGTTGAACACATGTCCACCACGAGTTTTAGCCATGGAAAACTCTTTGAAAACCCTAGGTTTTGAAAGGACAGAAAAAAAATCACGAAGAAAGATAATAATAGAAGAAAGAATTTGAAATGGGGATAAAACTCTTGGTCTCATGTGATAAATAAAAAAAACAGAGAGAAAGATGTGGAACATGAAAAGTTATTAGAGTGAATGGATTACATAGAGTTGTATTCCCGCTCAGTCACTAAATGTTTTAAAACCCAATAATGTCATTTCTGTCACTTTAATACTTAAGATACCTTTATAGAATATAGAACAGGAAATAGTCATATATATTTTCAAATATGACATTTAAACATATAATGAAACTTGACACTCAATAAAAAAAATACCACATAATGCAAAATAAATTTATATATTGATAAGACATAATAAAAAATATTTTTATTTTTATTTTTAATTTTTAAATTTTTTTAATTTTTTTATTAATATTAAAATGAAATTAATTTCTAGAGGAAAAAAAATTAAGTAGAGACAGACATTCCAAGTTCTCTTCTCAAGGTACAAAAACATTCCTCACTTAAAGGTTTTGTAAAAATGTCAGCCAATTAATTTTCAGTAGGGACAAATACTAACTTAATTAATCTTTTAGCAACATTATCTTTCAAAAAATGATGTCTTACTTCAATATGCTTACTACGAGAATGAAGCACAGGATTTTTAGAAATATCAATAACACTAGTATTCTCACACATAATAGGCATATTTTCATAAATAACATTAAAATCATGTAATGTTTGTATCATCTACGAAATTTATGAACAACTACTTGCCGCCAAATATTCACCTTTCGTAGTAGACAAGGCAACAAATGTTTGTTTCTTGTTGTGCCAAGCTACAAGACTTTGACCTAAAAGTTCACAAGCACCACTTGTGCTTTTTCTATCAACTTGGCACCTTGCATAATCTGCATCTGAGTACCCAATTAGTTTAAAACTTGGAGATACAGGATAGTATAAGCCTAAATTAATTATGCCAGATAAATATTTAAATATTCTTTTTACTGCTTTAAGATGAGATTCTTTCGGTTGAGCTTGAAATATAGCACATAAGCATACACTATACATTATATCCGGCCTTGATGCAATTAAATAAAGTAAACAACCAATCATACCTCGATGCATTGTTACTTCAACATCTTTACCTGTTGCATCTACAGTAAGCTTGACGGTAGTGCTCATTGGTGTTGACTTTGGTTTGGTATTTTCAAAACTAAATCTCTTCAATAGCTCATTCACATACTTTGATTGGTGAATGTGAATCCCTTCATTGGATTGTTTGATTTGAAGCCCCAAGAAATAGTTTAACTCACCCATAAGGCTCATATCAAACTCGTTATGCATACATTGGGAAAACCACTCACACAAAGAGTTAGTAGTAGCTCCAAAAATTATATCATCCACATAAATTTGAATAATTAATAAGTCCTTATTTTTTGTTTTAATAAAAAGAGTAGAATCAATTTTACCACGATTAAAACCATTGTCTAATAAAAACTTGCTTAATCTTTCATACCAGGCTCTTGGAGCCTGTTTTAATCCATTCAAAGCCTTTTTCAATTTAAACACATGATACATATATTTTTCATGTTTAAATCCCGGTGGTTGTTTAACATGCACTTCCTCATTTAAATAACCATTTAAAAATGCACTTTTCACATCAATTTGATATAATTTAAATTGTCTAAATTAAACATGCATAGGCTAACAAAATTTGTATGGTTTCCAACCTTGCAACAGGGGCAAAGGTTTCTTCATAATCTATACCTTCTTGTTGATTATAGCCTTGAGCTACCAATCTAGCTTTATTTCTAGTGATTATGCCATTTTCATCAAGTTTATTTTTGAAAATCCATTTTGTACCAATTATAGAAGCACCTTTATGAGGTTTAACAAGATCTCATACCTGACACCTTTTGAATTGGTTTAATTCTTTCTGCATGGCAATAGACCAATTTTTATCTTGAATTGTTTCCTTGGCATTCTTTGGTTCTATTTGAGAAAGAAAAGCTGAACATGCACAATAATTCCTTGCTTTTCTTTTTGTATTCATCCATGTGTTGGGATCTCCGATGATTAGATTTGGTGGATGATTTCTCATTGTTCTAGATGATCTAGGAAGCCTTGCTGCGGTCATTTGCTCTTCAGGTTCAGATTCTGAAATGTCAAGCTCTACATTAAATTGATCGTCAAATTTTTCTTCTAATATAGACGGGTTGAGTTGTCTGCCTTTAGGCATCTGCATGTTTGAGTTTTCAACTAAAATAGACGGCTCAAGTTGTCTGATTTCTTCTGTTTGCTTTCCACGTTCATCTGATTTTCCTTTTGATGAAGACGGCTCAAGCTGTCCGGATTGAGCTGTCTGTTTTGTACTAATCAGATTGTCTTTTCCTGCAGAAACTTCATTTTCTTCTTTTGATAGGTCACGGTTAAATTCATTAAATACTACATGCACAGATTCTTCAACTTTAAATTTATCAAGATTATAAATCCTATAAGTTTTACTATGCATTGAATAACCAAGAAAAATAGATTCAATTGATTTAGCATCAAACTTTCCAAGATTACCATTAGTATTTACAATGAAACATTTAGCACAAAATACTTTAAAATAGTTAACATTTGGAATCTTTTATTTAGTAACTCATATGGTGTTTTCAATAGGATGGGTCTAATTAGTACTCTATTTAAAATGTAACATGCAGTACTTATAGCCTTTGCCCAAAATCTTTTAGGCAGTTTACTTTCATGAAGTAAAGTTCTTGCAGTTTCTTGGAGAGTACAATTTTTGCGTTCCACCACACCATTTTGTTGAGTTGTTCTTGGTGCGGAAAACTCATGTGTAACACTTTTCTCTCTGCAATATGGTATAAAGACTTTTCTAAATTCTCCACTGTGGTCACTCCTTATACCAATTAGCTTGAGATTGTGTTTTGTTTCAACATTCTTTATAAGCTTTTCAAATTCTGCAAAAGCTTGATCTTTAGTTTTTAAAAATAAAACTCATGTAAATCTTGAAAAATCATCAACAATAACAAAAGCATAATGATTATTTCCTAGGCTAGCATATCTCTCGGGTCCAAAAAATCAAGATGCAATAATTGAAGAGGCAAAAAAGTTGATACCTGATTTTTGCTTGTAAAAGAATTTCTTGCTTGTTTACCTAACTGACATGCATTACAAATACCTGTCTTCTTATATTTTAGCTTTGGAAAACCTTTAGCAAGGTTCTTTGTAACTAACTTGTTAATTAAATCCATATGCACATGCCCTAACCTTCTATGTCATAAAATAGTTTGATCTTGAACAGCAGCTAAACAAATATCCTTATTTTGATTTTCAAAATTTATAGTGTATATATTACCTTCTCTATTAGCTACTAAAGGAACATTATGAGAGGCATGAATAATAGCACATTAATCTTTTTCAAAAATTACTTTATGACCACTATCCATTAGTTGACATACACTAATTAAATTATATTTAAACCCTTCAACATGATGGACATTATCAATGTAAACCTTACCATTACCAATTTTACCTTTACCGATGATTTGGCATTTGGTGTCATCTCCAAAAGTAGCCGTGCCTCCTTTCTTTGCAACTAGTGAGGTAAATTTAGTTCTATCACCCGTCATGTGTCTAGAACATCCATTGTCAAGTACCCATTTATGTGATGGTACTTTAGCTTTTAAGCATACCTACAAAACAAAGAAGTAGGTCGTCGTTTTGGTACCCAAATCTGTTTGGGTCCAATATTGTTAGTAGCAATTAAATCTCCTTTCTTTACCCAAACTTGTTTTATTTTTATTTTATTACAATTAGTATCAAAATGTCCTTTTAAACCACATTTTCTGCAAGTAACATAAGGTGAGCAATAAAGAGGCTTGTTCCTTGGTTTATTATTTATTACTCTAATTTTATTAGTAGTGCTTTTATGTTTTTAACAGGATTATATCCAATTCTTTGTTTATCTAAGCTTGACCTTTGAACACCCAACATTATTTGAATTTTCTTCTCCTTGAACAAATTTTGCAAGATCCTTTTTCAAAGATATTATTTCTTCCTCATTGTTATTTTGCATGTTTATTATTTTTTCATCATTAAAAGCATCTATACAAGTATCTCTCATTTTTAAACTTTCTTTTAAATCATCATTTTCTTTTTTAAGGTTATTATTTTCTTCATTTAATTTGTTTGCACGATTATATAAAATTTTATTATAATTATCTAAATATCCAATTTTAGCATTCAACTGAGATACTTCACATGATGTGCAATCTTTAACTATTTCTTATTTTTTCTCAATTAAAGTTTCTACTTCCTTCATTAAGTCATTTATCCAACTTTTCAAGTGAGCATTTTCTCTTTCATATGAAGGTTTTCATTTTTCAAAACAAGATAGTCAGAAATAGTAATTTCTCCAAGTTCAGGACTTACCTCAAATGTTTCCTCATTGTGTATACCAGTGAAGCACAGTTGAGCAGTTTCTTCTTCTTAATCTTCATGATCAGATTCATCATCACTCCATGTCATTAGAGCCTTCCCTTTTGAACCATTTGCTTTGTTCTTTCTTTTTAGTTGGAAGCAATCTCTTTTTAAGTGACCAGGTCTTTCAAATTCGAAACAGGTTTCCTCTTGTGGCTTTTGCTTGAAGTATTTCTTGTTGTTGAAAGCTTTTGTTGGTAATTTTGATCTATTCTTCTTTCGGATCAACTCCCTCAATTTTCTGGTCATTAAAGTTATTTCTTCATCCAAATCTTCATCATTGCCTTCTATGTAGCTTTCAGCTTGTAGAGCCAAGGTCTTCTTCTTAGGTGCCTCATCTTCTTCATCATACAATTTTAGTTGGTTTTCAAACTCTTCAAGTTCTCCAAATAAAGTATAAGAGTTTCCATTGTGTTGATTGTGACTGAGTCTTGAAGTGTAGTAACATTTGGTGCGAATCGCTTTGGCATGACTCTAAGAAGCTTTCGGTTGATTTCCTTTTGATCAATCTTTTATCCGAGCATGCTTAGAGAATTCATTAGAGTGAGGAATATTGCTTGGGCATCTCTAATTGATTCATTTTTCTCCAATTTGAATAGTTTGTATTCGTGCATTAGCATGCTCAACTTGACCTCCTTCACTTTAGTTGTACCTTCGTGGCTCATTATGACTGTGTCCTAAATTTTCTTAGCTGTAGTACAAGAAGAGACCTTATCTATCTCCGACTGAACCATGCCACTTAAAAGCATATTCATGGCCTTGGAATTATAAGATACCATATACGATTCGTTTGAGTCCATTTCCATGAGATTCTTTGGCTTGCCATCATCATGTCGTGGAATGACTAGTCCATTTTCGACTACCCATCATTCCCATGGGTCACGGTTCAGATAGATCTTCATTCTGAACTTCTAAAAGTTGAAGTTCTCACTTCTGAGCAATAGCGGTGGCCTACTTATGGACTGACCTTCTTGAAAGTTTAGGTGTGTCATCAGGGGCGGATCTAGCTTGGGGCAGTAGGGTCAATTGAGCCCACTGAATTTTTAAGGATAAAGAAAAAAGAGAGTAAAATTTTAGTGTGTTTAATAAAAAATTTAAAGTTTAGATTGAAAATACTATCTCCGTTCCAATGTTAAATATATATTTTGGACTTTTTAAAGTCAATTCACGAATTCTTTAAATTCAAAATTGATATGAAGTTATTTAGTTTTAATACAAAAAATATAATAATTGTAAACTAACTATAAAATACTAATAATTATTATCTTTATTGTTTTCAAAATTTGAATGAACTTATATCAATTTGATGATTTTGCGAATTGACTTTAAAAAATCAAAATGTATATCTAATTTTGGAATGGAGGAAGTATTAAATTCTTCAAAGTTCATATCCTATACTACCTTAGTCTCCCCGTTTCTCGTCTAGCAGCTTGACCTAATTCTTCCCACTGGTTTGACTTTAAAGAAAATTCGATAATGTTGTATTTTTTTTATTTATAATTTCACAAATTTTGCAATTGTTTTGAGATTTTTTTGTAATTACTTGCGGTTTTTTTTGTAATTGCTTATGGATTTTTGTAACTAATAAAAATGAGACTATTGTTGGTTTATATGTTATTGGTTTTAATGATGACAAGTTCATTTGCGAGTTATATATTCTCATCATCTAAAAGGGGGAAGAATGTTGATTTATAAGTTTTTATTTTAATGATGACAACATATATTTTGTATGGAAATATTTTGTGATTTTCAAGTTATGGACTAATTATGCATGTATTAAGATTTTAAGTGGGACTTCATATGTGACTCCCCCAAAACAGGTATACAACACCTATTCTAAGTCGTCAATAACATGGTACAGAAACAACTACAACTTTATTAATACAACATAAAAACTGTGAGTGTAAATACAAATATTGTCATCTAGACAATATCCACACTCAAATAAGTCCTCATTACAATTATTGGAACAATATTTTACAAAAAAAATGGTGAGGACTACTAAAACAACTTCCTAGAACCTTCATTCCATACCCCGACTAGTACCTGCTACATTCTCGCCTCCTGAGAAGAAAATGGAACAACAAGGAAAAGGGTGAGCTCAACTAGCCCAGTAAAGAATATTATGACTAAGATAATATACAACAAATTATCGTTAGTCTTCAACAGGGAAAAATTTAATAGAATACAATAGACAACAAGTTTTAATTCATTATTCGCAGCGGAAAATAATAATTCATAGAGAAGTTACGTAGGGAATGAAATCTACGATTATCTATGAATTTAAAAGCCCATCATCAACATTTTATCCCTGTAACATCAATCAATAAATATCTTGAATCAAATAGTCATCTTTGCACTACAGGCCAAAGATATCCATCAGTTGGTCATGTTCACCTCAACACCTGTTCATCTTTGCACTACGGGCCAAAGATATTCATCAGAAATTATTCATCTTTGCACTACAGGCCAAAGATATTCATCAAGAAATTATTCATCTTTGCACCACATGCCAAAGATATTCAGCAATATCATCATTTAGGACTGAGGATGATGAAAAATATTTTAAAAGAAACGAATCCAGTGAAACAAAATAACAAATAAGGATTCGTATTTTAGCTATTCCATGTCCAAAAATACCTCATAAATAATCATAATGGAGTAATATTCAAGAATGATCAAAACATAGATACAATCAAAGCTAGTATTCAGAATAGATATTTTGGACAGAAAGAAAAAAAATTTATTTTTCGGTGAATAGTGTCGTATTCGTGAATAGTACCGTATACGTGAATAGTGCCGTATACGTGAATAGTAATCCCGCCACCAAAAGATAGAAATTTCACAAAAAACATCATCACGCTTCGTGAATAGTACTCGTGAATAGTAACTCATGAATGTAACTCGTGAATAGTAACTCATGAATAGTAACTCGTGAATAGTAACCCCGACATGAAAAAGTTTTAAATTTGATAAAAAGTTCCAATCAATATTCAGCATAATGATATTGAAGAAATAATATCATTTTACGAAAGAATAACATCCCTTACCTCGGAAAGACGGTACTTCTGACTGGAATACTAGATATAGTGCTGAAGGAAACTTGCACCGTAAAGCAACACTCAAAGTATCAAATACTCACAAGAATACGCTCGTTATAGAGAGAGAAATAGAGAGAAACTTGTGTTTCTGGTGTGATTTCAATTCTAACCTAAGCACCCTATTTATAGGAAAATGCTTAGAACACCAAAGTAGAAAATTTAATATAATAATAATATATTTATCAAATTTTCCTTAGCCCACCTCTAGACATCTGATCTCAGCCCATTTATATCACATGTTAGCCCGCTTAAATGCCAAAAAAACGTTTTTCTTCAAAATAATAAATAAAACTTCCAAAAATCAATTATTTCGGAACTTCAGAACTTCAATAATTCATAATAAATAGCCTTTTTATCAGAAAATTCGAATCTCGAGAGTTTTTATAAGAAATTCAATTCTCTACAACTTTACAGAAGAAAGTTTTTTCAAATTCTAAACAGAAATTGACCGAAATTCACAAACGGGCGATTTTATAGTCAATAATAAATTTTCGGTCAAGAATTATGTCCACCAACACACAAAACATGTGTTAATCATTTAATGCCACAAAAATACTCTTCCTCCTCATATACTCATATATCCCACATTCATTGTAAAAATACCACCATCAATATATTATTAAAATAATATATTTAAATGAATTATTTTATCAGAAAAAGATAAAGTATTAATTTTCAACAATTGTCACATTAAAATTTTTCTCTATCTATATCCACATAAAATCACTATTTTTCTCGTCATATAAATTAATAATTAATTATACACAAATAATATTACAGAATCACAGTACTAGCAACCAGGCCGTTCCCAGGAAAGAGGGGGCTTTCCAATAAGGATCTCTCCTTACTGGCGCGCAATTAGATGACCAAACCTCTCCTTAGACAGAACTTTCTAGACATTGCCAATAATGTTATCTAATAATATTATTCAGATAATATGAATTATTGCTCCGATAATAAAAAATACTGCGTAGTGACAATTATTGAAACAACAGTAATATAAAATATCAACGCAGCAATTATTGAATCAATAAAATACAATATTGAACAGTAATTACTGTAACAATTATTGAGTAGTGCCTTCTTACGTAAGAATTAATAATTGGTGCAATACCGTGTGCTACACGTATTACCGTGTTTTAACCACCGGGTATTCCAACAGTATTAATGGTAACAACTACGCCGTTATTTATAAACAACTTATTTTTGTCGTTTTCTTCATCCAATCGTTTTCTGTTATGGGGCCCACACAAGGCTGCGCCGTCGTACGAATATTCCCCGACAACAAGAATATTCCACGACCAAACAAATATTCCCCGACAACAATGAATATTTTATAACCACTTGCTTATTTAAAATATTTGCGCATTTTACTCATAACTAACCACATTAATCAAATCAACTCTTACTATTTCAGAATAATAAATAGAGGAAATTAAATTTCATTTATTAATAATTTGGGGTCGTACAACCTCCCCTCCTTATGAAATTTCGTCCTCGAAATTGACATACGTACCTGGTGTTTCGAAAAGATGAGGATACCTCGCTTTCATTTCCGTTTCCAACTCCCAGGTCATTTCCTCAATAGCATGGTTTCTCCACAAAACTTTAACTTGTGGTATGATCTTCATGCGTAGGACATGCTCCTTTTTATCCATGATCTTGACAGGTACCTCCTCGTACGTTAAGTCTTCAGCTATCTCGTCCGGTTCTAACTCAATAACATGGTTCGGGTCTTTCACATATTTACGAAGCACAGATATATGAAAAACATTATGAACACGAGACATACTTGGAGGTAACGCAAGTCTATAGGCCACATTTCCTACTCGGTCAAGAATCTGAAATGGACCAATAAATCGTGGATTGAGCTTTCCTCTCCTCCCAAATCTTGTAACTCTTTTCCATGGAGCTACACGTAATAATACATGATCCCCAATGTCAAATTCCACGTCCTTTCGATGAAGATCCACATAACTCTTTTGTCGATCCTGTGCCGTTTGAATCGTTTGGATCTTCTCTGTAGTCATTCGTACCAACTCTGGTCCCAACAACGTTGCTTCTCCCACCTCATCCCAACATACTGGAGAGCGACACTTTCGTCCATTCAATGCTTCAAAGGGAGCCACACCTATACTTGCCTGATAACTGTTGTTGTAGGAGAATTCCACCAATGGTAGGTACTTATCCCAACTTCCTTTGAAATCTAGGACACAAAGTCTTAATAAATCTTCAAGAGTTTGAATAGTCCTCTCTGATTGCCCGTCCGTTTGAGGATGGTATGCCGAACTGAACCGTAAATCCGTGCCCATAGCTTTTTGCAAGCTAACCCAAAATCTTGAAGTGAATCTTGGGTCACGATCCGAAACTATGGATACTGGCATGCCATGCAACCTTACAATCTCATTCACGTACATACTAGCAAGATGTTCAAGGGAATAAGTCTCCCGTATCGGCAAGAAATGAGCAGACTTGGTTAATCTATCAACTATAACCCAAATAGCATTTATACCTTGAGAAACCGTGGGAAGACCCGTAACAAAATCCATGGTAATGTGTTCCCACTTCCATTTCAGAATCTCAAGTGGTTGCAATGGACCCTTTGGTACTTGATGCTCCGCCTTTACACGTTGACAAGTTAAACACCTCGAGATAAACTTTGCAATCTCTCTCTTCATATTGTTCCACTAAAATATATGTCGAAGATCACGATACATTTTAGTACTTCTAGGATGGATTGCAAATGGTGTATTGTGTGCCTCCATCATGATCTTGTACTTTAAATCAGAATCGTTAGGAACACAAAGTCTGGAGTGGACTCGAAGTATTCCTTCTTCATCGATTCTTGCTTCTGGAATAGCACCTTCTTGCACTTTCTTCTTCATACGCATCAGCTCCGGGTCTATAGCTTGAGCAACTTTAACTTTATCGATTAAAGTTGGTTCTACGCGTATACTTGACATCATCGCACTCGTTCCTGCATATGATCTTCTACTCAACGCGTCAGCTACCACGTTTGCTTTTCCAGGATGGTATTGAATAGTGTGGTCGTAATCTTTCAACAGCTCGAGCCAACGTCGTTGCCGCATGTTGAGTTCTTTTTGAGTGAAGAAATATTTGAGGCTTTTATGGTCAGAATATATCTCCACCTTCTCCCCATATAGATAGTGCCTCCAGATCTTTAGTGCGAAAACGACTGCTGCCAACTCTAGATCATGAGTAGGATAATTCCTCTCATATTCTTTAAGTTGTCGCGAGGTATAGGCTATGACTTTCCCACGTTGCATGAGAACACATCCTAACCCTTTGCCTGAAGCATCGCTGTAGATAACAAATCCATCCGAACCAGATGGTATTGTCAGAACAGGTGCCGAAATGAGTCTCCTCTTAAGCTCTTGGAAACTCTTCTCGCATTCTTCGTTCCATACGAATTTGATATCCTTCCGAGTCAGCTGAGTTAACGGGGTAGCGATTCGAGAAAACCCTTCTACGAATCTCCGATAATAACCAGCTAAGCCTAGAAAGCTACGTACATCGGTCACCGTCTTCGGTTGCTCCCAGCTTTGTATTGCTTCAATCTTCGCCGGGTCCACAGATACTCCATGTTTTGACACCACGTGCCCTAGGAATGCTACTTCCTCAAGCCAGAACTCGCATTTCTTCAACTTAGCATATAACTTGTTTTCACGCAGCCTTTGGAGTACCAGCTTCAAATGGTGCTCATGATCTTCACGGCTTTTGGAATATATGAGGATGTCATCAATAAAGATAACAACGAACTGATCCAAATAATCCTTGAATACTCGGTTCATCATATCCATGAAAGCCGCAGGAGCATTAGTCAATCCAAAAGACATGACTAAGAATTCATAATGCCCGTACCGAGTTCTAAAGGCAGTCTTCGGAATATCCTCAGTTTTAACCTTCAGCTGATGATATCCAGAATGAAGATCGATTTTTAAAAAGAATTATGCTCCTTGTAACTGGTCAAACAGGTCATCAATACGAGGTAGCGGATACCTATTCTTGATGGTGACATGGTTTAATTCCCGATAATCGATACAAAGTCGCATACTCCCGTCTTTCTTCTTTACAAATAAAACAGGAGCACCCCAAGGAGATGTAATAGGACGAATGAAATCGATGTCCAACAACTCTTGTAGTTGGACTTTTAACTCCTGAAGTTCAATAGGAGCCATTCGATATGAGGTTTTAGAAATAGGCTTTGTACCAGATTCAAGATCAATAAAGAATTCAACTTCACGTTCCGGGGGTAGACCGAGAAGTTCTTCAGGAAATACGTCAGGAAAGTTACTAACAACAGGAATATTATTCAAATTTGACGTGTCTTTATTCAAATCCATAACATGGGCTAAGAAAGCTTGACATCCGTTTTTCAATAAACGAATAGCTTTATGACTTGATACGACAGTGATTGATTTTAATGGCTTTGTTACTTGAATTCGAACAACAGGTTGATTAGAAATATGAAAACTAATCACCTTACGAAAACAATCAATTTTGGCATGATGAGTAATTAACCAATCAATTCCTAAAATCACGTCAAATGCAAGTATCTTTAAAGAGATAAGGTCAACAGGTAAGGTGATGGTACCAACTTGGATCAAACAAGATTTATAAACAGTGGATGTGATGAAAGTTTCCCCTAACGGAGTCTCCACAGATAAATCAAAGTCTAATTTCTCCGGAGTCAAGTTTAAACGTTGAGCACAAGCAGGAGAATTAAATGAATGGGTAGCACCGGTATCTAGTAAGGTATAAACTTCACATGAATTTATGATTAGCTTACCCGTGATCACCTCGTTTGGGTTCCTCGCATGCTGACCAGTCACGACAAACGCTCTTCCAGGAACCGTTGACTTTGACTTTTCTGGGGCAGCCTTTTGAGTCACCGTCCCCGCTGAACTTGGTTTCGCTATCGTACAATCTCGGGCGATATGTCCTTCCTTTTCACAATTATAGCATACCTTGAACTGTTGTGGACAGTTTGGGCTGATATGTAAGACCCCAAATTATTAATAAATAAAATTTAATTTTCTCTATTTATTATTTTAAAATAGTAAGGGTTGATTTGATTAATGTGGTTAGTTATGGGTGAAATGCGCAAATATTTTAAATAAGCAAGTGGTTATAAAATATTCATTATTATCGGAGAATATTCGTACGACGGCGCAGTCTTTTGTGGGCCCCATAACGAAAAGCGATTGGATGAAGAAAACGACAAAAACAAGTTGTTTATAAATAACGGCGTAGTTGTTACCGTTAATACTGTTGGAATACCCGGTGGTTAAAGCACAGTAATACGCGTTGTTGCACAGTAGCACACGATATTGCACCAATTATTGATTCTTACGTAAGAAGACACTACTCAATAATTGTTACAGTAATTACTGTTCAATATTATATTTTATTGATTCAATAATTGTTGCGTTGATATTTTATATTACTGTTGTTTTAATAATTGTCACTACACAGTATTTTCTATTATCGGAACAATAATTCATATTATCTGAATAATATTATTAGATAACATTATTGGCAATGTCTAGAAAGTTCTGTCTAAGGAGAGGTTTGGTCATCTAATTGCGCGCCAGTAAGCAGAGATCCTTATTGGAAAGCCCCCTCTTTCCTGGGAACGGTCTGGTTGCCAGTACTGTGGTTCTGTAATATTATTTGTGTATAATTAATTATTGATTTATATGATGAGGAAAATAGTGATTTTATGTGGATATAGATGGAGAAAATTTTTAATGTGACAATTGTTGAAAATTAATATTTTATCTTTTTCTGATAAAATAATTCATTTAAATATATTATTTTAATAATATATTGATGGTGGTATTTTTATAATGAATGTGGGATATATGAGTATATGAGGAGGAAGAGTATTTTTGTGACATTAAATGATTAACACATGTTTTGTGTGTTGGTGGACATAATTCTTGACCGAAAATTTATTATTGACTGTAAAATCGCCCGTTTGTGAATTTCGGTCAATTTCTGTTTGGAATTTGGAAAAACTTTCTTCTGCAAAGTTGTAGAGAATTGAATTTCCTATAAAAACTCGCGAGATTCGAATTTTCTGATAAAAGGGCTATTTATTATGAATTATTGAAGTTCTGAAGTTCCGAAATAATTGATTTTTGGAAGTTTTATTTATTAGAGTTAAGAAAAACGTTTTTTGTATTTTGTTGGACATCATTAACATGTGTGGCTGGTGTTTTTGACCAAAGGTGGGCTAAGGAAAATTTATATAATTATATTAATATTATATTCAATTTTCTGCTTTGGTGTTCTAAGTATTTTCCTATAAATAGGGTGCTTAGGTTAGAATTGAAAATCACACCAGAAACACAAGTTTCTCTCTCTTTCTCTCTCTATATTAGTGAGCGTATTCTTGTGAGTATTCTAATACTTTGAGTATTGCTATACGGTGCAAGTTCAAGTCATAACATATATCCGGTGTTTCAACTAGAAGTACTGTTTTTGCTGAAGTAAGGGATAGTAAGGGATAGTAAGAGATGTTATTTCTTCTTAAATGATATTATTTTCTTCGATATCATTATGCCGAAGTATTGATCTAAACTTTTTATCAAATTTAGAACTTTTCATGTCGGGGTTACTATTCATGAGTTACTATTCACGAGTTACTATTCACCGAAAAATAAAATTTTCTTCTTTTCGTCCAAAATATCTATTTTGGGTACTAGCTTTGATTGTATCCATATTTTGATCATTCTTAAATTTTACTCCACTATTTTTATTTATGAGGTATTTTTGGACATGGAATAGTTGAAATACGAATCCTTAATATTTGTTCTTTTGTTTCACTGGATTCGTTTCTTTAAAATATTTTTCATCATCCTCAGTCTTAAATGATGATATAACTGAATATCTTTGGCCTGTAGTGCAAAGATGAATGATTTCTGATGAATATCTTTGGCCTGTAGTGCAAAGATGAATGATTTCTGATGAATATCTTTGGCCCGTAGTGCAAAGATGAACAGGTGTTGAGATGAACATGATCGACTGGTGATACAAATGAATATCTTTGGCCTGTAGTGCAAAGATGAATATTTGATTAAAGATGGTTATTGAATGTTGTTACAGGGATAAAATATTGATGATGGACTTTTAAATCTTAGAAGATAGTAGAACTCATTCTCTACTTGACTCTTCTAATGGTTTGCTGTTTCCGCTGCAGTTATTGATTTAAAACTTGTTGTCTATTGTATTCTATTAGATTTTTCCCTGTTGAAGACTAACGATAATTTGTTGTATATTATCTTAGTCATAATATTCTTTACTGGGCTAGTTGAGCTCACCCTTTTCCTTGTTGTTCCATTTTCTTCTCAGGAGGCGAGAATGTAGCGAGTACTAGTCGGGGTGTGGAATGATGGTTCAAGACAGTTGTTTTAGTAGTCCTCACTATTTTGTAAAATAGTGTATCAATAAGTATAATGAGTTCTTAATTGAGTATGAATACTGTCTAGATGACAATATTTGTATTTAAACTCACAGTATATGTGTTGTCGTATTTTGCACGACAATTGTAATAATAAAGTTGTAGTTATTTTCTGTACCATGTATTTGGCGACTCAGAATGGGTTGGGTGGAATGGACCTGTTTTGGGGGCGTCACATGATATGTCCCTCTTTTCCACATTTATAGCATATGACCGGTGGTCGTTCTCCTCCCTTGGAACCAGTTGCTGCTGGTGCTGACGTCTTCGTATTGTCATTGTTGAATCTCCTCTTTTTAAAATCTCCTCCCGACTCGCTTCTTCTATTTTCATAGCCACGATTACCACCAGAGTGGTTGCCGTTCTTGTCTATATTTTTCTTTCTCCGCTGATTATCATTGTTCTGATGACTGTTGTCACCGATATGATCCTGGTTGTGGTCCCTCGGTTGACCGTACTCGTTATCTCGCTCTAATAATTGAGCCCTGTTGACAACATCTGAATAGAGAGAAAATTTATGAGAAATGAGATATTGACGTATGCCGGGTTTCAAACCTCTCAGAAACATCCGCGTTATACGTTCCTCATTCTCCACCAAATGAGGTGCAAACCTGGACAACTCCGCAAACTTCGCCTCGTACTGGGACACCGTCATGTTATTCTGCTCCAGTCTAATAAACTCTACCTCCTTCATATGACGAATACTTTCAGGAAAGTACTTGTCATTGAATAGCTTCTGAAATATCTCCCAAGACATGCTGAGTGCAGCTGGATGGGTACGCTTCACAGATTCCCACCAGTAGTCTGCCTCGCCACGGAACATAAAGGTGGCAAATGGAACCTTCTGTTCCTCCGTGCATCCCAAGACATCAAATATCTTGGTAATTTGCTTGAACCATGTCTCCGCCTTAATCGGATCCGGCTTTCCCCAGAATTCTGGTGGTCCCAACTCTTTGAACTGCTTGGCTGTGACCAGCTGTGCGTTGCCATTGTTTCTTCCTATATTTTGAACAGGAATCTCCTTCGTTTGGTGTTGCATGAATCGCAAAAAGCTTCTAAACATCTCATCGTTCACCGTCTGCTCAGTGGTGTTGTTCACAGGAGGAACATTGCCAGCCTGTTGCACGTTCTCCTCGTTGGTGAGTACAGGTGTCTCCACGGTTTTATTTACTCCACTGTTAACATTCTCAGTCGACATTCTCAAATACTGCCATAAAACAAGGGTTAATTTAACAAATTAACAAATCACATAATATCCCTATATTATGACCAACCAACAAATAAGCTTAGGTAGGACACACTAGCGAAGGATTTACTCGTCTCTCCCCTCCTAGTTCTATTCCCCGATCTCCGCCAGAGATCATATCCCTAAGCTCTGATACCAACTGTGACGCCCCCAAAACAGGTATACAACACCTATTCTGACTCGTCAATAACATGGTACAGAAACAACTACAACTTTATTAATACAACATAAAAACTGTGAGTGTAAATACAAATATTATCATCTAGACAATATCCACACTCAAATAAGTCCTCATTACAATTATTGGAACAATATTTTACAAAAAAATGGTGAGGACTACTAAAACAACTTCCTAGAACCTTCATTCCATACCCCGACTAGTACCTGCTACATTCTCGTCTCCTGAGAAGAAAATGGAACAACAAGGAAAAGGGTGAGCTCAACTAGCCCAGTAAAGAATATTATGACTAAGATAATATACAACAAATTATCGTTAGTCTTCAACAGGGAAAAATTTAATAGAATACAATAGACAACAAGTTTTAATTCATTATTCGCAGCGGAAAATAATAATTCATAGAGAAGTTACGTAGGGAATGAAATCTACGATTATCTATGAATTTAAAAGCCCATCATCAACATTTTATCCCTGTAACATCAATCAATAAATATCTTGAATCAAATAGTCATCTTTGCACTACAGGCCAAAGATATCCATCAGTTGGTCATGTTCACCTCAACACCTGTTCATCTTTGCACTACGGGCCAAAGATATTCATCAGAAATTATTCATCTTTGCACTACAGGCCAAAGATATTCATCAAGAAATCATTCATCTTTGCACCACATGCCAAAGATATTCAGCAATATCATCATTTAGGACTGAGGATGATGAAAAATATTTTAAAAGAAACGAATCCAGTGAAACAAAATAACAAATAAGGATTCGTATTTCAGCTATTCCATGTCCAAAAATACCTCATAAATAATCATAATGGAGTAAAATTCAAGAATGATCAAAACATAGATACAATCAAAGCTAGTATTCAGAATAGATATTTTGGACAGAAAGAAAAAAATTTTATTTTTCGGTGAATAGTGCCGTATTCGTGAATAGTATCGTATACGTGAATAGTGCCGTATACGTGAATAGTAATCCCGCCACCAAAAGATAGAAATTTCACAAAAAACATCATCACGCTTCGTGAATAGTACTCGTGAATAGTAACTCGTGAATAGTAACTCATGAATAGTAACTCGTGAATAGTAACCCCGACATGAAAAAGTTTTAAATTTGATAAAAAGTTCCAATCAATATTCAGCATAATGATATTGAAGAAATAATATCATTTTACGAAAGAATAACATCCCTTACCTCGGAAAGACGGTACTTCTGACTGGAATACTAGATATAGTGCTGAAGGAAACTTGCACCGTAAAGCAACACTCAAAGTATCAAATACTCACAAGAATACGCTCGTTATAGAGAGAGAAATAGAGAGAAACTTGTGTTTCTGGTGTGATTTCAATTCTAACCTAAGCACCCTATTTGGCAAAAAGCACATTTTGGGCACTGTGGTTATAGTGATTTAACGAATTAGTCACTGTACTTTTAAAATATTCAATTAGCCCATTGAACTTTTTAAAATTTATTAATCGGGTCATTCCGTCCAATTTCATGGACGGACGTTAAATTCAATTATATATTTACATACGTGGCAGCCAAAAAATAAAGAAAAAACAAAATATTTAATGACTGGACAATGATTATGTGGCAAAAAATAAATAAAATAATAATAAAATTAAAATAAATATTTTAATTCATTTTTTAATAATTTTCTTATTTTCCATTTTCTTTCTCCTTCAAATCCACCACCCGACTTGTAGAATCAAAAAAAGAAGAAGAAAAAAAAATCCCAAACGCGATCTAAGCTTCTTCCATTTCTATCCTCTCGACTCTCACTCTTCTCCACTCAGTTCACCGGCGATCACCACCGCAAACAACTGCTTTCTCTTTCCACAATCCGCGACTCCGACCGCCACTCACCACCAGTCTCCGCCACGCCAAATAGAAGCTCAAAAATCACCAAATTCCACACTCAATTTGAGTTTCATCCGGTCCAGATCTACATCTACTCCCAAATTCCGGCGAAATGGCTTCTTCGGAAGTCGATTCCCGCCTCACCCAAACACTAATACCTCCTCCGACAGAAATATTTCGGAGGAACAGATCTATGGCTCAGTCGGAGGAACAGATCTATGCTAGGCAGAGTTCTTAATTGAAACTGGAGTTATTAATGAAGATCTGCTAGGTGGCACAGTCTGTGTTGACTGAACAGATGCTGGTCTTCTATAGCTGATGTTGAACGAACTGTGATGATGAACAGATGCTGGTCTGTGATGAATATTATAATATTAATAAAATTAATATTTTACATATTATAAATATGTAGATAAAGAATAAGAAAGAAAATAAAAGTATTTTAAAACAGATGCTGGTCTTCCATTTTATAAATGTTTTAAAACATAAAAGTATTTTTATTTTTATTTTGAAAATAAAACATACATATTATAAATATTATAATATTAATTTAATATTATACATATTATAAATATTTAGGTAAAGAAAAAGAATAAAAAAAACATAAAAATATTTTTATTTTTAAAAAATTTATAAGTATTTGAAAACATAAAAGTATTTTTATTTTTAAAATAAAACATACATATTATAAATATTATAATATTAATTTAATATTATACATATTATAAATATTTAGGTAAAGAAAAAGAAAGAAAAAAACATAAAAATATTTTTATTTTTAAAAATTTTATATTTGAAAACATATAAGTATTTTTATTTTTATTTTTAAAATAAAACATACATATTATAAATATTATAACATTAATGTTTATTAATATTATACATATTATAAATATTTAGGTAAAGAAAAAGAAAGATTTTGATAAATTATTTATAAATATTGTAATAGATCTCATTGATACAAAAATGTTGATATATTATTTGTATTATTTGGAATTAATTTTTAAAATAAAAATAATTATTATAAATTTATAAATTTATATTAATTTCTTTTAAATAAATAAAGAAGAACTTGGGAAGAGAGAGAAATAATAGGAAAATATTATTTAGTTGCCAAATCATTGCTCAGTCATTAAATATTTTGTTTTTTATTTTTTTTCTGGCTGCCACGTATGTAAATATACAATTGAATTTAACGTCCGTCCATGAAATTGGACGGAATGACCCGATTAACAAAATTTAAAAAGTCAATGGGCTAATTGAATATTTTAAAAGCACAGTGGCTAATTCGTTAAATTACTATAACCACAATGGCCAAAAGGTGCTTTTTGCCCACCCTATTTATAGGAAAATGCTTAGAACACCAAAGCAGAAAATTTAATATAATAATAATATATTTATCAAATTTTTCTTAGCCCACCTCTAGACATCTGATCTCAGCCCATTTATATCACATGTTAGCCCGCTTAAATGCCAAAAAAACGTTTTTCTCCAAAATAATAAATAAAACTTCCAAAAATCAATTATTTCGGAACTTCAGAACTTCAATAATTCATAATAAATAGCCCTTTTATCAGAAAATTCGAATCTCGCGAGTTTTTATAGAAAATTCAATTCTCTACAACTTTGCAGAAGAAAGTTTTTCCAAATTCTAAACAGAAATTGATCGAAATTCACAAACGGGCGATTTTATAGTCAATAATAAATTTTCGGTCAAGAATTATGTCCACCAACACACAAAACATGTCTTAATCATTTAATGCCACAAAAATACTCTTCCTCCTCATATACTCATATATCCCACATTCATTGTAAAAATACCACCATCAATATATTATTAAAATAATATATTTAAATGAATTATTTTATCAGAAAAAGATAAAATATTAATTTTCAACAATTGTCACATTAAAATTTTTCTCTATCTATATCCACATAAAATCACTATTTTTCTCGTCATATAAATTAATAATTAATTATACACAAATAATATTACAGAATCACAGTACTAGCAACCAGGCCGTTCCCAGGAAAGAGGGGGCTTTCCAATAAGGATCTCTGCTTACTGGCGCGCAATTAGATGACCAAACCTCTCCTTAGACAGAACTTTCTAGACATTGCCAATAATGTTATCTAATAATATTATTCAGATAATATGAATTATTGCTCCGATAATAAAAAATACTGCGTAGTGACAATTATTGAAACAACAGTAATATAAAATATCAACGCAGTAATTATTGAATCAATAAAATACAATATTGAACAGTAATTACTGTAACAATTATTGAGTAGTGTCTTCTTACGTAAGAATCAATAATTGGTGCAATACCGTGTGCTACGCGTATTACCGTGTTTTAACCACCGGGTATTCCAACAGTATTAATGGTAACAACTATGCCGTTATTTATAAACAACTTATTTTTGTCGTTTTCTTCATCCAATCGTTTTCTGTTATAGGGCCCACACAAGGCTGCGCCGTCGTACGAATATTCCCCGACAACAAGAATATTCCACGACCAAACAAATATTCCCCGACAACAATGAATATTTTATAACCACTTGCTTATTTAAAATATTTGCGCATTTTACCCATAACTAACCACATTAATCAAATCAACTCTTACTATTTCAGAATAATAAATAGAGGAAAATAAATTTTATTTATTAATAATTTGGGGTCTTACATCATAAAGAAATGTTTTTTAGAGGCACCACATGGTTAGGTCCCTAGGATCTCACCTAGGAAATCAAATGTAAGAATTTCTAGCTCATTTAATTAATTTCAAGGCAATTTCATTTTGCTGAAAATTATTTATAAAAAAAGGTTTCATGTGCTTAAAATACAAATCCTTTAAAGAGTTATTTTTGGAAACCAAAACAATTCGATTCAATTTTATTTCCTATTTCAAAGAGGCGAAAGTTCAAATTCAAAAGTTGGAAATATATTTTGGAAACAAAATCAATTGAGATATTAATCAGCCATGTTTCAAGACCTTATCCCTTTGATATAGTTGTTGACTTCCTTTATTCAAAGTGTTGATTTTGCTGGGATCTTAATTCCTTATTTATAGCAGTTGGGTTCGTTAAGATATTATCCCTTCATTTAAGATGTCTTAATTCAAGCTCTATAACATTCAAATTCAAAATCCTTCCTAACAGCTTGATTCTATTAGAATTGCTGAAATTGTGTTCCTTAGCTTTTATGACTGTTGCCTTTACTCTATATATATCATCCTCTTGGTTAAAGCTTAAGCAGACAACGAATTGAGAAATACACAGAGCTTTAATGAAAAAAAATTCTAGCAGATTACTCTTACCTTGCTCTTAATTTCTTGTGCTAGAAATTCATAGATATCTTGTAATTATATTCGTTCATATTAAAACTTGTATACAAGCCTAGTTTAGCTTGTGTGATCCAGTGGTGGATAGGCCTATACAAAAGAATCTCTAAAAGTTGCAGTAGTGCAAGCGGTTGCAGTTGTGCAAAGGGGCAGTGGTGTCCAAAAAGTTCAGAGCTATTTGTACAGGAAGTTATTTTGTAACTGATTAAATATTATTTTAATAAAAGAGTCTCTAATACCAATTGGTATTGGACGTGGATTAAGCCATTAGAAGTTAAGGGCAAAAGCACGTAAAATTCTTGGTGTTCTTATTTACTGTTTATCTTGTTTGCATTATTTCAATTCTGCACTTAAACACTTCATATTCTGCATTAATAAAAAACGGTACTGCTCTACAGATTCAGTAAATAAGTTAACAGGTTCTCCATATTAAAAACTTAAGCAGACAGGTGATAACCTATCTGGATAGTTCAATTAGCAGAGAATTTAAAAACTGCCATATCACTTTCATCATAAGCACCTATTCACCCCCCTCTAGGTGTGCACACATTTCTGAATTTCAACTATCATATAACCATTTTAAGTAATGAAGTCTCAAAAAATGTTACTATAAATAATATTTGGGCATTATTTAGTATTGTAATTTATTTTACTATATTTTTATTTTTTTTACGGGAATTTGCTTATTTCAAATTTAATCCCACTGACCTAAGAGGATGGATCCGCCCTTGTGTGCCATAGGATATTCCCCTACGACCTGCAACGATCAATATTAGTAAGGCCAAGCTCTGATACCAAGTGTAATTCGGTAAATATGCGCACCTAGAAGGGGGTGAATAGGTGTTTAAGCTAAAAGTGATAAACGGTGAAAACTTTTTGATATTTTCTGCTACAGGTTTAATTCAGACAGCTACACCTGTCTGCTTTAGTGTCTGCTATAACTTATGTTCTTCGTTCAATATTATCAAACAGCTATACATGTCTGCTTTAGTGTCTGGATTCGTATATCTTCAAAATAATAAAACAAAATACCCAGAAATTAAACAACCATAAATGAGAAGTGCAAAAACGTAAAGACACCAAGATTTTTACGTGGTTCAACCCCTATCCTCTATCTAGTAGCCTAATCCAAGTCCAATCCCAACTAGGATTGGAGACTCTTTTTATTATAATTTAAACCTCAATACAAAAAATAACTCCCTATTACAAAGAAGCCTCAAATCTGATGTTGGACACCTATGCCCCCTTTTTTGCACCTCTGCAACTTGTACACCTCTGCACATCTTCTAACCTTTAAGACCCTTGAAGCCTTCTATGAACAGACTAACTAAAATAGGAAACTTCAAGCCAAAACTATGCTTGAGTACTTTGGTTTACAATGAATGAGTTTGGAAGGTAAAAAAGATTTCCAACACAAAAGAATATAATAGACTACAATAAAAGGCTGGAATAAAGTAATTGAAGTGCTCTGATGTAGTATTTCAACTTGATTGCAGGTTCAAGAGATGTGTACTGTTCAGCCGAAGAGAATGAGTATATATAACGAAACAAACAACGGCTATAAAAGATGTTAGCTAAGAAATCTCAATCCCGTTAGAATAAGATGTTAGCAGCTTTGTATAACCAAAAAGATAATATGAAATCTGCTACAGCTATACGATTTAGAAGTAGCTGAAATAAAGGAAAGAAACTCTATACCCAGTCAACTGTTGAGTAACAAATGAGATTAGATAAGATAAGATAATACCCAACTCTTAAAAGCTTCTGAAGTAAGATAAGACCCAATAGTTAAAAAGCTTCTGAAGACTCCTTATAGTCACTAACTGATGTGGACCCTACCAAGCAAGAGAATATCCTTAAATTTTAGTTCAACTGAAATATTCTGTAGAATAGATAAACTAAATTTGGGCCAGCTGGAAAAAATAATTAATAACATAAATCCATCTAATAATATTTGACATCATTAAAATAATAAATACCAACAGATCAGAGGTAATAGATTGGGGAACACCATGCAAACGTACAATCTCTTAAAAGTAAAGATGAGTGATCCGATTAGCATCCATTGTCTTTCGACAAGCGATAAAATGAGCCATCTTAGAAAATCGATCAACCACCACCATAATCGAATACATAGCCCTCTGAGTTTGGGGTAGACCAAACACAAAATCTATACTAACATCACATCAGGGCCTTTCAGGAACAGGTAAGAGGGTGTACAACCCTACATGGGTAAAGAACTCCTTTGGACCTTTGACATACATAACATCCATTCACATAGCTCGCCACATCACTTGAGACCTTCAGCCAATAATAGTCAGCTAATATTAAGGTCAATATTTTATCTCGTCCAAAATGTTCTTCATTGTAAAGTTCACTTACTATCTTCTGCCGAAGCGAACTATCTGGAATACATAACTAGAGTTCTCGAAACAAATACCCATTATGTAAAACAAAGTCATATTGCCGACCTTCTTGTACTTCCTGAACTATATTCCCAAAAGAAGGATCCCCCTCATACATATCAGTGAAGACTTCAAACCCTACAACCTTGTTATGCATAATACCTAGGAGTAATGCTCTTTGGCTTAACGTATTGGCAACACGATTCAAACTTAATTCATGCTTGATGTCGCAAAGTGAAAGTGAATTCGTGTAGGTACGCCACCCATTTAGAATGCCTTCTATTCAGCTTGTGTTGTCTATTAATATATTTCAAAGCTTCATGATCAGTCATGAGTATAAACTCCCTCTGTATTAAATAATGTTGTGTAAGACCCCAACTTATTAATGAATAAAATCAAATTTTCTCTAAATATTATTGTGAATAATAAGGGGTTAATTTGATATAATACTTTGGTTATGGGTGAAATGTGCAAATTTTGCAAAATAAGCAAGTGGTTATAAAATATTCATTTTGTCGGGGAATATTCGTTTGGTCGTAGAATATTCTTGCTGTCGGGGAATATTCGTACGACGGCGCAGCCTTGTGTGGGCCCCATAACGAAAAGCGATTGGATGAAGAAAACGACAAGTATAAGTTGTTTATAAATAACAGCGTAGTTGTTACCGTTAATACTGTTGGAATACCCGGTGGTTAAAATACAGTAGCACACGGTATTGCACCAATTATTGATTCTTACGTAAGAAGGCACTACTCAGTAATTGTTACAGTAGTTATTGTTCAATATTTTATTTTATTGATTCAATAATTGTTGCGTTGATATTTTATATTATTGTTGTTTCAATAATTGTTGCTGCACAATATTTTCCATTATCAGATCAATAATTCATATTATTTGAATAATATTATTAGATAACATTATTGGCAATGTCTAGAAAGTTCTGTCTAAGGAGAGGTTTGGTCATCTAATTGCGCGCCAGTAAGGAGAAATCCTTATTGGAAAGCCCCCTCTTTCCTGGGAACGGCCTGGTTGTCATAAATGTGATTCTGTAATATTATTTGTGAATAATTAATTATTGATTTATATGATAAAGAAATATTTATTTTATGTGGATATAAATGAGGGATATATTTTTGTGGTTAAAAATGAAGGAGTTAATGTTGAGGTTTTTATCAGTATTTTTGTCGGAATGGATGTATTAAAAATCAGGGTTTTTGAGATATTTTGCGGGGGTTATAATTTTTAATCCGACCGTTGGATCGTGGTAATTTTTGGATATGTTATACATATATAAGTTGAGTATATGTCCACAAATTTTGAACCGTTAAAAATGAACGTATGATTTATTATGAATTTTACGAGATGACTGGTTCAGAAATTGTTGAATTTTCGGAGTTTATCATTTTGATGGAAAATTCTAGAATTGGTGGGCCCCACTCTTGGTTGGTGAAGAAATGTGCTGAGATTTTTATTCAAATGTGGTGGGTGGGAATAGTAGCAGGTAAAGCCATCAGGTTGCAGGTTAAGTCTGCTTCGGCGTGCTAACATTTTCCTATAAATAGATGGCTAAGTTAGAATTAAAAATCACACCAGAAATAAGTTTTCTCTCTCTCTCTAGATTATTGAGTGTATTTTATGAGTATGTAGATACTTTGAGAGTTTCTATTCATCAGAGCAAGTTTCTTTCAGCCTTATACCGGCATTCCGACCAGAAGTACTGATATTTTGAGGTAAGGGATATTATTTTCTTCTTAATGATATTATTTTCTTCAATATCATTATGCTGAAATATTGATATGAGTTTTTATCAAATTTGGAACTTTTTGTGTCGGAGTTACTATTCACGTATACGGCACTATTCACGTATACGGTACTATTCACGAATACGGCACTATTCACCGAAAAATAAAAATTTTTCCTTTTTGTCCAAGATGTCTATTATGGTTACTATCTTTGATTGTATCCATGTTTTGATCTTTATTTTTGAATTCTGCTTCACAATTGATTATTATGAAGTATTATTGATCTTGGATAAACTGTTATACGAATCCCTAATATTTGTCCTTCTGTCTCACTGGATTCGTTCTCTTTAAGATATTTTTCATCATCCTCAGTCCTAAATGATGATATTACTGAATATCTTTGGCCTGTAGTGCAAAGATGTATGATTACTTGATGAATATCTTTGGCCTGTAGTGCAAAGATGAACAGGTGTTGAGATGAACATGACTGACATGTGATACAAATGAATATCTTTGGCCTGTAGTGCAAAGATGAATATTTGGATAAAGATGATTATTAATTGATGTTACAGGGATAAAATATTGATGATGGACTTTTAAATCTTAGAAGATAGTAGAATTCTTTCTCTACTTGACTCTTCTAATGGTTTGTTGTTTCCGCTGCAGTTTTTGATCTAAAACTTGTTGTCGATTATATTCTATCAGATTTTTCCCTGCTGAAGACTAACGATAATTTGTTGTATATTATCTTAGTCATAATATTCTTTACTGGGCTAGTTGAGCTCACCCTTTTCCTTTTTGTTCCATTTTTCTTCTCAGGAGGTGAGAACATAGCAGGATCTAGTCGGGGTATGGAGTGATGGTTCTAGAAAGATGTTTTAGCAGTCCTCACTATTTCTGTAAAATAGTGTTTGAATAATTGTAATGAGGATTTATTTGAGTGTGGATATTGTCCAGAAGACAATAGTTGTATTTAAACTCACAGTATGTGTTGTCGTATTTTGCACGACAATTGTATTATTGAAGTTGTAGTTTTCTTTCTGTACCATGTATTTGGCGACTCAGAATGGGTGTTGTATACCTATTTTGGGGGCGTCACAGTTGGTATCAGAGCTTAGGGATATGATCCCTGGCTGAGATGTGAGACAAGAACTAGAAGGGGAGAGACGGGGAATTCCTTCGCTAGTATGACCTGACTAAGTTTATTTGGTGTTTATTTGGTAGGTCAGAGTATAGGGATAATAAATGACATGACTATTAACCCTTGTTTTATGGTAGTATTTAAGAATGGCAGCTGAGAACGTTAATAATGGAGTAAATCAGACCGTGGAGACACCTTTGATCACCACCCAGGGGAATGTGCAACAGGAAGGCAATATTCCTCCTGTAAACAACGTTACCGAGCAAACGATGAATGATGGAATGTTTAGGAGCTTTTTACAGTTCATGCAAAATCAGACGAGGGAGACTCGTGTGCAGAATACAGGTGGAAATGATAACAACGCGCGGTTTGTCACAGCCAAGCAGTTCAAAGAATTGGGACCACCAGAATTTAAGGGAAAGCCGGATCCGATCATGGCGGAAACGTGGGTCAAGCAAATTACCAAGATATTCGATGTCTTGGGATGCACGGAGGAACAGAAGGTTCCATTCGCCACCTTTATGTTCCGCGGTGAGGCAGACTACTGGTGGGAGTATGTGAAGCGTACCCAGCCTGACGCACTCAACATGTCCTGGGAAACATTTCAAAAACTGTTCAATGACAAGTACTTTCCTGAAAGTATTCGTCATATGAAGAAGGTGAAGTTTATCAGACTGGAACAAAACAACATGACAGTGTCCCAGTACGAGGTGAAGTTTGCAGAGTTATCCAGGTTTGCACCTCATTTGGTCGAAAATGAGGAACGAATGACAAGGATGTTTCTGAGAGGTCTAAAACCCGAGATTCAGCAATATCTTATCTCTCATAAATTTTCTTTATATTCAGATGTTGTAAACAGGGCTCAATTATTAGAGCGAGATAATGAGTATGTGCAACCGAGGGACCACAACCAGGGTCATACCGGTGGCGGCAGTCATCGAAGCAATGAAAACCAGCAGGGAGGAAAATATTCAGACAAAAGCGGTAACCACTCTGGTGGTATTCGTGGTCGTGATAATAGAAGGAGCGAGTCGGGAGGAAATTTCAAGAAGAGAAGGTACAACAATGATAACGTGAAGACGTCAGCACAAACATCAACTGTTTCTAGGGGAGGAGAACGACCACCGGTCGTATGTTACAAATGTGGGAAAGAGGGACATATCAGCCCAAACTGCCCACAACAATCCAAGGTATGTTATAACTGTGGAAAGGAGGGTCATATAGCTCGAGAGTGTTCTGTTCAAAACCAAGTTCAGCGGGGATGGTGACTCCAAAAGTTGTCCCGGATAATTCGAAATCAACGGTTCCTGGAAGGGCGTTTGTCGTGACTGGCCAAAACGTGAGAAACCCGAACGAGGTGATAACGGGTAAGCTAATCTTGAATTCTTGCGAAGTTTATACTTTACTAGATACCGGTTCTACCCATTCTTTTATCTCTCCTGCTTGTGCTCAACGTTTAAACTTGACTCCGGAGAAATTGGACTTTAACTTATCTGTTGAAACTCCGTTGGGTGAAACCTTCGTTACATCTACAGTTTATAAATGTTGCATGATCCAAGTTGGCACTATCACATTACCTGTTGATCTTATCTCTTTAAAGATACTTGCTTTTGATGTGATTTTAGGAATTGATTGGTTAACCACTCATCATGCTAAAATTGATTATTTTCGTAAGGTTGTTAGTTTTCATATTCCTAACCAACCTGTCATACGAATTCAAACTACTAAACCACTAAAATCAGTCACTGTCATATCAAGCCACAAAGCTATTCGTTTATTAAAAAACGGATGTCAAGCTTTCTTAGCCCATGTTACGGATTTGAACAAAGACAAGTCAGATTTGAATAATATTTCTATTGTTAGAGAATTTCCCGATGTATTTCCTGAAGAACTTCCTGGTCTACCCCCAGAACGTGAAGTTGAATTCTTTATTGACCTTGAACCCGGTACAAAACCCATTTCTAAAACCCCATATCGAATGGCTCCTATTGAACTTCAAGAGTTAAAAGTCCAACTACAGGAGTTGTTGGACATCGGTTTTATTCGTCCTAGTACATCTCCTTGGGGTGCTCCTGTGTTATTCGTAAAGAAGAAAGACGGGAGTATGCGACTTTGTATCGACTATCGAGAATTGAATCATGTCACTATCAAGAATAGGTATCCGCTACCTCGCATTGATGACCTGTTTGACCAGTTGCAAGGAGCACAATTCTTTTCAAAGATCGATCTTCGTTCTGGATATCATCAGCTGAAGATTAAAACTGAGGATATTCCAAAGACTGCCTTTAGAACTCAGTACGGGCATTATGAATTCTTAGTCATGTTTTTTGGATTGACTAATGCTCCTGCTGCCTTCATGGATATGATGAACCGTGTATTCAAAGAATATTTGGATCAGTTTGTTATTGTCTTTATTGATGACATCCTCATCTATTCCAAAAGCCGTGAAGATCATGAGCGCCATTTGAAGCTAGTACTGCAAAGGCTTCGTGAAAATAAGTTATATGCCAAATTGAAGAAATGCGAGTTCTGACTTGAGGAAGTAGCATTCCTTGGGCACGTGGTGTCAAAACATGGAGTATCTGTCGACCTGGCGAAGATTGAAGCCATACAAAGTTGGGAGCAACCGAAGTCGGTAACCGAAGTACGTAGCTTTCTGGGCTTAGCTAGTTATTATCGGAGATTTGTGGAAGGATTTTCTCGAATCAGTACTCCGTTAACTCAGCTGACTCGGAAAGATACAAAATTCGTATGGAGTGAGGAATGCGAGAAGAGTTTCCAAGAACTCAAGAGAAGACTCATTTCGGCACCTGTTCTGACAATACCATCTGGTTCGAATGGATTTGTTATCTACAGCGATGCGTCAGGCAAATGGTTAGGATGTGTTCTCATGCAACATGGGAAAGTCATAGCCTATGCCTCACGACAACTCAAAGAATATGAGAGGAATTATCCTACTCATGATTTGGAGTTGGCAGCAGTCGTTTTTGCGTTAAAGATCTGGAGACACTACTTGTATGGGGAGAAAGTGGAGATCTATACAGATCATAAAAGCCTCAAATATTTCTTCACCCAAAAGGAACTCAACATGCGGCAGCGACGTTGGCTCGAGCTGTTGAAAGATTACGATCATACCATCCAATATCATCCTGGAAAAGCAAACGTAGTAGCTGACGCATTGAGTAGAAGATCATATGCGAGTACGAGTGCAATGTTGTTAACACAAAGGCCCATTTTGTATGACTTGCAAAGGATGGAGATAGAGATGAAGGCTCCAAGTACCCACATGATGATATCAAATATACGAGTAGAACCGACTTTAATCGATAAAGTTAAAGCTGCTCAAGCTACGGACATAGAGCTGATGCATATGAAGAAGAAAGTGCAAGAAGGTTCTATTCCAGAAGCAAGAATCGATGAAGAAGGAATACTTCGAGTCCACTCCAGACTTTGTGTTCCTAACGATTCTGATTTGAAGTACAAGATCATGATGGAAGCACACAATACACCATTTGCAATCCATCTTGGAAGTACCAAAATGTATCGTGATCTTCGACATACATTTTGGTGGAATAATATGAAGAGAGAGATTGCAAAGTTTATCTCGAGGTGTTTAACTTGTCAACGTGTAAAGGCGGAACATCAAGTGCCAAAGGGTCCATTGCAACCACTTGAGATTCCGAAATGGAAGTGGGAACACATTACCATGGATTTCGTTACGGTTCTTCCCACGGTTTCTCAAGGCATAAATGCTATTTGGGTTATTGTTGATAGATTAACCAAGTCTGCTCATTTCTTGCCGATACGGGAGACTTACTCCCTTAAACGTCTTGCTCGTATTTACGTAGATGAGATTGTGAGACTGCATGGCATGCCAGTATCCATAGTTTCGGATCGTGACCCAAGATTCACTTCAAAATTTTGGGTTAGCTTGCAGAAAGCTATGAGCACGGATTTACGATTCAGTTCGGCATACCATCCTCAAACGGACGGACAATCAGAGAGGACTATTCAAACTCTTGAAGATCTATTAAGACTTTGTGTCCTAGATCTCAAAGGTAGTTGGGATAAGTACCTACCATTGGTGGAATTCTCCTTCAATAACAGTTATCAGGCGAGCATAGGTGTGGCTCCATTCGAGGCGTTGTATGGAAGAAAATATCGTTCTCCAGTATGCTGGGACGAGGTGGGTGAAGCAACATTGTTGGGACCAGAGTTGGTACGCATTACTACAGAGAAGATCCAAACGATTCGATAACGTATACAAACGGAACAGGATTGACAAAAGAGTTATGCGGATCTTCATCGGAAGGACGTGAAATTTAATATTGGGGATCATGTATTATTACGTGTTGCACCATGGAAGGGAGTTACAAGATTTGGGAAGAGAGGAAAGCTCAATCCAAGATTTGTTGGTCCATTTGAGATTCTTGAGCGAATAGGAAATGTGGCATTTAGACTCGCATTACCTCCAAGCATGTCTCGTGTTCATAATGTTTTTCACATATCTATGCTTCGTAAATATGTTAAAGACCCGAACCACATTATTGAGTTAGAACCAGACGAGATAGCTGAAGATTTAACATACGAGGAGGTACCTGTTAAGATCTTGGATAGGAAAGAGCATGTCCTACGCACGAAGGTTATACCACAAGTTAAGGTTTTGTGGAGAAACCATGCTATTGAAGAAATGACCTGAGAGTTGGAATCAGAAATGAAAGCGAGGTATCCTCACCTTTTTGAAACATCAGGTACGTATGTCAATTTCGAGGACAAAATTTTATAAGGAGGGGAGGTTGTAAGACCCCAACTTATTAATGAATAAAATCAAATTTTCTCTAAATATTATTGTGAATAATAAGGGGTTAATTTGATATAATACTTTGGTTATGGGTGAAATGTGCAAATTTTGCAAAATAAGCAAGTGGTTATAAAATATTTATTTTGTCGGGGAATATTCGTTTGGTCGTAGAATATTCTTGCTGTCGGGGAATATTCGTACGACGGAGCAACCTTGTGTGGGCCCCATAACGAAAAGCGATTGGATGAAGAAAACGACAAGTATAAGTTGTTTATAAATAACAGCGTAGTTGTTACCATTAATACTGTTGAAATACCCAGTGGTTAAAATACAGTAGCACACGGTATTGCACCAATTATTGATTCTTACGTAAGAAGGCACTACTCAGTAATTGTTACAGTAGTTATTGTTCAATATTTTATTTTATTGATTCAATAATTGTTGCGTTGATATTTTATATTATTGTTGTTTCAATAATTGTTGCTGCACAATATTTTCCATTATCAGATCAATAATTCATATTATTTGAATAATATTATTAGATAACATTATTGGCAATGTCTAGAAAGTTCTGTCTAAGGAGAGGTTTGGTCATCTAATTGCGCGCCAGTAAGGAGAAATCCTTATTGGAAAGCCCCCTCTTTCCTGGGAACGGCCTGGTTGTCATAAATGTGATTCTGTAATATTATTTGTGAATAATTAATTATTGATTTATATGATAAAGAAATATTTATTTTATGTGGATATAAATGAGGGATATATTTTTGTGGTTAAAAATGAAGGAGTTAATGTTGAGGTTTTTATCAGTATTTTTGTCGGAATGGATGTATTAAAAATCAGGGTTTTTGAGATATTTTGCGGGGGTTATAATTTTTAATCCGACCGTTGGATCGTGGTAATTTTTGGATATGTTATACATATATAAGTTGAGTATATGTCCACAAATTTTGAACCGTTAAAAATGAACGTATGATTTATTATGAATTTTACGAGATGACTGGTTCAGAAATTGTTGAATTTTCGGAGTTTATCATTTTGATGAAAAATTCTAGAATTGGTGGGCCCCACTCTTGGTTGGTGAAGAAATGTGCTGAGATTTTTATTCAAATGTGGTGGGTGGGAATAGTAGCAGGTAAAGCCATCAGGTTGCAGGTTAAGTCTGCTTCGGCGTGCTAACATTTTCCTATAAATAGATGGCTAAGTTAGAATTGAAAATCACACCAGAAATAAGTTTTCTCTCTTTCTCTCTCTAGATTATTGAGTGTATTTTGTGAGTATTTAGATACTTTAAGAGTTTCTATTCATCAGAGCAAGTTTCTTTCAGCCTTATACCGGCATTCCGACCAGAAGTACTGATATTTTGAGGTAAGGGATATTATTTTCTTCTTAATGATATTATTTTCTTCAATATCATTATGCTGAAATATTGATATGAGTTTTTATCAAATTTGGAACTTTTTGTGTCGGAGTTACTATTCACGTATACGGCACTATTCACGTATACGGTACTATTCACGAATACGGCACTATTCACCGAAAAATAAAAAATTTTCTTTTTGTCCAAGATGTCTATTATGGTTACTATCTTTGATTGTATCCATGTTTTGATCTTTATTTTTGAATTCTGCTTCACAATTGATTATTATGAAGTATTATTGATCTTGGATAAACTGTTATACGAATCCCTAATATTTGTCCTTCTGTCTCACTGGATTCGTTCTCTTTAAGATATTTTTCATCATCCTCAGTCCTAAATGATGATATTACTGAATATCTTTGGCCTGTAGTGCAAAGATGTATGATTACTTGATGAATATCTTTGGCCTGTAGTGCAAAGATGAACAGGTGTTGAGATGAGCATGACTGACATGTGATACAAATGAATATCTTTGGCCTGTAGTGCAAAGATGAATATTTGGATAAAGATGATTATTAATTGATGTTACAGGGATAAAATATTGATGATGAACTTTTAAATCTTAGAAGATAGTAGAATTCTTTCTCTACTTGACTCTTCTAATGGTTTGTTGTTTTCGCTACAGTTTTTGATCTAAAACTTGTTGTCGATTATATTCTATCAGATTTTTCCCTGTTGAAGACTAACGATAATTTGTTGTATATTATCTTAGTCATAATATTCTTTACTGGGCTAGTTGAGCTCACCCTTTTCCTTTTTGTTCCATTTTTCTTCTCAGGAGGTGAGAACATAGCAGGATCTAGTCGGGGTATGGAGTGATAGTTCTAGAAAGATGTTTTAGCAGTGCTCACTATTTTTGTAAAATAGTGTTTGAATAATTGTAATGAGGATTTATTTGAGTGTGGATATTGTCCAGAAGACAATAGTTGTATTTAAACTCACAGTATGTGTTGTCATATTTTGCACGACAATTGTATTATTGAAGTTGTAGTTTTCTTTCTGTACCATGTATTTTGCGACTCAGAATGGGTGTTGTATACCTATTTTGGGGGCGTCACAGTTGGTATCAGAGCTTAGGGATATGATCCCTGGCTGAGATGTGAGACAAGAACTAGGGGGGAGAGACGGGGAATTCCTTCGCTAGTATGACCTGACTAAAGTTCTTGATGAACCGTCTGTAAAAAGATGTCAACCTATGAAAGTTCCTAACATCATGTATAGTCTTCGGCGTAGGCCCTACTAAGAATGCATCTATCTTAGACGGATCTGTGTGAACACCCTCGGTAGAAACAACGAAACTGAGGAAAGTTTCCAATTAAAGTTGTGAAATAAGAACTCTTCCTTTGGTTGACAAACAAATGTTCCTTCCTCAACGCATCAAACACAGTTCGAAGGTGCTCATAATACCTTTCCCATGTCGGACTGTAGATTAGAATATCATCAAAATAAACAACTACAAATTTTCCGATGGAAGGTCGTAGTACTTGATGCATAAATCTCATGAATGTACTGGGCATGTTGGAAAGTCTGAAGGGTGTAACCATCCATTTATACAGGTTATGTTATGTTTTGAATGATGTCTTCGATTTATCTCTAGGTCTCACTCGAACCTGATGGTATCCACTTTTAAGATCAATTTTTGAAAAGACTTTTGCTTCGGACAACTGATCTAGTATATATCATCCAGATGAGGTATCAAAAATTGGTATTTCACTATGATCTTATTGATTACTCTATTGTTAATACACATATAATCCATGATTCATCCTTCTTCAGCACTAACAGAGCTGGTACTTCACACGGGCTCATATATTTTCACGAATGTACCCCTTCTCCATCAACTCAACTACTTGTCTCTGCAATTCTTCTGACTCTTTGGGGCTGAGTCTGTATGTTGGTATGTTTAGTAGACTCAAACCTGGAACAAGATCTATTTCGTGTTGAATATCTCTCAACGGTGGTAATCCTGGTGGAAGCTCTTCAGGCATAATATCATCACATTACATAGTAGCTTCTACACATCGGCCGATACTTTAACGTTTTCATCTACCGAAATTTTCTCACGAGAAAGCAATGCATATATCACACCTCCATGCTCAACTTCTGTTAAAAATCTCGTTATAGATAATAGGTTTGAGTTCTCGACTACCTGGTCCGAACCGTATTATTAATTGTTTTAAACAATGTTTGAGTAAGAAAATATTACATTGTTTGTCTCATTTGTCGTCTCACTCATATGCATTAATTATTCATTAATTATTGTCACGTTATTCTTATTTTTTCTATTTTTTCGATCGGTAAAAGAAAATTTTATTAATACCCAAATGCAAGTACATTAGCAGCAGATCCAAAAGATTCCATCCACCCTTCTTTAATTTGTATTTGTCACCACCGACCGACGACTTGCATTTCGTCTTCAGGGAATTGACACTTTTCATTAAAAAAATTGATATTTTTGCATGAATAACTAATGGGACCTACATACACGTGAGAGAATATTTGTGAAAATATTAATTTTTTTTATGAGAATAACAATTCCTAAGTAACATTGAACATGTTTGGGGATTTTAGGGGGTGTTTGATAAAAGTTGAATGAATTTAAATTTGAATGAGCTGAATTTAAATCTTAATCTGATTGAAAAAAAATTGTTTGATAATTGACATATTTGAAACATCTGAATAACATATTTTTATTATTTTACCCATCTAAAAAAATTCAAAATTGTTGTAAATTTATTTAATATTACTTAATATAATAGTTAATATTATAATAAAAAAAATCTTCATTCAGCCCATTCAGCCAAAAAAATAACCCTAAATCATTCAGCTCAAATCGTCTGAATGGCTGACTGATCAAGTCATTTAGACATTTTTTTTTCAAAATAAACGCACTGAATGGTTGACCGATTCAACTATTCAGCCACAAACAAACAGCCACTTAGTCAATATATACAAATTGTTGGATTGCACATAATTTTCACATAACCTTCCCGTACATCCCACTCCTATTAGGAATTAATTTCTTGACTAGAGAAGTGCTTAAGAGTGCAATCATATAATTTATAAACAAATAACTAGTCAACTTTTTTAACAAGAAAAGAAACATGAAGCTAAGGGTAATAAACGAGTCGAAACGGAGTAAACAGAGAGCTACTCAAATTCGACTCGAAATAATAAATTCGTACTCGAATTCAGTTCGAATTCGAATTATATTTAAAAAATCATACTCAGATTCGACTCGACTCGAATATTTATTACTCAAATTCGATCCGACTCGACTCAAATATTTATTCAAACTACTCGCGAGCTTCAAATTCAAGCTCGAATTCGAGTCTCCACATAATAACTAGTTTTATAATAAATATAATTATAAATTAAATTTGTTTTTTTACTTAAAAAAGAGAAAATATATTTATTATTACACTTTATAAATATAAAATCACAATTAAAATTAGAAACAAAACAAAATAATAACTAATTATCCTAATTTGATTTAAATTTGTATATATTATAAAAGAATGTATCGAATATCTAATCGAATATGTATTAACCGAGTATGTATCGAATCACAATCAAGAATTCGAGTAGTTTGAATCTTAAACAAGTCGAGTATAACTTTGCTCAGATTCTACTCATATTTTCATTCGAACTATTTTTAATATTCAGATTTGGATCATATTATTAACGAATTCGAGTCCCGCTCGTATTTTTTCGAGTCGAACTCGAGTTGACTCGTTTACATCCTTACATGAAGCTCATTTGTTCTGTTCGACTTTGTGGTTTTTCTTGTTAAGATGGCATATTCATATTGCGTTTTGATAACATGATATGCATAATGTATTATGTCATGGTAATCTCCAAATAATAACTTAATGTCATAATTAAATTCTGACAATCTCTGGTTATTAAATTATTGTTATAATATAATTATGACAATCTTTAATCATTAAATTAGAGAAATAATATTTTCAAATAAAAAAATAATATTTTTACATGATTTCTCACATGAATATGTATCTCTCATCTCTTTACGATACTTTGTTATCTCCTCTTTTTTCTCCTATTTTACATTTGTATCTCTTTGGGTGTGTTAACGCCAAGATCTTCTGTCACGTTCCAATCACGTAAGACGCTCTGATCCTGCACAGTTCAACAAGTCAACACTAAAAGCTTGACGACCTGACTGTCGGGAGATAGCTCCGGCGTGAGAGTCAGTACAGGCGATCACAAGGTTAACAATGGAGGAAAAATATCTAGTGTCTAGAGAGAGATAATAATTTGGTTAAGTGTTGTTACCTTTAGATTGTGTGATTCTCGCCCCATATACCCCAAGCCCGGTTTACCATGCCACCCACTACTGTCTGACACAACCTCCTCTCTCTGATGATCTCAGCCGACTGCATGTAACCCACCAACTACCTTTGGCTACTGTTTTCTACCGTCGGTCGACTCCCCTCCCATCCATATTAATGTTTTGCAGATATAACAGTCAACTGTCATATTCTTTCATCATTACCGGTCAAAACCCAAAAAGTAGATATTAATTGTCCAATGGGTCGACCCAAATAAGAGGTCCAATACGTATAAGACACAACAAATATAACATAAGAAATGGGCCTAAAATGATCCGGTCCAATCGTAAAAAGTATCATGGACTAAGGGAGGAGCCCATTCGGTCAAGCCCAAATACATAAAGTATTATGGCCCAACAGGGTGTAACACTAATGTGCACATAAATTTATTCTACAATATTTAGTACATACAATTATTACATGTGTGCATTGCATGCCTTCCACCGAAGATGTATTTCTTGCGTTTGAAATATCATTTCATTTTCTTAAATGAAAAAGTGAAATAAACAAATTTAAGTAATTAGCAAGAAGTATTAATTGCATAATCTGCAAGAGATTACACATTAATACATATATTTGAAAATGCATGTGTACATAATATTCCACATTGAATGGGAAAGATCATTCTTGAGAGCACTTCATAGGTATATGAGTAATTTTAGGGACACCAATATACACATAAAATTATGTACACAATATAAAAAAGAAAAAAATATATGGATTGTCACCTACAATTAAATATTTTACACATTTTTATTAGTAAACAATACATGAATTCTACTCTTGGTTGCTCAATTTTTTGTTTACAGTTGGTGTACATAGTATTATTCTAGGTATATTGAGCTCTCCATGTTTCACCTAATAACTTAAGCTTTTGGATTGAAAACTTAACAAGCTCACCAACCCCGTGCAAAGTATGGGCAACACGAATAATGATTTATCATGTTAATTATTAAGATAATCAATTAAATATAGGATAAATATTTTATTAAGATTTTAAAAGGATAGTTGTAGTTATTAAACTATTAAATATTTATTTAAATAATAAATCATTTAATTCTATATTGTAGATTCCTTTGATCAATTATTAAGCCAAACATTTAAAGGAAGTGTAGATTTATTTAATTGCGACTGTGAGAAAATAATTGTTTTAATTTTATTGAAGTTTGTAGTAAAATTTTATATTAGTCTTTATATTGACATAATTTGTTTGAAATTCTAATTTAAATAGAACTAGAAACTCAAACTTTGATAAATTTTAATTTAATTGTGACAATTAGTTAGTAATGAATTTACTATAATTTTAGAAATATTTTTTCTAAGAAATTCACATATATTATTAATACAATTATTTGATACAATTTCAACTTTAAGTGAATTTAATTTAGTTAGAACAATAATTTAATAATAAAATTACAACTAATATTAGTATAATCAAATCGTATGATATATTAAGAGATATTTTTGATATCTTAATAATTTTGTAATAATAAATATGTCCTGCATAAATTTGTTAAAACATATTATCTAACATAAATTTGTGATAAAAGATCTTGTAATAAGTGTGGTAGAACAAAAAATATAAATTATTTTAGTGGTTCCTTTTCATATTAGAGATATAAAAATTTTTTAAAAAATGCCTTCCGTTTTCCTAATTGGCTAGGTTTCTTTTCAATATGTTACAAATTTAAATATTATTTAATTATTACAAATCTTGATAGTATTTAATTATTACAAATTTGGATAGGAAAGAAATAAGTTGAACCATAAAATTGTGAAACCAAGTGTGTGTGTTTTTAATTATATAGTTCATTAGTGCATGTTTGCTTTAGGTCTTTGGAAGTTAAATGCACTCAAAAATCTTGTTTGTTTCACATAGGGGTGAGCATGGTGCGGTTTGGTGCGGTTTGAAGTCCAAACCGCACCCAAAACCGCTTAGGTGCGGTTTGAAAAATTCAAAATCGCACCCGAAACCGCTTGTGATTGGTGCGGTTCGGTTTTAAAGTGTGCGGTTCGGTTTTAATTGGTGCGGTTTCGGTTCCAAAACCAATTGAAACAACAAAAAAGTTTAAGCCTTTAATAAAATTTAACGTAAAACTTACATCGAGCAATTAACTTAGTGACAAAGTAGACAATGAGAATTATATCAAGCATGCTTTAAAACTAAAATATGCGCTATATAAAACAACGGAGACTATTCGATAATAAGTAAGAATGTTTATCTAGTTCCCCAAAAATTAAAAGTATATACTGAAGATAGAATAAAATATATTGCAGGGAGGACTAAAAATAATCTATTAGACTATTACAATTATAGCATTGACATTAACCAATGCATCAAGTGCTCGAGCAACTTTAGAATTTACTAGAGATAATACATATATACACACACATGGTGCAGTTTCGGTTTTATGCGGTTTGGTTTTGGCTAGTAACCAAATCGGAACCGTAAATTTAGTTATTCAACCCACCTAAAACCGCCACATACGCCGGAACCGTTGGTGCGGTTTTAATTGGTGCGGTTCGTGCGGTTTTTCGTGCGATTTCGGTTCCAATTTGGTTACTTGCTCAGCCCTAGTTTCACATATCACTTTTTAAATACAACGTTTGAAATCTAAATATAGTATTTTTAGGGTCCACTAATACGAAAATAACACATATCATCATTTAATTATGTAAATTTTACATTAATTAGCCCTAAATTTCTCGCGCAAGGGGCAATCTTGTCGCCAAAAAAGGACCTCATTCTAGAAAAGTCTAATCATCATTGGCGACGAGTGCTCGTTGACCCTTAATTGGGACGGATGTAGCCCAATTGCCCAATTAATGACGGTAGTCATTTTTGACAGCATCGACTTAATCGATAATATTGATAAGTCGACTATGACCCTTATTTTTTTAGTGGTTTCAAAGCCTTTATACGCGATGAATGCCTAGTGACCTAAATTTTATGTAACAAAAAAGCACTTAACAAGTTAACATGTTATCAAGCTTAGGTGCTGTTTGTTTACATCTGATTGTCTCTTAATGGAATATCTCTTATTCGTTAAGATGCATGATGCTATTTTTTTATTTTTTTGTCACCTCTGAATGCCTCTTAATCTGTAAGACAAAAAATAAAATCTTAATAATTAAGTGGTACCTCTTAATAAAAAAAATTTGATAATTTTTTTTATATAAATATATTCAACAATATTATGCACTCATTTTTATTAAATTGAATATCTCAAATTATTAAATAAAATTTTATTCTTTAAAATCGTAAAATAGTGTCATTAAGAGACAACTTACTTTTTAGTTATCAAACGATTTTTTAGAATCAGACCTCATAACCATTCAGATGATCTAATTTATTAAGACATCATAATCATTCATATCTTAATTCTCAGGTTTATCAAACACAACCTTACTCTATGTGAGTTGGACTTTACTTAATTAATAGGGCAACACCCATAAGATGTTAATTTTCATAGGAAATAAAACATAATATAATCACATCTATATATCTATATCAACATACATATATAATGAGATAACATTAAGTTTTTGGTCATTGATCTTTTATATAGAACTAGAATTTAACTGTTACTAAAATACTTTTTGAAGCTTTCTGATTTTCTTTTACTAACTATCACTAAAACACTTTTTAAACCTAGAATTTAAAACACTGTTTATGATCTTTAAAAATTTTAGAGTAACGCATTATTTTATAACAATTTTCTTTCTTATAGAAATTCTTTACTAATATTGATTCTCATGAGCATAAATTAAAACATTTACGGATTATTGTTAAATATATAATACGTATTGATTATATATTTATCAATGATATATTATAGTAATAAATTAATTTTTCTACTATTATATGATAATTATCCACTATTGGAACGTGTATCTCATATGATGTGTATGACAGATATTGAAAAGTTTTTGAAAAAAATCAATATCGAACGAAGGGGAGCGAAGTGAGGGAAGTAAAGTTTTAGCTGTTCGCATGTTTTATATATTCTTAAATAACTAATCTTTCACAAACTAATGTATCTACTTCTAGTTTAGAATGTAAATTATATGCCTTTTCTTTGGGTAAAATCTCCAAATCTTTGTATCTATTTTGAGACCTGCCACGACTTTTCTAGATAAATACAACTTCTTATATGGTAAGAAAATATACGTAATTAAAGTTTAAGGGATAGCTAGACCACTAGTATTAATTGCATGATCTGTAGGTGATATATACACTATATGCGTACAGTATAAAGAAATCTGCCACGCAGACTGTCTAAAATAATAAGACATGATATTTTTCTTTAGAAACAATTAATAATGATATTTTTACACAATTTATATTCGAATAGATAGAATTTACAAACAGTTTCTTAATTAACGTGGAGAATCAACCTACACGAGCTAAATAAGGAATTTAACAAAATTTAGAAGCTACGATCTCGCAAACCATAAAAAGGAAGAGTGCATGAAGATTTTCTTCAATTTGACAGAGCTTATCCCTCTAATGGAGATACAGATTGGATTATTACTAAATATTTTCTGGGTATGGTTAATTATAACAAGTTGATAATCCAAAAAACAAAATTTAATTAGCACTTAATTAGTCATCTAATGTCCACTATTTAGACCCTTGTCACATTAACATCCAGCCACTACTCACCTTATTTATCATGTAAAAGAGTTCTATGAAAACATCAAAAACACAAGTAAAAATAATATATTCCCCTTAAATAATTATACGTTATTATGTCATAATATATATAATCTAGCACTAATTAATATGACCTAGTTGTTATCAGGTTAGGTCAGATTAGGGCGAGATTTGGACAATATTGAACTAGATAAATTAAATTTTCACAAATATCCAATGCTTTAAGTGAGAGTAATTGAAACAGAAACATCTGATAAAGTAATTCAAGAGTAAAGAAGTTTATTAAAATGCTAGTTAAAGAAACAAAGGTAATGCTATATAGTATATGGAAGCTAGCCTAGAAATTAACTATTCAAACTTAATATATATGACTTTGTATTGATCATATATATATACATATACATATATATAGCTAGCAGTACTGCATTTGGCATGATCATCTTCAGAAACGGTGTGGGTAGAATGCGAGAGAGCCGACATTGGCATAATTAGCGTTAGCAGCAGTACCGAAAGGTATGGCGGACGACAAAGCCTCCACAGCATTGTTTTCAATAGTGGCCGATGTTGATGCCTTATCGTGTTTGAGGAAGTACTTTTGGGCATGACTAGCAACTTGTGTCGAATTCCTAGTCTTCACACAAAACCTAGAAATGCTCTTCCAATCACCTTTACCATACATCTCTAACCCGATGAGGAAGTTCCTACATATGAGAAATTTGGGAAACAGTAATTAATTACAAGGACAATATATGAAAAGAAACTTGTGCTGATATATTCTCTTCATTCAAAAAAATTAAGAATTTTTTTATTTACCAAACATACTACTAGCATTAATAGGATTAGGAATACATTATGGTCTAAAATTAAGAATATATGGAATGGACCGAAAAGGAAAACCGTTTACTAATTTTGGAATTGTACGTGAGAGCAGTTCGATACTGATAAACATAGATTAATCAAACAAAAGGTTATTGATATTAACGGGGTAAAAGTGATCGATACTTTGCTATATACACTAGTGACACTCTTACAATTTTTCTATAAACTTTAAGCAATATTTTTATAATTACTTCGGCTACACTTAATAATTTAAGCAATACTTATTGTTTTGACAATATATTTTAGACATGTTTTTGGAAAATTTCAAAGGCATCATATATTTTCTCTCTTTTGGAACCATAATCATTAATTTCATAATCAAAAAAATAAAGGCCACATCCATCCAAATAATTTTCAACCTTAATGAATTAGAATCAAAGGAAAATTAAAACTTTATGCAAAAGGATTCCTAATGATCATGAACAAAATAAGATAAATTAAAAAGTAACAAATTAAGAAGTATATATAGCTCAGTTGAGAAAACAAACTTATGCTCTTCCTTGGTCCATGCTTTTGGCTTTTTCTTCATTATTTTCTTAGCAGATTTCTTTTTAGCCATAGAATTTTCTTCATCGTGATTATCTATTGTTTCGTAGTCCGGCAATGGGACAGCACCGGATTCAATCCTGTTGAGATCTTCAACTAAGGCCTCGTAATGTTGTTTGATATCGTCGATCGTTTTTCCGGGAATCTTTAAAGATATATTTGCAAATAAATTTGGTGAATCAAGATTGAACTCAGTTAGAGCATTTTCAAACAACTTGTTCTCCTCCCAACTCCAATTTGTATTTTTTGGTTCATCAGTTGGTGATGAAGAGCCAAAAAGCTGAGTAATTTCTTCATCCTCAAGACTCTCAAAAAAATGATCCAACCCCCATTTTGATTGAAGAAAAACTTGAAAGGAGCAAAACAAGATATATAAGAAGAAAGGGGGAATTGCTTGGTTGTGTAATGAAAATATAAGAGCTTACACACACGCACATATATATATATATACATGTTCAAGTTCTGAAATACTTGCTAGAAGTTTTCGGAAATTTAATTAGTGAGTCAGCGCTGATGTGTAACGGATAAAATTAGTTTTTAATACAAGGAAAGCTATTGAACTGGAGATTTTGATTTATTTTGACTGAATACCATTAAATCAAAACCAATGTAATAATGAGTATTAATTTATTTAGGGAATTATTACTTCCATGAGTATAAATGATATTTTCACAAGATTTTTCTTATATTACTAGTAAATGGATTACAATCATGTGAGAGATATCTTGTAATTAAGAATATTAATTTTTATTTGTGAAAATAGTAATTCCCCTTTTATTTATGAATATACATTATGATTGTTAATAGCCGTTAATGGGTCCCACCTAAGGTCTTAAATATAGATATCAAATAAAGTGTATTTAAGACCCAATATCTGAATCCCATTTTATGTTATTGACTTTCTATATAAAAAGGACTAATTAAATATTTGAGTAGTATTACGAGCACACAAATGATCAAAAAAAATTTATGTATCATGATTACATTAATTGCTCAATATTACGTAGAATCTCATATGTTAATGTGTGTGTGTTCAAAAGCTAAAGTTTAGTTACTCACTGCCCCTAAAATTCCTCTTATAATTAATGAAAATTAATTGCTTTAAACAATGTTTAGGTAAGAAAATAATATTCAAATCCGCGATAGGTTTCTTTTTTAAAAAATACGATATTTTGGAGTCCAATTAATTGTGTTGTTACATTATTTGTCTCATCTGTTATCCAACAATTATATACATTGTTGTCACATTATCTAATTTGTAATTTTATGATAGAATTAATGATCTCTCAATTTATTTGATTTTTCAATACTAAATTCTGGTGATGTGTTTAGTTTTAAACTTTTAATCTACACAGGCAATGAACATATTATACTTATTACCTTGCTCCAAATTAAAGAGTGGTGTTGAATTTTATTTACTTACATATATAGTTGTGGACAAAAATTAGTAGGTATACACTAATACAATTATATTTCCACGAAATAAAAGAAAATCTGACCATATTTATACTAGTAGTATACTACATGGAACTACAAATCAAACTATGTTTAGGAGTATTTTAATGGTATATTGTAACACCCCAGTCTCTCTCTACATATAAAGTACTTTCAGGACAAAAAAAATTGGGTGAGTTTGTGGTGGGTTAAGATGACCCAAGAAGATACTATTGCGTCGGTTTGAGACCTTATTTTGATGGATTTGATTCGATTCAGACTTGAGATTTGACTTGAGATTTGTTCCGGACTCGAAATTTGACCCGGGTTGTTTTATATATTTTAATAAATTCCTTCCACAAAATTGCACATAATTTTCACGTACCCTTTCCGTACATTCCACTCACATTAGAAATTAATTTCTTGATTAGATATCGAGCAATGCTTAAGAGTGCAATTGTATCATTAAAAAAACAAACAAATAGCCAACTTTCATTAAAAGAAAACAAACATCAAGCTCATTTGTTGTATTCAACTTTGTGATTTTCCTTGTTCTTGATCCTTATTGCAATTTGAGCGATTGATGATAACTTTTTATTAGGACTTACTAGAAGAAATTTGTTTGTATTCAAAACTAAAGTTGAAAAAAAATTGTTAGGGAAGAGCGATGACACCTCGCAGCATGAGAGGAGGTCTAGCAACTAATCTTATTCAAGGTAAAAATTGATATTTCCACAAAATAGCTCTCACGTGTACAAGTGTATTACTTGTGTGGGCGAGATTTTGTAAAATTATCATTTTTATATGTGAAAATATAAATACGAGACTTTTGTCATAAGCCGGTACAGTTGATCGGTCCGATATTTAGGTTTAGGAGAGGTGAATTTTATAGTGCTGAAAATGATGATTATGAAGACGAGTCTTGAACCATGCAGATTAAGATGGTTCTTGATCTGTGTAATGATTTTTGTCGGATCTGATTATTATAAAATTAATTTTATAATTAATTAATTAATTGACTAATATAATATTGACACACAAAAAAATTACTTTTCACGTACGTGTCGTCACTGCAAAGGTACTTCATTTTAAAGACTCATTTTAGTCGGAAACTCGGAATCATATGAATGTGCGTGAATGAGAGAGAGAGAGAGAGAGAGAGTAATCAAAATGGACTGTGCACATGTCTGATGTCATCTTGGTGGCGTACGTACGTGTTATTACTACGTCATACATGGCTTGAAGTTATGAGAATGTCTTGCATCAGGTATATTTTATATCAATAAGTCTAGGAAGACATTATTTTGCCAATATTTCTAGTGATATTTTTTATTTAATTTTTTTTAGTGTTTTTTTGTATTATCTTTTAAAAAATATATAGTATTTATTTTAATTGAAATTTTTATAAAAAATAGTATTTTAGGTGTAATTTGGATACATACAAAAAATAGGGCCTATACAGTCTGTACAACTCTGTTTCTTGTATGTATACAAATTATACCTAAAACACTGTTTTTTTACAAAAATTTCAGTTGAAATAAATATTATACATTTTTTGAGAGGTACTATAAAAAAAACCAAAAATAAAATAAAATATCGCTACAATGTCGGCAAAACAATATCGCCGTAGAAGGACTCATTTTATATTTCTCGTAAAGAGAGATGCGTTGAAAATATTTATTTTTAGAAAAATATTGAACTTTCTATATATGAATATATACACCTAAGGATACCACAAAAATATTGAACTTTCTATATATGATTATAGTTTCTTTATCTCTATCCTAACTCTGTAGCGATGTTGACCTATTCTGCAAGATAGAGATTCAATTTTTTCAATATATACCCAACAGATTCCTTATATTTATTTCTTAAGAGCATTCACAATAATTTTTTTATCTCTATCCCTACTCTGTAGTAATGTTGACTCATTCTGTAAGATAGAAATTCAATTTTTTCAATATGTACCCAACAAATTCCTTATATTTTTTTTTTGGAAAGGAATTCCTTATATTTATTTTTTAAGAGCATTAACAATAGTTTTTTTATCTTTATCCCTATTCTGAAGTGATGTTGACTCATTCCGTAAGATAGAGATTCAATTTTTTCAATATGTATCCAACTGATTCCTTATATTTATTTATTAAATAATAAAATTTGAAATTTAAATGTTAAAAAGTTGATAGTTTCAACAGTCAAATTATAACTACAACCTCTTGTTTTTAATTATAAAATCGCTATTAATTTATTAATTTTTTTTAAAGTAAGTATTTGATATTTTTAAATTTAATCAATACATATTGCAACTTACTTAAAAAAAATATTACTACAATTTTTAGTAAAATTATTACGTTTGAGAATGCATCAAATTAACTTATAAAAATTAAGAATAATTTTATAATTTATAGAAGAGAGTATAATTTATTAATTATATTCCACTGTAAAATAACTTTTATTTTGTTTTAAATTTTAAGTAATTTATGAAATGAGTATTGAATGAATTGTAGCTGCAAATGTACATAAGATCAATATTAACTTTTAAAAAGTTAATTTATGATATTTTTAAATTTAAATTTAATATGATTCATTTATAATTTAAAAATAATAAATTTTATAATTAATAGTACTTTTATAATATTTATAATTATATTGACATGAATTAAATAAATTTATATCAATTTTAAATTTGATTACGTTTGAAATTAATTTTTAAAAATTAAGTCAATATTAATTTTATAATTTGAAAATAAAGATGAGTTGGATAATGATTGATGAGTTGTCCACTTAAATGATGGTGTGAAAGTCATTTTGCATACATAGAGAACGGTATTTTGACTCATTCTATATAGAGATTAAAATAGAGAATTAAATAAGGATAAGGAAACTATTAGATAATAATTTGTTGATATATTCTTCAAAATTGGGGATAGAAACCCTATTGAGAAAACTGTTGTGAATTGCTCTTAATTACTTCAAAAAATATTAATAAATTAATAGCGATTTTATAATTAAAAACAAGAGTTTGTAGTATATTACACATATCATAAGCTTTAACGCATAAAATTAATACAAATGTCAAATAGTTACAACGGTCAAAATATGTTTTTACTATTGGAACTTTAAAATTTTAACTTTTAAAATTTAAATTTCATTATTTAATAAGGAACATGTTGGATATATAGTGAAAAAATTGAATTCTTATCCTGCATAATGACTCAATACAATAATACTACATAATAGAGATAGAGATAAAAAAACTATTGTGAATGCTTTGAATGCTCTATTAAGGTCGGAATTTGAATGCTACTCCCTATTTTTTATAATAAAGTATAATTTTAAGAACAAAAGAAAAGAAAAGAAAAGAAAAACTACAACTGCATATCCCTTCACTCAAAAAAATTAGGTATTGTATCGTCAATTTTATACTCCAACTACAAGCTTCAAAATCCTCACATAAAACATGAGAAGAAGATTAAGTGATAATAGAATTACAATAAATCAACAAACCCTTAATTAAGATTATATATAGACTCCGAAAATATTAAATGCGATATTTTATTAATAATGAACTTACGATATAATAAAGCTTTTGACGCTAATTACATTCCAAGATCTGGTGCTTAATAACGAACTTAAAATAAAATGTAGGTTTTGCTTCTTTTATGTTAAGCATGTTTACTAAGGGATTTTGCTTTACCAAAATAAACTAAGTGGATGATCAACAAGAATTTTTAACAATTTAATTTACAAATAATAAATTAAAAGAAAATAAACTAAAATAGTTCCACAAAACTTTGAATCAACACTAGACATGCACAATGGGTCGGCCTAGTCAGGCCTTGAACTTTGATCAGGTCAGGACGTTGACTAATTAAGTCTGTCAGGCCAGGTCTTGGCCGCTAGGCTATGGTTTGGTTAAACCTGCAAGCTAGGCCTAGGCCAGTCTGATACTTCTTCTTTTTTCTCTTTTAATGTTAAATATTAAATATTAAAAATACAAATTAATAAAATTTTGTAAAAATGATGCAAGATTTTTGAGATTTATTTTATTTTAACATTCTACAACTGCACACCAATATTACAAGTTGGATGATTAGAACAAAAATAAATGTATTCCTCTTGAAGTAAAGGAAAATGTAATTTAAATGTAACCGGAATATAAAACAAATTGATTTTCTAAATATATGTCTACTATGCTCAATTTGTTTTCATAAAAATATATTTTTAATACAATCTACTGCGATACATATAACTATAGATGCAATTAAATAAAATTAACTTACTATAGAATATACTTTTATATTTTAAATATAAAATTAGTTTCTATTTTATTTTATTTTTAGTATTAGGATCAGTTGGACATATATTTTGTAAAGTTTAAAATACACATATATCTCTTCCTTTTTGGTCATTAAACACTTACATAGTTATATCTCAAGTATTATTTCAAATTACTTTTCTAATTGCTTCATGGAATTATTCTTTAAATTGCTACAACAGAATACGGGAAAAATAACTAAAATAATAAATCTCCCTATAAATTTAGCATATCCAAATTAATGAAGAACTTCAGTATTTACAAGAAACTAACTTATTATTAATATTTAATATTAAAAGTTAGTTTATTGATGTATTAATTAATGTTAATATTTAACATTAAAAGTAGCAATGAATATTAATAAAATTTTAATGTTAAATATTAGTAATTTAGTATTTACATTAAACTAACTTATTATTAATATTAAATATACTAACTAGTTCTATTCAATAAAAATGTATATTAATTAAATATATTTACAAGAAATCAAGAATGAATACTTAATTTTATTGATGTATTACTTAAAAATAATATATTATAATTTATAAATTACAATAATAAATAAGTAAAAAATTATATTTCATTGATGAATAATTATAATTTTAAATTTCAAAAATTACAAATAAGTAGATTAAAAATCAGGTTAGGCCTCAGGCCGGACCAAGCCAGACCAGATCAGACCATACTTTTTCGCACGTAAGGTCAAACCAGATTTCTATATTAAAAACGGTCTTTTCAAGTTTTTTAAGTTGGGGTTGACCAGTCGGGCCCTTAACCAAATCGGACCAAAGCTAGGCCACAAGTATTTTGGGCATCCTTAGTCAACATCGAATGCCACAAAAATATTCTTTTATCTAATTTTTATTTGTCTTAAAAGCATGTAATTTTCTTATGGATAACCCATTTACAAGCCGGAAAAAAATCCAAAAATATCTCTGACATTTTTTACGATGTCCAACGTGTACCCTATACTTTTTTTTTGTCTCAAAATACCCTTAACGTTACCAATTTTAGATCAACTGTGTCCCTCCCGTTTAAAAAATTCCAATTAGACAAACAGATGTACTAAGCGATTGACACATGACAAAAATAAAATTTAATAATTTTTTTATTCGTTTTTTTGCTTCTCTCTTCTTAAAAAATTTCACACAAAAACCCATCAACAGAACAATCTAAAACACCAACTTAAACAATCTAGATCTCAAAATAGAACCAATATATGATAAATAGTGAGTTTTAAGCTCCTGCTTCTATGCCAAATCAAACAAACACCCATAGAAAAAGATCCTAAATTCCAAATTATAACCACCTGCAAGCTGCATCTCACAAGAACCACATATAAGAAACCTAAAGAGCTAAAGAGCTAAAGAATCAATTTTTATCCAACCCAAATAAAAATAAAATTAAGTTACTATTCCTGACAAAATTCAAAGTCAAATCTAGAAACACAAATAAGATTTTACTCATTTTAATGGACGGCAGGTGTAGGGTTTAGGAACCGGTTCGGGTTTAGGAATGACGAGGGGGGGTCGATTTAGATTTTAGTCTACACAGATTTGCTATTATATGGAGACATGAGGCTTATTGTTGTTTGGTGACGAAGCTAGGTCGGTAAAAGGAGTCGCTAGAGTCGAGGAGAAGGTGGTTAGAGGAGGAAGTGGAAGATCGAGCTGCCGGTGGAGTCGCGGGAAGTGGTGGTGTCGGAGGAGGAGGAGGGTACGAACCATGGAGAGGCGGGGGTGGGGTGGAGGGGGAGGAGTTGGCCTTTGTAAAAGAGTTCGTCGGCGAGAATGAGGCTGGTGGTGGATTTGCAGGGGAAGAGGGAGACGGTGAATTCGGAGGAGGAGGAGGAGGAGGTTGGGAAAGAAGGTAGGATTTGGGGTTTAATTTTGTGAACGTCTATTCTTGATGATGATGATATCCCCAATTTGATAAGGAAGACAGAGGAGTGAGAACAGAGGAAGGAGATTAGAGAGAGAAAAGAGGGTGAAGAAATATAATTTTTTTATTAAATATTATTTTTGTTATGTGTCGGTAAAAGTAGATGAGGTGTTCATGCTTTGTCAGCAAATTTAGATGAGGTGTTAGCCACGTTAGTCTAGTTGGTAGGTCCGTTAACGACAGGGGCACAGTCGTCCTAAAAATTATAACATCAAGTGTATTTTTAGACAAAAAAAAAGTATAAAATAACATCGAAATAAAAATCACGAGTATTTTTGAATATTTGCCCTTCACAAGCTTGGTGGAATACGACTTTGGTTAATCTACGAAATGAATAATATGCATGTAGGCTTGAAAAAAAAAGAATCTTTTTCTCTTTCTTAACATAATTCCGAAAGACTAAAATACACTTTGAATCTTAAATTTTATAGGCATGCTGAGGTTTGCACTTGAAGTTCTAAACGTGCCTACTTACACCCTAAAGTTTAATTTACATAACACAAAACATCCTCCATACTCTCAACCGGTAAAAAATGACTTAAAGTTCAGGTTAATCTATGATTAATACTTTAAAAATAATATATTAAAAGTAAAAGTAAAAAAATAAATAGAAAACAATTAAATTAACATCACTCATTCTATCTTCTCTCCTGTTCGTCTTTTTCATTTTAACCCCAAACCCACAAAAAACATTTACTCTTCATTAACATAATTTCTAAAATTAACACTCAAATGGTAACCACTTCACTTTCTCTCTTGTTTTTCTTCATCTTCATCACCATCACCATTGGTACATCACCTTTCTTTTTCATCACTATTACATCTCATTCACCCTTTCATCCAATAAAAGTAGAGTATAGAGATATGCATGATTAGAGATAGAAAAGAAAAATTCATCTCCTCCTATCTTTCTTCCCGCAGTATAGAGAAAAGCAAACAGAGAAAATGAATCTTAATGTTTCTTTACAGATTGAAAACTTTCCACAAATATCTTAAACCTTCATTTAATTTTTGATCTCTAACTATAACTCCAATTCTAATCTCATATCCAATAAAATTCCATGACCAAATTGCTCCTTTTTCTTCATCATCTTCTTCACAACAATAATCTTAAACCTAAAATCTAACCCTAAATTAGTTTTTATTGATGTTTTTAGCTAATTGGGTGAGAAATTTTTAGATCAAGTTGGGGTTGGTGTGGGTTAGGGTTTTACTCATTGATAGTAAAAATCGACTTGGATAAAAAAAAAATTATCGGGGATGAAACAATGAATTGAAGTCGCAATCAATTGATTATGTCACTGCTCTATAAACATCATGTTGCTAACCATGGTTGATGAAGATGAATCGATCGAGTGAAGAGAAAGAGGGAGAGAGAGAAAGGTGGTGGTGGTAGGTTTAATTAATTTATATTTTCTTTTATTTGTTTTAATATTATTATATTATTTTTGTTAATAGTTTACTTATTTTATCTTTAAAAAAATAGAGCAACCTGAACTCCCAGTCATTTTTGACCGGTTAAGAGTTTGGAGGGTGTTTTTTGTTACACAAATTAAACATTAGGGTACAAGTAGACACATTTAGAAATTTGGATGCAAACCTCAATATTCCCGTAAAATTTAGAGTGCAAAGTGTATTTTAGTCAATTGCGAAATAGTAATTGGTAAAATGTTTAGAAAATATATAATATATAGTACGAATATTTTATGTCGATTTTAATTTGATTGTTAATTACGTGAATAAATATTATTGATAATTTTTTTGGAGGAATGTGTAATAAGTGAGACTTTTCTAAAATTTTTAACAATCTCATGTATTGATAAGTTTTGTAATTATAATTCTACGTAAATTTATGTGATTCAAAATATTTTATCAAGAAAGACACCAATGGAGTCAAGTAATATTGCTCAATTTCAAATTAATTCCGAAATTTATGTGGACCTTGTTGGGCTTTACTTGGGCCTGGACAAAGCACCTTTAAGCTTATTACAATCACTTAACAAAATCAGATGCTTGACGGCTTGCCCACAAGGGAAAAAAAATTAATTACTGGTCTACCAAAAAAAAAAGGTGAAAAATCAAGGAACAATTACATATTATAGTACATTTTTAAAAGTAATTACAAAAATCATACATTCATAAAATAATTACAAAAATATGACACTTCATCATATATATTTACAATACTAATACAATTAAGAGTCCTTAAATTAAGGGATTAATATTAATCAGATTACATAACAAATTAGTTTCCATCTTCCTTCGGTCTCTCTATCTATCTACGCCATTACTATTTCTCTCTCTTCTCCCTTACTACTTCTCTCTCTCCTCTCGTCTCTCCTCCCGTCTCTCCTCTCGAAGCCACTCATCGTCGTCGTCGTCGTCATCGTCGTTATCGTCCTCTTCCGCCGCCGCCGCCGACGCCGACGCAACACCATAGTCTCTCAACTCTGACAGAAAATTGAATACGTGACTTTCAGGCTAATACGTGATTTTCTCTCTCCAACTCTCTCACAACTGAAAGGATTCTGGTCTCTCTCTAAGGTATGCTTCTAATTTCTGTTAATTTTCATTCTACTAATTAATTGTCAATATGATCATATATATACGCTATGTTTCTAACAGAATGGGGTATTGATTGTTTGGATTTGTGTTATTTTTATGTTTTGTATAGAATGGTTGATACAAGGAAGAAGGATGGAAAGAGGAAAAGAATCAAAGAGGGTAATTATATTAAGGACTTGAAGAAATTTGTTTGGGTTTGTGGAGTTGGATTCTGATTTTGATGTTCTTGTAGTTAAGACAGAAGCTCAAGTTCATAGCCAGAAGATATTTTCAATCCAAATTTTTTTAAAGGTTTGCTAATTTAAATTTTGTTATTGTTACTATCATATAACTGTTTGGTTACTTCTACATTATGTTTTGGTTACTGTTAGCTTGTGATTCGGATACCATTTTTGTTACCTTGATTTGGTATTTTGGTTACTTTTTTATGTTGTTATGGTTACCATGTATTTGCTTAGTATACATGGTTGACTAAATTAGTTTTGGTGTACATGTTGTTTATGTATTGGTTACCATTAAAATATATTTTGGTTATTATCATATAAATATTTGGTTACTTCTTTAGTATGTTTTTGGTTATTGTTAATTTCTGATTTGGATTCTATTTATGTTTCCTTGAGTTGGGATTTTGGTTACTGTTTTTTGTTGTTCTGGTTACCATGTATTTGCTTAGTATATATGGGTTGACTAAACTGTGTTTGGTTTATATGTTATTTATGTATTGGTTACCATTAATATATATTTTGGTTACTAACATATAACTGTTTGGTTACTTCATTAGTATATTTTTTGTTGTTGTTGGCTTATGATTTGGATACCATTTTTTTTTCCTCAATTGAAATTTTGGTTACTTTTATATGTTGTTTTGGTTCCAATGTATTTGCTTAGTATACATTGGTTGACTAAACTGAGTTTGGTATACATGTTGTTTATGTGTTGGTTACCATTAAAATATGGTTTGGTTACCTATCATATAACTGTTTGGTTACTTCTTTAGTATATTTTTTGGTATACATGCTTTTGTTTTGGTTACCTTTTAAATTATGTTTTGGTTTATATTATATATAACTATTTGTTTACTGCATAAAATGGTATGTACTACATGTTATTTATATTTTGGTCACAATTAGATTATATAATATAACTTTTTGGTTACTGCTTTGTTATGGTATGGTTAATGTTATATCATGATATGATAACTATTATTGTGCAGTCAATGTGGGATGTTGGTTATTTGTTATAGTCTGTTTTGGCTACTGTGTAATTGTTATATTATGTTTTGGTTAGTATACTTTTATTTGTTGGTCACTACGTAACTATTTATGTTATAAATATTGTTTATATCTGGTTACTAATTACTGTGTAAATCTGATTTTGTTTATTTGCAGTTATGAGATCTTTACTATGAGGAATGCAACAGAAAATTCACTGGAAAAATTATATATTGGTGTGACATGGAAGTCTCCAGCATTATTATCAAGAAATTGAACCCAAGTCAGTTGGAGAAGTTTAAGACATCATTAGTTTGTGGATGTTTTATTTTTGTAAATAATAAACCCAAATCATAGTAAACCATGTATTTTCTTAGTATACATTGATGTATTATTTTTATAAATTCCTTCAAAGATATTCTACAAGAGTTATGCTCTTCTAGAAAATTCATTGAAAAAGTTATGGTTAAATGTACATGTGAGAGACATGGGTTGCCTAAACTTGGTTAGACATACAGGTTGTTTTTATTTTGGTTACCATTAAAACATGTTCTGGTTACTTTCATAAAACTATTTGGTTACTTCTTTATTATGTTTTGGTTACTGTTACTTATGGTTTGACTATTATTATTGTGTCCTCAATGTGGAATTTCAGATACTTTTATTTTTTATTCTGGTTAATATGTAATTGTTTAGTATACATGAATTGTCTAAATTGGATTTCATTGCATGATGTTTCTGTTTTGGTTACCATTAAAACCTGTTCTGGTTACTATCATATAATTATGTGGTTACTGTTTTATTATGTTACATTATGGTTACTATTATTAGTAACCAGATAGTTACAAGCTTGTATCAGGACAAACATCAATTGTTAAATGTACATGTGTGAGTGTCCTATTTATCTACAAGCTTGTTAGTAACCAGATAATTATCATAGATATAGTTACAAGATAATTAGTAATCAGATAATTATAAGCTTGTATCAAGACTGTTATAAAGTGTTAAATGTATATATTTTATTTATACCATGTCATAATGATAGAATAAGAAACTCCAATTAAGAGTTCACATTTATATATATGATGGTCACTTATAGATCTCATATTAAAATAAAAATAGTTTAAGAGGTACAGTTGGTAACCGAACTTGCATATAAGGGTAACCATTTTAGTTTTTGGTAGTAACCAAATAACTAAAAACTTATATCAAAATAATTATCAAATGCTTAATGTACATGTGAGGGTTCCCATTTATCTAGCTGATGGATACTTTAAATTACGTAGTTATAAAAATTATTTAGAAATTGTCCATGCCAGTTGGTAACTAAATATGAATATAGAGGTAACCATTTTATTTTATATGGGTAACCAAATTTACATAAAAATATTTCAGAACAGTTACCAATTGTTCAATGTATATGTTTACTTTATATTGATAACTCATGATGGAATAAAAAATTAAAATATTAATCAACATCAATTTTAGTTACTATACACCATCAAAAATGTTACCAACCATGTGGTTAATGGTTACTAACAGTATACAATTATATATTCCTGTAAATAATTAAATTTGTTATATTGTTTACTGTCAGTTTTCATTGTATAGCAACTGAATAAACATTGTAAAGTAACCAAATCAATATTAGACAGTAACCAAATTACATAATCTTAGTAACCAGAATATAAATCACATTTTTACATGCAATTTTGAAGGCCTAAATGATGGAATTTGACCAAAAAACCCTGCAGTTCATCAGCAAAGCTTGTAACTTTGGATCGTTGACCCGTTTCCAGGCTCCGAAAATGCCCAAATCCGATACTCCAAACTTGACAGAGATTGTTAAATTGTCACTGTAACCAAATAAATATTATTCTGTAATTAACCAATTAAATAGTATACAACAACCAATATATATAATCAGATTAACAGCTGTATGAAGGTAACCAATGTAGTCAATAAGTAACCACCAATATAAAAGAAATAATTATAAAACTCAATAACATTATAGAGTAACCAAATAAACACATTAAAGTATCTAAATACATATTCTACAGTAACCAAGATATGTCTATTTAGTAACCAGAATATAAACACATTTTTCATTGCATTTTACAGTAAAAAAACAACCAGTATAATTTGTTTGTTACCAACTAAAGGCATACTTTTGTAAGAATGTAACCAATTTGGCTAACAAGTAACCATTAATATAAAAAATATAAGTAGAAGTATACATTAATATGCTTCAGTAACCAATAATACAGTAACCAACTAATCACTGCAGTAACCAAGTCAGCATTAGTCAGTAACCAAGTTAACATTAGACAATATAATGTTACACAGTCAGTATACTGACTTTGTTAATCAATATCAATTTTAGTTACTGTACACCATCAAAAATATTACCAACCATGTGGTTAATGGTTACTAACATTAAACAATTATATATTCCTGTAAACAATTAAATTTGTTGTATTGTTTACTGTCAGTCTCCATTGTCTGACAACTGAATAAACATTATAAAGTAACCAAATCAATATTAGACAGTAACCAAACTACATAATCTTAGTAACCAGAAAATAAACCAACCTTTTAATATGCATGTTTTTTATTACTGTTAGCTTATGGTCTGTAAATTAACCAACTCAAGGTACAGTAACCAAACTACATAATGTTAATAACCAGAACATGAACTGGGGTAATATTATGCAGTAGCCATTGTAATTTTACATAGTAACCAAGTCAGCATTATATACTAACAAAATCTAGATTAGACAGTAACCAACAGTTGCAGGAAGGTAGTCAATGTATTTAATAAGTAATTATTAATATAAAAAATATCAGTAGAATAAACTTTAAAATTATAGAGCAAGCAAATAAACATTATACAACAACCAAATCAATAAAAAATAGTAACCAATTTATATGTATTTAGTAACCAGAATATAAAACATATTTTCAAATACATTTTGCATTGTCAATCATTCAACTGTATAATACACAACAACATTGTCAATCAAATTTCAGATTATAAGAGATATTCCACCGACCAGTATATCAGATGAAGCAATCTTTTAGTATATTTTTTGTTACTGTTAGCTTATGGTCTGTAAAGTAACCAACTCAATGTTAGACAGTAACCAAACTACATAATGTTAGTAACCAGAACATGAACTGGGGTAATATTATGCAGTAACCATTGTAATTTTACACAGTAACTAAGTCAACATTATATAATAACTAAATTCAGATTAGACAGTAACCAATAGTTGCAGGAAGGTAACCAATGTATTGAATAAGTAATCATTAATATAAAAAATATCAGTGGAATAAACTTTAAAATTATAAAGCAGGCAAATAAACATTATACAGTAACCAAATCAATAATAAACAGTAACCAATTTATATGTATTTAGTAACCAAAGTATAAAACATATTTTCAAATGCAGTTTGCATTCAAAACATTCATTATTCTGACTTTGTGACCATTTAAAGAGCGAAAAATTTGAGAAAAGTAACCAATAGATGAATACGTAGTAAACACGAGGTAACACTATGCATATAACTTGAAAACTCAAATACCTCAGTCATGGTGATTTGTAACAAATCAACAATCAGTGCAGTACGAGCAACAATCAGTGCAGTAAGTTTCTAGTTACAGATCTTGAAGTTGTTGTCGATCTTTTATGTTCTTCTCCGATCTCAGAGTTTCGTCGCGACAAGAGATTTCATCTTCTCCGGTAGATACGTCGTTGATCTATTTTTCTGATATCAAAGTTGCATGTTTTGTTTAGTTGCTTAAATTTAGGTGCGGTTAATTGGAATTATGAAAGTGATAACTGATGTGTAGGGAGATAATGATAATGATCCTAATTGTAGGGAGATAATGATCCCTAATTTTAGCAACGTAATATTATGTTGTGTATGTTTTATTTTTGTAATTATGTTGTGTATGTTTTATTTTTGTAAATACTTTTTAATTATTGTATATTAGTGTTAAGGACCCAAAAATCAATCAATGGCCCAATTAGAAATCTGAGTCAATTTTTATTTTATTTTATTTTATTTTTTGAAAAGTAACGATATTTTCGAACCAACTTACAAATCCAGACTAAATCCCTCCCTGAATAATTTTAATAATGTGTCTAAGATTCAAACTTAACCATTCAAATTAGTGGGGTCAATCTCTTCCTCCTCGCTCTTTCTTTTATGAATTTCTATGTAAAATTATAATTTTTTCCAAGAATAAGATTGCATAGGTAAGAATCCAAAAATATTATTATATTTAGAGTCTTAAATGTATATCAAATACATGTGTTCTCATCATATTAGTTGTTAAACTAAATACAAACTCGTGCGTTGTGGTAAGATTATTCATTTTATTAATAATAAATTTATACACGCAATTAATAAATTAAAATATAATTAAAAGATAGTAGATTGTTGTGCGAAGATCAAATTTTGTTAGCATATGTTACATAGTGTTGAGTAAAAGTTTTGTGCGCAAATACATATCCAAGTATATAATTAATTTGATCACTAAACCCCAAGACATTATATAACAGTTGTGTGTGTGTGTGTATATATATATATATATATATATATATTAATTTCTTGATAAAAATATTTATAATGTAACCAATAAGGTTAAAAATGGGTACCTCTTTTGTGACGCCCCCAAAATTAGGTATACATCACCCATCTTGGGTCGTCAGATACATGGTACAGAATACAAATACAACTTACTAATATAACTATTGTGTACAATACGACAAAACATAACTGTGAGTTTGAATATAATTATTGTCTACTAGAGACTATACAAACTCAAAAGGAGTTCTCATTACAATTATTGTCACACTATTTAATAGAATAGTGAGGACTACTAATACTATCATCTGGTCCATCACTCCGTTCCCCGACTCGTCCCAGCTATATTCTCATTTCCTGAAGAGAACAGTGAAAGAAAGGGTGAGCTCAACTAGCCCAGTAAGAAATATTATGACTAAGATAATGCAGAATAAATTATCATTAGCCTTCAACAGTGTTAAACTGATAAAATATAACGAACATCAAGTTTAACTGCAGCGGAACAAGCAATCCATTAAAAGAGTCGAGTAGAGAATAAAATCTACTATCTTCTATGATTTAAAAGGTTTTTCAACACTGTTATCGCTGGGACTCAGCTTAATAAAATAATTCACATCATCGAATCACCCCTGCACTACGGCCAAGGATATTCGTGTATTCATTAATGGTCATGATCATGCCAACAACTGTCCATCAATGCACTACGGGCTAATGAGGACTTTTACCACATCATTTGTAATATTATGGTCATGATTATACCGAATAATCCCTGATCATAATCATACCAAGTCCATCTATGCACTACAGGCCACATATGACTTTCAAGATTTTATAAACATGAGGATGATGACAATGATATAAGAATTCAATAAAACAAGTTCAAGAATTAATTTATCCAAGAATTAACAACGTCCAAATTGTCAACATGATACTGCTTTGTGGAGTAAAATTCAAGAATACTTAGAAGAATATTTTCATGAAAAGATACTGGATGAACCGCAATTATCAAGGATATTCCACTAATTTCATGGAGTATTGAAGTTAAAACATAACCAACTAAGTATAATAAAGAATGGAATAACAAAAGAAATCACCCGGCATGCGATAGACCGCACAGACAGGTTATTCCAACAGAATAATAAATAATGGAACCAGGTCCGGCGTAAACGCACAGACAGGATATTCCGACAGAATAATAAATAATGGAACCAGGTCCGGCGTAAAAGCACAGACAGGATATTCCGACAGAATAATAAATAATGGAACCAGGTCCGGTGTAAAATACACAGACAGGATGTTCCAACAGAGTAATAACAAGACGGAACTAGGTCCGGTGTAAAACACACAGACAGGATGTTCCAACAGAATAATAATAAAAACGGAACCAGGTCCGGTGTAAAATACACAGACAGGATGTTCCAATAGAATAATAACAAGACGGAACCAGGTCTGGTGTAAAACACACAGACAAGATGTTCCAACAGAATAACAGAAGAATGTCACCAAGTATAGGGTAGACCGCGTATTCAGGTTATTCCAACAGAATAATAAGAAATGGAATAACAACAGTTCTCTTCATGAATAAGAAAGAATAATACCCCTTACCGTTTTAAAGAAGAACTAAAATAAAAAAGTAGTTAAGTAGCAGAATACTTTTCTTCTCTCTCTCTATAGTTTCTCTCTCTAGAGTTCAGTGAATTCGTAAGAAATAATGAAGGAATGAGCTGCTATTTATAGAAAAATAGAATGCATAGTAACTAATCCATGAACGGTCCAGATTGATTACTTTAATCTGACGGTCCATAATTAAAGAAAAATCTTTTAAATAAAATATAATATATTCTATTTATAGAATAACTTTAATAAAGTATTCTGTTTTATATAAAAAGATGTTTATGCTTTATTACGTTAATAATACGAATAAAACAAAACTTCATTATCGCTAAATAATTCATATTATTAACTGACAATAATTGAATCAAACTGAGTGACTTCTCACATAAGCATTAATAATCAATACCGTGTGCTACTATGCAACTACACGTATTACTATACTTTTACTACCGAGTAGTTCAACAGTATCAATGGTAAAACTTTTGCCGTTATTTTTAATAAAATATTTTTGTCGTTATCTCAATCAAACAATAATTTCGTTGTGGGGTCCACCAATGATTGTGCCGTTGTACGAATATTCCCTGTTAAAACGAATATTCTCCGACCAATCGAATATTATATAACAACTTGCGTACTTTGCAAAATTTATAAATATTATCTACAACTATAACATTATATCAAATTAACTCCATAATATTCAAAAATGATATTTATAGAAAATTCATCTTTATTTATAAAAGTTGGGGTCTTACAGCCTCCCATTCTTATGAAATTTTGCCCTCGAAATTAGGGTACGTACCTGGTATATCGAAGAGGTAAGGATACCTTGATTTCATTTCAGATTCTAACTCTCAAGTCATTTCCTCAACATCGTGGTTTCTCCACAAAACTTTGACTTGAGGTATAATCTTGGAGCGTAGAATATGTTCCTTCTTATCCAAGATTTGAACAGAAACTTTTTCATACGTCAAATCTTCTGCTATTTCGTCCGGTTCTAACTCAATAATATGGTTCGGGTCTTTCACATATTTACGTAACATGGATATGTGAAAAACGTTATGAACACGAGACATACTTGGCGGTAAAGCGAGTCTATAAGCCACAGTTCCTACTCGATCGAGGATTAAAAATGGACCGATGAATCGAGGATTGAGCTTTCCTCTCTTTTCAAATCTCGTAACTCCTTTCCATGGAGCAACACGTAAGAACACATGATGTAAGACCCCAAATTTTTAATAAATATTTATTATTTTGAAATAGTAAGGGTTGATTTGATTAATGTGGTTAGTTATGGGTAAAATGCGCAAATATTTCAAATAAACAAGTGGTCATAAAATATTCATTGTTGTCGGGGAATATTCGTTTGGTCATGGAATATTCTTATTATCGGAGAATATTTGTATGATGGCGCAGCCTTGTGTGGGCCCCAGTAGCACATAGTATTGTACCAATTATTGATTTTTACGTAAGAAAGCATTACTCAATAATTGTTACAGTAATTACTGTTCAGTATTTTATTTTATTGATTTAATAATTGCTGCGTTGATATTTTTATATTACTGTTGTTTTAATAATTGTCACTATGCAGTATTTTCTATTATCGGAGCAATAATTCATATTATCTGAATAATATTATTAGATAACATTATTGACAATATTTAGAAAGTTCTGTCTAAGGAGAGGTTTGGTCATCTAATTGCGCGCCAGTAAGGAGAGATCCTTATTGAAAAGCCCCCTCTTTCTTGGGAACTGCCTGGTTGTCAGTATTGTGATTCTATAATATTATTTGTGAATAATTAATTCTTGATTTATATGATGAGGAAAATATTAATTTTATGTGGATATAGATGGAGAAAATTTTGAATGTGACAATTGTTGAAAATTTATATTTTATCTTTTCTGATAAAATAATATTTTATTATAATGGTGATATTTTTACAATAAATGTGGGATATATGAGTATATGAGGAGAAAGAGTATTTTGTGGTATTAAATGAGTAACACATGTTTGGTGTGTCGGTAGACCCCAATAATTGACCGGAATTTGATTATAGCCTGTAAAATTGCCTGTTTATGGATTTCGGTCAACTTCTGTTTAGAATTTGGAAAAACTTTTTTCTGCAAAGTTGTAGAGAATTGAATTTCCTATAAAAACTCGCAAGATTTGAATTTTCTGATAAAAGAACTATTTATTATGAATTATCGAAGTTTTAAAATTCCAAAATAATTGATTTTTGGAAGTTTAAAATATTTATAGTTAGAAAAACGTTTTTGATATGTTTGGTAAGCCCCATTGGTTGTTGAAATCAGCTGAATTGAGTTATTGATGGTGGGCGTAGGAAATTTGATTATATATATTAATATTATATTAAATTTTCTGCTTTGGTGTTCTAAGCATTTTACTATAAATAGGGTGCTTAGATTAGAATTAAAAATCACACCAAAAATTACAGATTTCTCTCTCTTTCTCTCTCAATATATTGAGCATATTCTTGTGAGTATTTTAATACTTTGAGTGTTGCTATACGGTGCAAGTTCAAGTCATAGCCTATATCCGGTGTTCAACTAGAAGTACTGTCTTTACGAGGTAAGAGATGTTATTTTCTTCATAAATGATATTATTTTTTCAATATCATTATGCCGAAATATTAGTTAGAACTTTTTATCAAATTTGAAACTTTTTTTATGTCAGGGTTACTATTCACGAGTTACTATTCACGAGTTACTATTCACGAAGCATGATGATTTTTTTTTCTTATGGAATTTTTACCTTTTAGTGTCGAGATTACTATTCACGTATACGGCATTTTAACGTATACGATACTATTCACAAATACGACACTATTCACAGAAAAATTAAATTTTCTTTTCTGTGTCCAAGATATCTATTATGGATACTAGCTTTGATTGTATCCATGTTTTGATCATTCTTGAATTTTACTTCGCTATGATTATTTATGAAGTATTTTTGAACTCGGATTGTTTGAAATACGAATCCTTAATATTTATTCCTTTGTTTCACTGGATTCGTTTTCTTTAAAAGATTTTTCATCATCCTCAGTCCTAAATGATGATATAACTGAATATCTTTGGCCTGTAGTGCAAAGATGAATGATTTCTTGATGAATATCTTTGGCCCGTAGTGCAAAGTTGAACAGGTGTTGAGATGAACATGACCAACTGATGAATATCTTTGGCTTGTAGTGCAAAGATGAATATTGATTGATGTTACAGGGATAAAATATTGATGATGGACTTTTAAATTCATAGATAATCGTAGATTTCATTCTCTACATAACTCTTCTATGAATTATTATTTTCCGCTGCGAATATTAATTTAAAACTTGTTGTCTATTGTATTCTATTAGATTTTTCCCTGTTGAAGACTAACGATAATTTGTTCTATATTATCTTAGTCATAATGTTCTTTACTGGGCTAGTTGAGCTCACCCTTTTCCTTTTTGTTCCATTTTTCTCAAGAGGCGAGAATGTAGCGAGTACTAGTCGGGGTATGGAATGATGGTTTTAGAAGTTATTTTAGTAGTCCTCACCATTTTTGTGAAATAATGTATCAATAATTGTAATGAGGACTTATTTGAGTGTGGATATTGTCTAGATGACAATATTTGTATTTAAACTCACAGTTTAAGTGTCGTCGTATTTTGCACGACAATTGTTTTAATAAAGTTGTAGTTGTTTCTGTACCATGTATTTTGGCGACTCAGAATGGGTTGTGGATTGGACCTATTTTGGGGGCGTCACAGTTGGTATCAGAGCTCAGGGATATGATCTCTGGCAGTGATCGGGGAATAGAACTAAAAGGGGAGAGACGAGTAAATCCTTCGCTAGTGTGTCCTACCTAAGCTTATTTGTTGGTAGGTCATTATATAGGGGTATTATGTGATTTGTTAAATTAACCCTTGTTTTATGGTAGTAATTGAGAATGTCGACTGAGAATGTTAATAGTGGAGTAAATGAAACTGTGGAGACGCCTGTACTCACCAACGAGGAGAACGTGCAACAGGCTAGCAATGTTCCTCCTGTGAACAACACCAATGAGCAGATGATGAACGATGAGATGTTTAGAAGCTTTTTGCAGTTCATGCAAAATCAGACAAAGGAGACTCGTGTTCAAAATACAAGAGGAAATGATAACAATTCACGGTTTGTCACGGCCAAGCAGTTCAAGGAGTTGGGACCACCAAAATTTAAGGAAAATCCGGATCCGATCATGGTGGAATCATGGGTCAAGCAAATTACCAAGATATTCGATGTCTTGGGATGCACGGAGGAACAGAAGGTTCCATTCGCCACCTTTATGTTCCGTGGCGAGGCAGACTACTGGTAGGAGTCTGTGAAGCGTACCCATCCAGCCGCACTCAACATGTCTTGGGAGACATTTCAGAAACTGTTCAATGACAAGTACTTTCCTGAAAGTATTCGCCATATGAAGGAGGTAGAGTTTATTAGACTGGAGCAGAATAACATGACGGTGTCCCAGTACGAGGCGAAATTTGCAGAGTTGTCCAGGTTTGCACCTCATTTGGTGGAGAATGAGGAATGTATGACGCGGATGTTTCTGAGAGGTTTGAAACCCGACATACGTCAATATCTCATTTCTCATAAAGTTTCTCTCTATTCAGATGTTGTCAACAGGGCTCAATTATTAGAGCGAGATAACGAGTACGGTCAATCGAGAGACCACAACCAGGATCATACCGGTGACAGCAGTCATCAGAACAATGATAACCAGCAGAGAAAGAAGAATACGGACAAGAATGGTAACCACTCTGGTGGTAATCATGGCCATGAAAATAGAAGAAGCTAGTCGGGAGGAAATTTTAAAAAGAGGAGATTCAACAATGACAATACGAAGACGTCAGCACCAGCAGTAATTGGTTCTAAGGGCGGAGAACGACCACCGGTCATATGCTATAAGTGCGGAAAAGAAGGACATATCAGCCCAAACTGCCCACAACAGTTTAAGGTATGTTATAACTGTTTGCACTGTAGCGAAACCAAGTCCAACGGGGGTGGTGACTCAAAAAGTTGTTCCAGAAAAGTTAAAGTCAACGGTTCCTGGAAGAGCATTTTTCGTGACTGGTCAGAATGCGAGGAACCCGAACGAAGTTAGCACGGGTTAGTTAATTATAAATTTTTGCGAAGTCTATACCTTATTAGATACCGGTTCTACCCGTTCATTTATCTCTCCTGCTTATACTCAACGTTTAAACTTGACTCCGGAGAAAATTAGACTTTGACTTATCTGTTGAAACTCCGTTAGGAGAAACTTTCGTTACATCCACTGTTTATAAATCTTGTTTGATCCAAGTTGGCACCATCACATTACCTGTTGACCTTATCTCTTTAAAGATACTTGCTTTTGATGTGATTTTAGAAATTGATTGGTTAACTACTCATCATGCCAAAATTGATTATTTTCGTAAGGTTGTTAGTTTTCATATTCCTAAGCAACCTGTTATTCGAATTCAAGCAACCAAACCATTGAAGTCAAACTCTTTCATATCAAGCCGTAAAGTCATTCGTTTATTGAAAAACGGATGTCAAGCTTTCTTAGCCATGTCATGGACTTGAACAAAAATACGTCAGATTTGAATGATATTTCTGTTGTTAGTAAAATTTTTGACGTATTTCCTGAAGAATTTGTGACGCCCCCAAATTCGGGTACTTGAAACCCGAACTCGGTGCTTCACGATACCATTTCTATGAGCGGAATTCTACGAATAATAATAACAATAATATGAATAACAACTTAATTTACATAATTATCAGAGTTTATCTCCCCAGGTACGAGACCTTAAAGTATATTCCATACAATACATGATATTATATATATATATATATATATATATATATATATATATATATATATATCATTGTCTTAATAATATAAACTATTATAGCAACTACTACAAATCTTATTTAGTTAGCTTTCTTTTTTCTTTGTTTCTGCACGAGCTTTCTGGTTCTTCAAACTTAACTGAAAACATTTAAATTAAGCAAGAATGAGCATTTGAATGCCCAGCAAGTAATAACAATAATATATATTAGCTGAAAGAATTAAATATTTTCTTTGAAAGACACTTCTACAACGAATCAACAGTTCTGAAGTAAGCTGTACCAAGAATAATAATAACATAACAACTCTTTTTCACATTTTTGAAACTACGTATTGACTATAAGTAGGGTTAAGTGACATATCATGAACATTGTTTTCTTTTTCGAAAAGGTTAAACAGAAATTCATTTGCAAACCGTCATAACTTACGGACACGGGGGTGATCAGCCTGTTGTGCCCTGCATTGATCAATACTACATTTCAAGAACTCTCTCCGCCTTGGGCGCATAAAAGTTTTCCCTATGTAAGGGATGTTCATACTTGTCTGGGTTCTAAAGCAAAGGTTTTATCTTGTTCAATAATAATCTATAATTCAACCTATATATATAAGGGTAATTGATAAAGGTATATCAACATGTGATTAAATACAATGATTATCCAAGTGGGGACACTTATATAACCATTTTATAGAAATTGACGAACCTAATATATATCTGAATTACCATATACTAATATGTTGATAAACAATGAGCGGATATAGAATATGTCGCAGTAGAGTTGATAATATAGCATAATAATAATTTAATTCTGAAACTTCTTACTCATGTCCATTGCATAAAGGAAATGCAAAGGTAGGATACTTGCCTGAGCTGCTGCTTACAATAACGCAACTTAGATTAATCTTTTATACAGCGACCTATCAATAATAAGATCATTCGTTCGATTAGAATAATATACTATAACACATAGTACTGCATTTCGCAGTCAGCACATAACCTAATCACATTATCACACATATCCAACAGTCATTGAATCATAATTAATCATTAATACAGTCAAAATATCTAAGTCTAGATGAATTTCTAAAATATGTCGGTGTTCCGACAGCTTTATTTAATAATTATTGAGTCTAAGACTCTATTCTGTATCTCAATATTCATAAGTATCAGTCATATTATTTTTAATTGACTTGAAATAATTTTTAAACACTTATTATAATTTATCAAGAATTTTCAAACAAAGAAATCATAATTAAATAATTTAAATATCAAATAATTCTATTATTATTAACATTTAATCAATATTAAATTATTAATGAAACTGTTGCCAAAATATTAAAGTTATGTATAATAGCTCAAAATGCTTTTAAAACATTTATATTACTCTTAAATGATTTTTAAAACATTTAAAATTATTTTTAAATAATTACCATTAATATTAAAATATTAATGCACTATTTATCCAAATATTAAAAGTCATTTATTATAACTTAAAATATTTTTAATTCATTTATATCATTTTAAATGATTTTTAAATAAATAAAACTATTTTTAAACTATTTATTTAATATAATTATTAAATAAACTAAATATCATCAATATTAGATTAATATCATTAATATTAAATTAATAATATTTTTCATGACAAAATATCCAAAGTCATATTTTATAACTCAAAATATTTTTATGATACTATAAATGATTTTTAAAATCATTAATTCTATTTTCCATAATTATTTCATACATTTATTAAATAACTTAAACATCATTAATATTAATTAATTAATGAAATTTCATCACAAAATTTTAAAATTCATCAAACATAACTTAAAATATTTTCTAACACAATAATATAATTTTTCATGAATTAAAATAATTTATTTAATATTATAATTAAATAAATAAATACCTTTTTATATTCGAAAAATACTAAATATTTTTGAAATATACTCAAAATAGTTAAAAACTATTTTTCAGACTTTCAAATAATTTTTTTGAATTTATTAAGTATTTTTAATAATTAAAATCTAATTTTTCTAATTTTTAAATCATTTTCAGAATTTTCAGAAATTGAAAATTTTAAAATAAATCAAAACCGTCGCTAGAGGCTTTAGCGATGCTTATCTGTTGCCTTAGGTGTTCTTGAGCCTCAAGAACACTGACAAGACAGTTATCAAGGTGCCTAGTTTGACCGATTATAATTCTCAATCCATTACGTTTCTGGGCAATCTAACACTTGAATCTTGTAGTTCTCATGTAATACTACAATTACCAACAAACATCATGACTAAAAAACATCAGATCTAAGAGTTATTAGCAATCAAAAAGTCTGACAAGGCTGTTCTTCGACTGAAGAACAATCGAGGTGCCTACTTTGGATCCTTATAACTTCCAATCTGTGTATTATTTGTGTGATCTATCAATTGGAGTGTGTAGACAATATGTAGGACTACAACTATAAAGCATCATAACACATTAACATCATAACATGAGCAAGATCTAGCTGGTCAAACTACAACACGGAATCTGCTCAAAAAAATTCTGGGTTTGTGTTCTTCAGCGTTTTCGGTCAACGGATTTTGACCATGAATAACTCCCGATCTACAAAAGCTATGAACTTGATTCTTTTTTCATATTAAAGACGACATATCTGACTACACATAACAACTTTTAAACAACAAAAATCATGATCGAGCAAAGATTTATAAGCTCTGACATTTGCCAAAAAATATTTTCTGGACACTTAGAATATTTTTTGGGTTTGAAGAACAGCCGGTCAATGCCGGTCAACCCACATTGACCTTAAATAACTTTTGATCCGAAATAGATATGGACCTGATTCGTTTTGGAGATTAAAGACCACATAACAAGCTACACTTATCAACTTTTAGAACACAAAACACATTAAAGATCACAGAGATATAAGACTTGACATTTGCCAAAAAATCACAGAAAATGAAATTTTTAGATTTTGAAAATTTTCAAATTCGAGCTTCTAAATGTTATGGATCCAACATCTAGCAACCCAGATCATCCTTAGACACAATAATCAACATGTTCTAACATTTAAACATAACATCTAACACCAAAAATTTTTAAAAAAATCAAGCTAGAGTTTATACCTTTTCTAAGCTTTGATTCTTGATTCTTGGCTTATGATTTGTTATGATTGGTAGTAGAGCTTTGTTTTGGAACTGAAATACTACAATAATTCGTAGGTTTTAGAGAGAGAAGTTCAAGGATGAGAGTTGGGCAATTTTTAGTGTACAAAATGCCTTAATTCTCTCTCCAATCTATATATAAACCAAATTAGATGCATTGAATGCTCAAAATGGTTGATTAAATCTGAATATAATTGAGTCTTGGCTGCTAAATTGGTAGGGTAGGATGTTTGCCATGCTTTGATAGCAATAATGCACAATAATTCACTAATAATACACTAAAGAGACAAAAAGGGCATTTTGGTAATTTTTCATATAATTTCAAGGGCATTCTTGTACAAGGTGATTAAATCTAGGGTTTATTCACTAGATTGAAAATTTTACAATTTCTCAAATAATTTATAGGGTTTGGACAATTTAAAATTTAAAGTGTAATTCAATTTTAATTTAAAACATACTAATTAAATTAGAATTTTTAATAGAAATTAGGGTTCCTAAATATTATTAGGGTTCCCAAATTAATTAGGGTTTCCTAATTATTTTTATAATTCACAAAATAATAATTAGGGTTTCTAAAATTTGCAATTAGGGTTTTCAAATAAATAATTAGGGTTTTTTCTAATTATCAGCATAAACCAATAATTAGGGTTTCTTCTAATTACAGAAATTCTAATACGCAGAAGAATTCATATAACACAATCACTACTCAGTCTTAACTCATAATTGAGTTTAACAATTAGGGTTTCACAACACAATATTAGGTTATGACCCAATTTACCACAATTGACCAACATTAACAGTCTACATATATACGGTATATATTTAAGCACTGAAAATTAAAATATAATTAATATTGCATTATTATTCTCATTCCTGGATAAAAATCCAAGTTTAGGGTTTGGATTCCATATCTGACTTATCCTTCGTACACAACATCAATAATCAAGTTAAAATAATTAACTTAAATATTCTGAACAAATTCATATAATAACATATTTATTATTATAATTCTAATTGTCACTTCATATATTATTTAAATTATATATAAATTATATTTTCATGGAACATAAATAATAAAAACATTTCTGCTTACAGAAATTAATTACCATAAGAATATAATTTGTAGTAATTAATAATTCTAAAATTATTTCTAATTTTTCAAGTAATAAATATATTCGCATTTAACATCACAATACTTGGCACTTATTCTCATTGTAAAAAAAAATTTATATGTAAAATTTCTTATCTATTTATATAAAAAATATCGGGTTATTACATTCACCCTCCCTTATAAGGATTTCGTCCCCGGAATCACCGTTTTAAAACTCATATATACAAGGGTACATAGCATATATAATAATTACAAGTAGACATCGATCATAATTGATCGAACTGATCTTTTACTATTCAGCATAACGCTTGTCTACCTGATTAAACAGAAGTTTGATTTCTAAAAGGACTCAAATTCTTCATTCAAAATTTCTTTATGAATTAATTTACTATATATATATAAGAAAATCATATAAGATATATAAGTTATTCGAATAACACCTGGAGTTCCATTTCCAGCTGCCACAGTATCCTGGACCGTCATGTTGAAGACCCTCGGAGTTGCTTTTGTTGGGTTATTGGTTGAGGTCGGTCCTGTGATTGCTAAAGTCCCACTGCCTTTCCCCGTGGTTACATTTCCTGCCTCCATTCTCCTCTTTGGACAATCCTTCACCTTATGTTCAGTCGATCCACATATAAAATGTGACAACCCCAAAATAGGTCCATTCCATCCAACCTATTCTGAGTCGCCAAATACATGGTACAGAAAACAACTATAACTTTATTACAATAATTGTCGTGCAAAATACAACAACACATATGCTGTGAGTTTGGATACATATATATACCAAATGTGACTCATGTTCCAACCGTAGACATCACCTCACAATGGCACCTTACATAAAGGTATAGTCAAAAACTGTTTTAAAAATTAGAATCTTTGGGAAGTGCTCAAGAAAACCTTCGTACATGGGAGGCCATGCGTCTAGGTTATGATAGATATCATATGGCCACAGAATTATCCTTGGTTGACCCAATAGACCCCAAAGAAAAACGAGAAGATTACTATCATATTCTTCCCAATGGTGAGTCTTCTCTTGACTTATCATTATCTCCACTGTCTTTAATCGTGAATTATATTTCAAACAAACACCAAGATTATATAGGTAGTGCTCATAGATATACTCAGCAAGTGGATGAGCACAACCCTGTCTTATGATGACACGAGGTTGTATGTCATTAGACATCTTGTATGATAGTGACAAAACACCCTTCCAACGTTGGGTTCGCCTCCTATTTTCTTCACTAAATATAACTACTAAATGATGACCACCGTTCTATTCCCTTGTTATCCCCGCTCGACCCAGCTACACTCTTATTACCTGAAAGGAATTGTGAAGCAAAAGGGTGAGCACAACTAGCTCAGTAAAGAATATCATGACTAAAGATAATTGAATTATCAATAGTCTTCATCAGTAATAAATCAGAGATTTAGAACATATGGTAGATGATAAAACTTTTCAACCATAGTTGCAGCGGAACGAGCAATCCATTAGAAGAGTCAAATAGACTATAAAGTCTATTATCTTCTCCATGTTAAAAATCCACCAATAATGTTTTATCCCTGTAACATCAATCAACAGTTCTGGTTCACAATCATATAAATAACTCATAATCATAATTATGATTCTAAATTTTTCTTCGCACCCACGACGAAGAATATTTTCATCACCTGTCTTTACCTGAAACATCAAAGATCATGGTTATACCAAATCACAGTTCCTGTTCATAATCATACTAATAAATCCATCTTTGCACTACGGCCAAAGATATTCAACAACAGTTCATCTTTGCACTGCAGGCCAAATATATTTATCAACAGACCATCTTTGCACTACAGGCCAAAGATATTTAACAACAGTTCATCTTTACACTACAAGCCAAAGATATTAATATCTCAAATAAATATATAATCATTTCAGAATTTATATAAACAATAATTATAACCATGTTAATCAATTTATCTTTACACTTAAGCTAAAGATATTCAATTATAAATTTAATGGTCATGATCACACCAGTTAACAATTCATCTTTGCACTACAGGCCAAAGATATTCCTCAGTCACGATCATACCAATAATTTACTCATCTTTACACTCAAGTGAAAGAGAAATTCAACATCAGGGTTATAAAAATATTATATATGATAATAAAAACAATATTATCAATAACTGCATTTATTTTCAAGAGCAACAATCATAAATCAACGATAATTTGGTCAGAAAAAGAAACTAATTTTTCTGTGAATAGTAACTCGTGAATAGTAACTCATGAATAGTAACTCCGACATGAAAAAGGTAGAAATTCCACAATAAAATCCATATCAATATTTCGGCATAATGATATTGAAAGAATAATATTTCTTAACCTTATAAACTATTTATTTAAATTGTTTACACTTTACTAATTAACGCATTTAATCATCATAAAATGCCAACTCTTAAGATTTCATCACCAATAACCAAAACCCTCATCAAAAATCTGCATATAACTCATATATGATTCTCAAGCCATAAAATCATATTTTTTTAATTTTCTTACTTCACATGACATACTTAATTCATTTACTCATAACTTGACTATTTTCATGAAAAATATCAAATCAGTCCCAAAAATATTTCTTTTCTGAGATTTAGCATAATATAGTTCCATAGTGAACATATATTTTTCTCAGAATTTTTAAAAGTCATTTACTATTTTTCATATGGCCAAAACAGTCGAATATTTAGACATTTATCAAAAATTGTACTTTTGTCCAAAAATTCTGAAATTCACAGAGTATACTTCTATCATATACATGTACTCCCAATAAAATTTTTATCAATTTTGGAGTTAACCACAAGGAATTATAAGCGGTTACTTTTAAAATAGTATTTTCTCATAAAATTCATAACTCTTAATCTATACATCAAAAAATCACCATTTTTGGACACAATCAAGAAAACTCATCAAAATATTATTTCAAATTTTTCCAAAATTTTTGAAGGTCAAAAAAATTACGAAACTGAAAATCATAACAACCCTTAAAATCCCTTAATATCCCTTACTATCCTTTACAATCCCTTACTATCCCTTACAATCCCTTACCTCAAAAGTGCAGTATTTCTGACTGGAATGCAAAGCCGAAGGAAACTTGCACTGAATAGCAACTCTCAAAGTATCTAAATACTCACAAAATATGCTTCATAATATAGAGAGAGAAAGAGAGAAAGCTTATGTTTCTGGTGTGATTTTCAATTCTAACTTAGCCCTCTATTTATAGGAAAATTTTAGTAGGCTTGACCTGCAACCTGATGGCTTTACCTGCTACTGTTTCCACCCACCACATTTGAAATATAATTCAGCACATTTCTTCACCAACCACAAGTGGGACCCACCAATTCTAGAATTTTCCACCAAAATGATTAACTCCGAAAATTCAACAATTTCTGAACCAGTCATCTCGTAAAATTCATAACAAATTATACGTTCATTTTTAACGATTCAAAATTTGTGGACATATACTCAACTTATATATGTATAACATATCCAAATATTACCACGATCCAACGGTCGGATTAAAAATTATAACCTCGCAAAATATCTCAAAAACCCTAATTTAATTTTCAATACCTCCGTTCCGACAAAAATACAGATAAAACACCTCAACATTAACTCCTTCATTTTTAACCACAAAAATATATATCCCTTATTTATATCCACATAAAATAAATATTTCCTTATCATATGAATCAATAATTAATTATTCAAAAATAATATTACAGAATCACATTTATGACAACCAGGCCGTTCCCAGGAAAGAGGGGGTTTTCTAATAAGAATTTCTCCTTACTGGCGCGTAATTAGGTGACCAAACCTCTCCTTAGACAGAACTTTCTAGACATTGCCAATAATGTTATCTAATAATATTATTCAAATAATATGAATTATTGATTTGATAATGGAAAATACTGTGCAGTGACAATTATTGAACAACAATAATATAAAATTTCAACGTAGCAATTATTGAATCAATAAAATAAATTATTGAACAGTAATTACTGTAACAATTATGTAGTAATGCCTTCTTACATAAGAATCAATAATTTTAAAAATACTGTGCAATACCGTGTGCTACTATGCAATAACGCGTATTACTGTATTTTAACCATCGGGTATTCCAACAGTGTTAACGGTAACAACTACGTCGTTATTTGTAAAAATTCAAATTTATCATTTTCTTTATCCGACAGTTATTCGTTATGGGGCCCACAAATAGCTGCGCCGTCGTACGAATATTCCCCGACAGAAAGAATATTCAACGACCAAACGAATATTCCCCGACAACAATGAATATTTTATAGCCACTTGAAAAATTTTCACATTTCACCCATAACTTTAAACTTTTATCAATTTAACCATTTACTGAATAGTAATTATAAGAAAAATTGAATACCTTTATTTCATAAAATTCGGGGTCTTACATAAAACACCCACTGTTCATCCTTGGATTGGGACAGTTGGGAGAGATATGACCCTCCTGCCCGCACTTGTAACATACAAACTTACCCTTTAAGCACTCACCAGAGTGGTTCTTCTCGCAATTCTTGCACTGCACTACCTGCTTCTTCACACCTTCCTGTTTCACCTGAATATTTCCATAAAAATTCCCCTTTCTTTTCTCACCCCTATTTCCACTATTTCCTTCCACCTTCAAAGATCCTTCTGCCTTGCTTCTGTTCTTCTTCTCTTTGTTGTAGAGGCTCATGGCCTCACTCCCCTCCTCAGCTATGATAGCCTTCTCCATGAGTGCTGCAAAAGTATTGATTAGCAATACTGCCACCTTATTGTAGCCAGGGTTTTAAGCCCAGCTCAAACCTCCTTGCCTTTCTAGCCTCCGTATCAACTTGATGTGGAGCAAACCTAGCCAACTCATTAAACTTTGCGACATACTCCGCAACAGTCATGTTCTCCTGCTTTAACTCCAGAAATTTCACCTCCATCCTAGCTTGCATACTAGCTGAGAGATAGTTTTTGAAAAATAAAGTCTTAAACCTATCCCAAGTAACTACTCCTTCTCCTGCCCTAGTTTTATTTGCCTCCCACCAAAAGTTGGCTTCCCCTTTCATCATATAAGTGGCAAAAGCAGTCTTTTGCCCCTCATCTACCCTAGTAATTACGAACGCCTTTTCTATTTCATTAACCCATGTCTGGGCTTCTATAGGGTCAGCTGATCCTCTGAATTCTGGTGGTCCTACTGCTTTGAAGTCTTTAAATTTTGCCAAGCGATTATCTGGCTGGTTTCCTACTGCTGGTATTCCCTGCTGCATAGCCTGAGCTACCATGTTTGCAAAGTTTTGCCTCGGGTCTTGTTGTTGTTCCTCAGTGTTGTTGAGAGATTCTTCTACCCTTTGGTTTCGAGTTTGACGTCTTGGCGGCATTATCTGGTTAAGTAAAACCATAAATTATACTTTATTAACTTACATTCTAAACCTTATTGCATAAGATTAATATATTAAACTTGTTTCATTTCTCAAACTTAGATTCATATTCATTCATCGAATATTTTACATAGCATAGCACATACTACTTTACACACCAGCTATCCCTTTGTGACTACAAAAGTCGGGATTTACAACATTGACCAACACAAAAGTTGAAAATATTTTATTACACAAACATACTTATCACACATATTACCTTAAATATACCTACACTACAGAACCTATACTACCTATTTACTAAGCCTCTCTCTCGGACTATCTTTTGATCGATGACCTTCCATCCCACAAACAAAACGTACGCCTAGATTAAAGTCGGGACAATGATGAGAGGTATGTCCCTCATGTCTGCAATTGTAACATATCTTTTTCCCTTTCTTCTTATCAGGTTTTCCTAAATCATGGTCTTCTATCTTTCTTTTTCCCTTATCTCTCGGAGCTGCACACGATGTGTTGCTTGAGGCTCCTATCTGATCAATTTGGATTTTAAGCTTATCCTGCTATTCCATTGTTTCTATTAACGCCTGACGTAGTTGAATATTCAACAGCTTTTCTATTTCCCACAACTTTTTTAAAGAAGAAACCTTGTTCCTCAAATCCTGCACCTCCGTTGATGCTTGATCAGCTTCAACTTTAGTGTCCGTGTCACTATCTATCAGTTCCACCATTTCTGGATCTGGTACTACATTTTCCACAATAACTACCTCGTCCGAGTTGGTTTCATTGTGAGCCTTTATTTCAGCTATTGGCTTCGATATTAGCTCGGGTGTATGGATCTGATTCTTCTTCAAGTTATATGCCCATAACAATCCTTTTCCACCAGACATCTACACACATAAATTATCCTGATTAGCATATAGTATATACACACACAAATAATAGTTTTATAAGAGTTATCTTTTATTTTGTTCAATGATGAATTTATTCAATTCATCTCCTTTTAAAACTCTATATGAGTTATTTGTATTTTTAACGTTTCCCCCTGTCCTAAGGTTATAACCTAAGGTTGATCCCACCTAAGGTTTCTAACCCTAAAGCTCTGATACCAACCTGTGACGCCCCCGAATTCGGGTACTTGAAACCCGAACTCGGTGCTTCACGATACCATTTCTATGAGCGGAATTCTACAAATAATAATAACAATAATATGAATAACAACTTAATTTACATAATTATCAGAGTTTATCTCCCCAGGTACGAGACCTTAAAGTACATTCCATACAATACATGATATTATATATATATATATATATATATATATATATATATATATATATATCATTGTCTTAATAATATAAACTATTACAGCAACTAGCACAAATCTTATTCAGTTAGCTTTCTTTTTCCTTTGTTTCTGCACGAGCTTTCTAGTTCTTCAAACTTAACTGAAAACATTTAAATTAAGCAAGAATGAGCATTTGAGTGCCCAGCAAGTAATAACAATAATATATATTAGCTGAAAGAATTAAATGTTTTCTTTGAAAGACACTTGTACAACGAATCAACAGTTCTGAAGTAAGTTGTACCAAGAATAATAATAACATAACAACTCTCTTTCACATTTTTGAAACTACGTATTGACTATAAGTAGGGTTAAGTGACATATCATGAACATTGTTTTCTTTTTCGAAAAGGTTAAACAGAAATTCATCTGCAAACCGTCATAACTTACGGACACGGGGGTGATCAGCCCGTTGTGCCCTGCATTGATCAATACTACATTTCAAGAAATCTCTCCGCCTTGGGCGCATAAAAGTTTTCCCTATGTAAGGGATGTTCATACTTGTCTGGGTTCTAAAGCAAAGGTTTTATCTTGTTCAATAATAATCTATAATTCAACCTATATATATAAGGGTAATTGACAAAGGTATATCAATATGTGATTAAATACAATGATTATTCAAGTGGGGACACTTATATAACCATTTTATAGAAATTGACGAACCTAATATATATCTGAATTACCATATACTAACATGTTGATAAACAATGAGCGGATATAGAATATGTTGCAGTAGAGTTGATAATATAGCATAATAATAATTTAATTCTGAAACTTCTTACTCATGTCCATTGCATAAAGGAAATGCAAAGGTAGGATACTTGTCTGAGCTACTGCTTACAATAACGCAACTTAGATTAATCTTTTATACAGCGACCTATCAGTAATAAGATCATTCGTTCGATTAGAATTATATACTATAACACATAGTACTGCATTTCGCAGTCAGCACATAACCTAATCACATTATCCCACATATCCAACAATCATTGAATCATAATTAATCATTAATACAATCAAAATATCTAAGTCTAGATGAATTTCTGAAATATGTGGGTGTTCCGACAGCTTTATTTAATAATTATCGAGTCTAAGACTCTATTCTGTATCTCAATATTCATAAGTATCAGTCATATTATTTTTAATTGACTTAAAATAATTTTTAAACACTTATTATAATTTATCAAGAATTTTCAAACATCAGAATCATAATTAAATGATTTAAATATCAAATAATTCTATTATCATTAACATTTAATCAATATTAAATTATTAATGAAACTGTTGCCAAAATATTAAAGTTATGTATAATAGCTCAAAATGCTTTTAAAATATTTATATTACTCTTAAATGATTTTTAAAACATTTAAAATTATTTTTAAATAATTACCATTAATATTAAAATATTAATGCACTATTTATCCAAATATTAAAAGTCATTTATTATAACTTAAAATATTTTTAATTCATTTATATCCTTTTTAAATGATTTTTAAATAAATAAAATCATTTTTAAACTATTTATTTAATATAATTATTAAATAAACTAAATATCATCAATATTAGATTAATATCATTAATATTAAATTAATAATATTTTTCATGACAAAATATCCAAAGTCATATTTTATAACTCAAAATATTTTTATGATACTATAAATGATTTTTAAAATCATTAATTCTATTTTCCATAATTATTTCATACATTTATTAAATAACTTAAACATCATTAATATTAATTAATTAATGAAATTTCATCACAAAATATTAAAATTCGTCAAACATAACTTAAAATATTTTCTAACACAATAATATAATTTTTCATGATTTTTCATGAATTAAAATAATTTATTTAATATTATAATTAAATAAATAAATACCTTTTTATATTCCAAAAATACTAAATATTTTTGAAATATACTCAAAATAGTTAAAAACTATTTTTCAGACTTTCAAATAATTTTTTTGAATTTATTAAGTATTTTTAATAATTAAAATCTAATTTTTCTAATTTTTAAATCATTTTCGGAATTTTCAGAAATTGAAAATTTTAAAATAAATCAAAACCGTCGCTAGAGGCTTTAGCGACGCTTATCTGTTGCCTTAGGTGTTCTTGAGCCTCAAGAACAATGACAAGGCAGTTATCAAGGTGCCTAGTTTGACCGATTATAATTCTCAATCCATTACGTTTCTGGGCAATCTAACACTTGAATCTTGTAGTTCTCATGTAATACTACAATTACCAACAAACATCATGACTAAAAAACATCAGATCTAAGAGTTATTAGCAATCAAAAAGTCTGACAAGGCTGTTCTTCGACTGAAGAACAATCGAGGTGCCTACTTTGGATCCTTATAACTTCCAATCTGTGTATTATTTGTGTGATCTATCAATTGGAGTGTGTAGACAATATGTAGGACTACAACTATAAAGCATCATAACACATTAACATCATAACATGAGCAAGATCTAGCTGGTCAAACTACAACACGGAATCTGCTCAAAAAAATTCTGGGTTTGTGTTCTTCAGCGTTTTCGGTCAACGGATTTTGACCATGAATAACTCCCGATCTACAAAAGCTATGAACTTGATTCTTTTTTCATATTAAAGACGACATATCTGACTACACATAACAACTTTTAAACAACAAAAATCATGATCGAGCAAAGATTTATAAGCTCTGACATTTGCCAAAAAATATTTTCTGGACACTTAGATTATTTTTTGGGTTTGAAGAACAGCCGGTCATTGCCGGTCAACCCACATTGACCTTAAATAACTTTTGATCCAAAATAGATATGGACCTGATTCGTTTTGGAGATTAAAGACCACATAACAAGATACACTTATCAACTTTTAGAACACAAAACACATTAAAGATCATAGAGATATAAGACTTGACATTTGCCAAAAAATCACAGAAAATGAAATTTCTAGATTTTGAAAATCTTCAAATCCGAGCTTCTAAATGTTATGGATCCAATATCTAGCAACCCAGATCATCCTTAGACACAATAATCAACATGTTCTAACATTTAAAAATAACATCTAACACCAAAAATTTTAAAAAAAATCAAGCTAGAGTTTATACCTTTTCTAAGCTTTGATTCTTGATTCTTGGCTTATGATTTGTTATGATTGGTAGTAGGGCTTTGTTTTGGGACTGAAATACTACAATAATTCGTAGGTTTTAGAGAGAGAAGCTCAAGGATAAGAGTTGGGCAATTTTTAGTGTACAAAAATGCCTTAAGTCTCTCTCTAGTCTATATATAAACCAAATTAGATACATTGAATGCTCAAAATGGTTGATTGAATCTAAATATAATTGAGTCTTGGATGCTAAATTGGTAGGGTAGGATGTTTGCCATGCTTTGATAGCAATAATGCATAATAATTCACTAATAATACACTAAAGAGACAAAAAGGGCATTTTGGTAATTTTTCATATAATTTCAAGGGCATTCTTGTACAAGGTGATTAAATCTAGGGTTTATTCACTAGATTAAAAATCTTACAATTTCCCAAATAATTTATAGAGTTTGGACAATTTAAAATTTAAAGTGTAATACAATTTTAATTTAAAATATACTAATTAAATTAGGGTTTTTAATAGAAATTAGGGTTTTTAAATTAGGGTTCCTAAATATTATTAGGGTTCTCAAATTAATTAGGGTTTCCTAATTATCTTTATAATTCACAAAATAATAATTAGGGTTTCTAAAATTTGCAATTAGGGTTTTCAAATAAATAATTAGGGTTTTTCCTAATTATCAGCATAAAACAATAATTAGGGTTTCTTCTAATTACAGAAATTCTAATACGCAGAAGAATTCATATAACACAATTACTACTCAGTCTTAACTCATAATTGAGTTTAACAATTAGGGTTTCACAACACAATATTAGGTTATGACCCAATTTACCACAATTGACCAACATTAGCAGTCTACAGATATACGGTATATATTTAAGCACTGAAAATTAAAATATAATTAATATTACATTATTATTCTCATTCTTGGATAAAAATCCAAGTTTAGGGTTTGGATTCCATATCTGACTTATCCTTCGTACACAACATCAATAATCAAGTTAAAATAATTAACTTAAATATTCTGAACAAATTCATATAATAACATATTTATTATTATAATTCTAATTGTCATTTCATATATTATTTAAATAATATATAAATTATATTTTCATGGAACATAAATAATAAAAACATTTCTGCTTATAGAAATTAATTACCATAAGAATATAATTTGTAGTAATTAATAATTCTAAAATTATTTCTAATTTTTCAAGTAATAAATATATTCGCATTTAACATCACAATACTTGACACTTATTCTCATTGTAAAAAAAAATTTATATGCAAAATTTCTTATCTATTTATATAAAAAATATCGGGTTATTACAGAATTTCTTGGCTTACTACCAGAGCATGATATTGAATTTTGTATCGACTTTGAACCCGGTACAAAACCCATTTTTAAAATCTCATATCGAATGACTCCTATTGAACTTTAGGAGTTAAAAATCCAACTATAGAAGTTGATAACCGAGCCTCTATCTGGTGACTTCCTTTGTGGAATGCATTGAAGCCAGACTCTCCGTAGGGGATGCCATATTCGTATGGTAGTAAATTGATAGGTGCCATTGTGACGTGATATCCAAGATTTGAATATGAGTCACAGTTGAGAGCAACCTAAGTCAGTAATCGAAACACGTAGCTTTCTGGTTATTATCGGAGATTCGTAAAAGGATTTTCTCGAATCGCTACTCCATTAACTCAGCTGACTCAAAAAGATGCAAACTTCGAATGGACCGAGGAATGCGAGAAGAGCTTCCAAGAATTCAACATGCGACACCGATGTTGGCTCGAGCTATTGAAAGATTTCGATCATACCATCCAATACCATCCTAGAAAAGCAAACGTGGTAGCTGACGCATTGAGTAGAAGATCATATGCAGGAACGAGTGCGATGATGTCAAGTATACGCGTAGAATTAACTTTAATCGATAAAGTTAAAGTTTCTCAAGCCACAGACCCGGAGCTGATGCGTATGAAGAAGAAAGTGCAAGAAGGTGTTATTCCAGAAGCAAGACTCGATGAAGAAGGAATACTTCGAGTCCACTCTAGACTTTGTGTTCCTAACGACTCTGATTTGAAGTACAAGATTATGATGGAGGCACACAATACACCATTTACGATCCATCCTAGAAGTACCAAAATGTATCTTGATCTTCGACATACATTTTGGTAGAACAATATGAAGAGAGAGATTGTAAAGTTTATTTCGAGGTGTTTAACTTGTTAACGTGTAAAGGCGGAGCATCAAGTGCCAAAGGGTCCATTGCAACCACTTGAGATTCTGAAATAGAAGTGGGAACACATTACCATGAATTTAGTTATGGGTCTTCCCACGGTTTCTCAAGGCATAAATGCTATTTGGGTGATTGTTGATAGATTAACCAAGTCTGCTCATTTCTTACCGATGCGGGAGACTTATTCCCTTGAACATTTTGCTAGTATGTACGTGAATGAGATTGTGAGGTTGCATGGCATGCCAGTATCCATAGTTTCAGATCGTGAACCAAGATTCACTTCAAGATTTTGGGTTAGCTTGCAAAAAGCTATGGGCACGAATTTACGATTCAGTTCGGCATACCATCCTCAAACGGACGGACAATCAGAGAGGACTATTCAAACTCTTGAAGATCTATTAAGACTTTATGTCCTAGATTTCAAAGGGAGTTGGGATAAGTACCTACCATTGGTGGAATTCTCCTACAATAACAGTTATTAGGCAAGTATAGGTGTGGCTCCATTTGAAGCATTATATGGACGAAAGTACCGCTCTCTAGTATGTTGGGATGAGGTGGGAGAAGCAACGTTGTTAGGACCAGAGTTGGTACAAATGACTACAGAGAAGATCCAAACGATTCGACAACGTATACAAACGGCACAGGATCAACAAAAGAGTTATGCGGATCTTCATCGAAATGACGTGGAATTTGACATTGGGGATCATGTATTGTTGTGTGTGGCTTCATAGAAAGGAGTTACAAGATTTGGGAAGAGAGGAAAGCTCAATCCACGATTTATTGGTCCATTTCAGATTCTTGATCGAGTAGGAAATGTGGCCTATAGACTCGCGTTACCTCCAAGTATGTCTCGTGTTCATAATGTTTTTCATATATCTGTGCTACGTAAATATGTGAAATACCCAAACCACGTTATTGAGTTAGAACCAGACGAGATAGCCGAAGACTTAACGTACGAAGAGGTACCTGTCAAGATCTTGGATAGGAAGGCGCATGTCCTACGCACAAAGGTCATACCACAAGTTAAAGTTTTGTGGAGAAACCATGCTATTGAGGAAATGACCTGGGAGTTGGAAACAGAAATGAAAGTGAGGTATCCTCATCTTTTTGAAACACCAGGTACGTACGTCAATTTCGAGGACGAAATTTCATAAGGAGGGGAGGTTGTAAGACCCCAAATTATTAATAAATATTTATTATTTTGAAATAGTAAGGGTTGATTTGATTATTGTGGTTAGTTATGGGTAAAATGCGCAAATATTTCAAATAAGTAAGTGGTCATAAAATATTCATTGTTGTCGGGGAATATTCGTTTGGTCGTGAAATATTCTTGTTGTCAGGGAATATTCGTACGATGGCGCAGCCTTGTGTGGGCCCCATAACGGAAAGAGATTGGATGAAGAAAACGACAAAAATAAGTTGTTTATAAATAACGGCGTAGTTGTTACCGTTAATACTGTTGGAATACCTGGTGGTTAAAACACAGTAATACGCGTTGTTGCACAGTAGCACACGGTATTGCACCAATTATTGATTTTTACGTAAGAAGGCATTACTCAATAATTGTTACAGTAATTACTGTTCAGTATTTTATTTTATTGATTTAATAATTGCTGCGTTGATATTTTATATTACTGTTGTTTTAATAATTGTCACTATGCAGTATTTTTCATTATCGGAGCAATAATTCATATTATCTGAATAATATTATTAGATAACATTATTGGCAATGTCTAGAAAGTTCTGTCTAAGGAGAGGTTTGGTCATCTAATTACGCGCCAGTAAGGAGAGATCCTTATTGGAAAGCCCCCTCTTTCCTGGGAACTGCCTGGTTGTCAGTATTGTGATTCTGTAATATTATTTGTGAATAATTAATTAATAATTTATATGATGAGGAAAATATTAATTTTATGTGGATATAGATGGAGAAAATTTTGAATGTGACAATTGTTGAAAATTTATATTTTATCTTTTTTGATAAAATAATATTTTATTATAATGGTGATATTTTTACAATGAATGTGGGATATATGAGTATATGAGGAGGAAGAGTATTTTGTGGCATTAAATGATTAACACATGTTTGGTGTGTCGGTGGACCCCAATAATTGACCGAAATTTGATTATAGCCTGTAAAATCGTTTGTTTATGGATTTCGGTCAATTTTTGTTTGGAATTTGGAAAAACTTTCTTCTGCAAAGTTGTAGAGAATTGAATTTCCTATAAAAACTCGCAAGATTTGAATTTTCTAATAAAAGGGTTATTTATTATGAATTATCGAAGTTTCAAAATTCTAGAATAATTGATTTTTGAAAGTTTAAAATATTTATAGTTAGAAAAACGTTTTTGATATGTTTGGTGAGCCCCATTGGTTGTTGAAATCAGCTGAATTGAGTTATTGATGGTGGGCGTAGGAAATTTGATTATATATATTAATATTATATTAAATTTTCTGCTTTGGTGTTCTAAGCATTTTACTATAAATAGGGTGCTTATATTAGAATTGAAAATCACACCAGAAACAACAGATTTCTCTCTCTTTCTCTCTCAATATATTGAGCATATTCTTGCGAGTATTTTAATACTTTGAGTGTTGCTATACGGTGCAAGTTCAAGTCATAGCCTATATCCGGTGTTCAACTAGAAGTACTGTCTTTACGAGGCAAGGGATGTTATTTTCTTCATAAATGATATTATTTTTTTAATATCATTATGCCGAAATATTGGTTGGAACTTTTTATCAAATTTAAAACTTTTTTATGTCAGGGTTACTATTCATGAGTTACTATTCACGAGTTACTACGAATTACTATTCACGAGTTACTATTCACGAAGCATGATAATTTTTTTTTCTTGTGGAATTTTTACCTTTTAGTGTCGAGATTACTATTCACGTATACGGCATTTTAACGTATACGGCACTATTCACAAATACGGCACTATTCACAGAAAAATTAAATTTTCTTTTCTGTGTCCAAGATATCTATTATGGATATTAGCTTTGATTGTATCATGTTTTGATCATTCTTGAATTTTACTTCGCTATGATTATTTATGAAGTATTTTTGAACTTGGATTGTTTGAAATACGAATCCTTAATATTTATTCTTTTGTTTCACTGGATTCGTTTTATTTAAAAGATTTTTCATCATCCTCAGTCCTAAATGATGATATAACTAAATATCTTTGGCCTGTAGTGCAAAGATAAATGATTTCTTGATGAATATCTTTGGCCCGTAGTGCAAAGATGAACAGGTGTTGAGATGAACATGACCAACTGATGAATATCTTTGGCTTGTAGTGCAAAGATGAATATTGATTGATGTTACATGGATAAAATATTGATGATGGACTTTTAAATTCATAGATAATCGTAGATTTCATTCTCTACGTAACTCTTCTATGAATTATTATTTTTCGCTGCGAATATTGATTTAAAACTTGTTGTCTATTGTATTCTATTAGATTTTTCCCTGTTGAAGACTAACGATAATTTGTTCTATATTATCTTAGTCATAATATTATTTACTGGGCTAGTTGAGCTCGCCCTTTTTCTTTTTGTTCCATTTTTCTCAAGAGGCGAGAATGTAGCGAGTACTAGTCGGGGTATGGAATGATGGTTCTAGAAGTTATTTTAGTAGTCCTCACCATTTTTGTAAAATAATGTATCAATAATTGTAATGAGAACTTATTTGAGTGTGGATATTGTCTAGATGACAATATTTGTATTTAAACTCACAGTTTAAGTGTCGTCGTATTTTGCACGACAATTGTTGTAATAAAGTTGTAGTTGTGGATTGGACCTATTTTGGGGGCGTCACACATGATCTACTATATCAAATTTCACGTCCTTTCGATGAAGATCAGCATAACTCTTTTGTCGATCTTGTGAGGTTTTTATACGTTGTCGGATCGTTTGAATCTTTTCTGTAGTCATACGTACCAACTCCGGTCCCAACAACGTTGCTTCACCCACCTCATCCCAACATACTGGAGAACGACATTTTCTTCCATACAATGCTTCAAATGGAGCTATGCCAATACTTGCTTGATAATTGTTGTTGTAGGAAAACTCCACCAATGGTAAGAACTTGTCCCAACTTCTCTTGAAGTCAAGGACACAGAGTCTTAATAAATCTTCTAGAGTTTGAATATTCCTCTCTGATTGTCCGTCCGTCTGAGGATGATATGCCGAACTAAATTGTAAATCCGTGCCCATAGCTTTTTGTAAGCTAACCCAAAATCGTGAAGTGAATCTTGGGTCTCGGTCAGAAACTATGGATACTGGCATACCATGCAGTCTTACAATCTCGTTTATGTACATACGAGCAAGACGTTCAAGTGTATAAGTTTCTCGTATCGGTAAGAAATGAGCAGACTTGGTCAATCTATCAACAATGACCCAAATCGCATCTATACCTTGAGAAACCTTAGGAAGACCGGTAACGAAATCCATGGTAATGTGCTCCCACTTCCATTCCGGAATTTTAAGTGGTTGCAATGGACCTTTTGGTACTTGATGCTCCACTTTGACTCGTTGACAAGTTAGACACCTTGAGATAAACAGCGCTATCTCTCTCTTCATATTGCTCCACCAAAATGTATGACGAAGTTCATGATACATTTTGGTACTTCCAAGATGGATTGTAAACGGTGTGTTGTGCGCCTCCATCATGATTTCATACTTTAAATCAGGGTTGTTAGGAACAAAAAGTTTGGAGTTGACTCGAAGTATTCCTTCTTCATCTATTCTTGCTTCTGGCATAGCACCTTCTTGCACTTTCTTCCTCATACGCATCAGCTCCAGGTCTGTAGCTTGAGCAACTTTAACTTTATCGATTAAAGTTGGTTCTACTCGTATATTCGCCATCATCACATGGGTCCCTGGAGTCTTTAACTCTATCTCCATCCTTTGCAAGTCACACAAAATGGGCCTTTGTGTTGACAATATCGCACTCGTACTTGCATATGATCTTCTACTCAATGCGTCAGCTACCACGTTCGCTTTTCCAAGATGGTATTGAATGGTATGATCATAATCTTTCAACAGTTCAAGCCAACGTCGTTGTCGCATGTTGAGTTCCTTTTGAGTGAAGAAATATTTGAGGCTTTTATGATCCGTAAAGATCTCCACCTTCTCCCCATACAAGTAATGCCTCTAAATTTTAAGTGCAAAGACAACAGCTGCCAACTCTAGATCATGAGTAGGATAATTCCTCTCATATTTCTTGAGTTGTCTTGATGCATAGGCTATGACTTTTCCATGTTACATGAGAATGCATCCCAACCCTTTGCTCGAAGCATCACTGTAGATGACAAATCCCTCCGAGCCAGATGGTATTGTTAGAACAGGTGCTAAAATGAGTCTCCTCTTGAGTTCTTGAAAACTCTTCTCACATTTTTCGCTCCAACCGAACTTTGTATCTTTCCGAGTTAGCTGAGTTAATGGAGTAGCGATTCGAGAAAATCCTTCCATGAATCTCCGATAATAACCAGCTAAACCAAGAAAGCTACGTACTTCGGTCACTGATTTAGGTTGCTCCCATCTTTGAATAGCTTCAATCTTTACCGGGTCAACAGATATTCCACGACTTGATACTACGTGCCCAAGGAATGCTACCTCCTCCAGCCAGAACTCGCACTTCTTCAACTTGGCATAAAGCTTGAATTCACGAAGCTTTTGGAGTACCAGCTTCAAGTGTTGCTCATGATCTTCACGGCTTTTGGAATAAATAAGGATGTCATCAATAAAGACGACCACAAAGTGATCCAAATATTCCTTGAATACCCGGTTCATCATATCCATGAAGGCAGCAGGAGCATTAGTCAATCCAAATGACATGACTAGGAATTCACAATGCCCATACCGAGTTCTAAAAGCCGTCTTTGGAATATCCTCCGTTCTAACCTTCAGCTGATGATGTCCAGAACAAAGATCGATCTTTAAAAAGAATTGTGCTCCTTGCAACTGGTCAAACAGGTCATCAATACGTGGCAATGGGTACCTATTTTTTATGGTGACATGATTCAACTCCCGATAATCAATACAAAGTCGCATACTTTCTTCTTCACGAATAGCACAGGAGCACCCCAAGGAGAAGTACTAGGACGAATAAAGCCAATGTCTAACAATTCCTGTAGTTGGATCTTTAACTCCTGAAGTTCAATAGGAGCCATTCGATATGAGGCTTAGAAAATGGATTTTGTACCGGGTTCAAGGTCGATACAAAATTCAATTTCACGCTCTGGGGGTAGGCCAGGAAGTTCTTCAGGGAATACGTCAGGGAATTTATTAACAATAGAAATATCATTCAAAACTGACGTATTTTTATTTAGATCCGTGACATGAGCTAAGAAAGCTTGACATCCGTTTTTCAATAAACGAATAGCTTTATGGCTTGAGATGACAACGATTGATTTTAATGGTTTGGTTGCTTGAATTCGCATAATAGGTCGATTAGGAATATGAAAGCTAACAACCTTACGAAAACAATCAATTTTTGCATGATGAGTAGTTAACCAATCAATCCCTAGAATCACGTCAAATGCAAGTATTTTTAATGAAATAAGATTGACAGGTAATGTGTGGGTACCAACTTGAACCAAACAAGACTTATAAACCGTGGATGTAATGAAGGTTTCTCCCAATGGAGTTTCAACAGATAAGTCAAAGTCTAATTTCTCCGGAGTTAAATTTAATCGATGAGCGCAAATAGGAGAAATAAAAGAATGGGTAGAACCGGTATCAAATAAAATATAGACTTCGTTAGAGTTTATGATAAGCTTACCCGTGATGACCTCATTCGGGTTCCTTGCTTTCTAGGAGGTCACAACAAACGCTCTCCCTTGCACTACCAGTTTTGACTTTTCTGGGACGGCCTTTGGTGTCTCCATCTTGGCTGAACTTGTTTTTGGTAAACGACAAAATCGAGCTAAATGACCTTCTCTTCCACAATTATAATATGCTTTAGACGGCATCGCGCAGTTTGGACCCCTCCCCTCCGCATTTGAAACATATGATAGGTGGTCGTTCTCCTTCCTTAACAACGGGTGCTGGTGCTGACGTCTTTCCATCATTGTTGAATCTCCTCTTCTTGAAATGACCATTCTTATTATTTTGGCCCTGATTACCACCGAAGTGGTTACCATTTCTGGCCTGTTGATTCTCTCCACGCTTGTTGTCACCGCTTCGATGACTGCTCTCACTAGTATTATTATTTTGCCGACTGCTCTCTTTTGGTTGCGTTGACTCGTTATCGCGCTCCACTAACTGAGCCCTATTCACAACATCTGAATACAAACACAGTTTATGAGAAATAAGATGTTGACGTATCTCAGGTTTCAAACCTCGCAAAAATATTCGCGTCATTCGCTCTTCATTATCCACCAAGTGGGACACAAATCAGGACAACTCAGCAAATTTAGCCTCATACTGCGACACGGTCATATTGTTCTGCTCCAATTTGATGAACTCCACCTCCTTCATGTGACGAACACTTTCGGGAAAGTATTTGTCATTGAACAGCTCTTGGAACTTCTCCCAAGACATCTTCAGTGCGGCAGGTTGAGTACGCTTAATCGATTCCCACCAGTAATCTGCCTTTCCTCATAACATAAAGGCGACAAAGGGAACCTTTTGCTCCTCGGAGCATCCCAAGACATCAAATATCTTGGTGATCTGCTTTATCCATGTTTCCGCTATAAGTGGTTTTGGCTCTCCCTTAAACTCCGGTGGTCCCAGCTCCTTGAACTGTTTAGCGGTGACCGTCCGAGAGTTTTCAGTGTTTCCACCTATATTTTGGACAGGAGCCGCTCTCGCCTGCTGTTGCATGAACTGCATAAAGCTTCTGAACATTCCATCATTCATCATCTGGTCAGTGTTTTTGTTTGCATGAGGATTGTCACCTTCCTGATGCACATTATCCTGATTATTGATATGTGGTGAATCAACAGTCGCTTGTGCTCCATTGCTATTCTCAACATTCTCAGATGCCATTTTCAGATACTGCCAAATCAAAAGTTAATTGATATGTCATATATTATCGTTATATTATGACCGACCAATTAAATACTATGCAAATAAACTTAGATAGGTCATACTAGCGAAGGAATTCCCCGTCTCTCCCCTCCTAGTTCTATTCTCACATCTTAGCCAGGGATCATATTCCTAAGCTCTGATACCAACTGTGACGCCCTCAAAATTAGGTATACATCACCCATCTTGGGTCGTCAGATACATGGTACAGAATACAAATACAACTTACTAATATAACTGTCGTGTACAATACGACAAAACATAACTGTGAGTTTGAATACAATTATTGTCTACTAGAGGCTATACAAACTCAAAAGAGTCCTCATTATAATTATTGTCACACTATTTAATAGAATAGTGAGGACTACTAATACAATCATCTGGTCCACCACTCCGTTCCCCGACTCGTCCCAGCTATATTCTCATTTCCTGAAGAGAACAGTGAAAGAAAGGGTGAGCTCAACTAGCCCAGTAAGAAATATTATGACTAAGATAATGCAGAATAAATTATCAATAGCCTTCAACAGTGTTAAACTGATAAAATATAACGAACATCAAGTTTAACTGTAGCGGAACAAGCAATCCATTAAAAGAGTCAAGTAGAGAATAAAATCTACTATCTTCTATGATTTAAAAGATTTTTCAACACTGTTATCGCTGGGACTCAGCTTAATAAAATAATTCACATCATCGAATCACCCCTGCACTACGGCAAAGGATATTCATGTATTCATTAATGGTCATGATCATGCCAACAACTGTCCATCAATGCACTACGGGCCAATGAGGACTTTTACCACATCATTTGTAACATTACAGTCATGATTATACCGAATAATCCCTTATCATAATCATACCAAGTCCATCTATGCACTATAGGCCACAGATGACTTTCAACATTTTATAAACATGAGGATGATGACAAGATATAAGAATTCAATAAAACAAGTTCAAGAATTAATTTATCCAAGAATTAACAACGTCTAAATTGTCAACATGATACTGCTTTGTGGAGTAAAATTCAAGAATGCTTAGAAGAATATTTTCATGAAAAGATATTGGATGAACCGCAATTATCAAGGATATTCCACTAATTTCATGGAGTATAGAAGTTAAAACTTAACCAACTGAGTATAATAAAGAATGGAATAACAAAAGAAATCACCCAGCATGCGATAGACCGCACAGACAGGTTATTCCAACAGAATAATAAATAATGGAACCAGGTCCGGCGTAAACGCACAGACAGGATATTCCGATAGAATAATAAATAATAGAACCAGGTCCGGCGTAAACGCACAGACAGGATATTCCGACAGAATAATAAATAATGGAACTAGGTCCGGTGTAAAACACACAGACAAAATGTTCCAACAGAATAATAACAAGACGGAACCAGGTCCGGTGTAAAACACACAGACAGGATGTTCCAACAGAATAATAATAAAAATGGAACCAGGTCCGGTGTAAAACACACAGACAGGATGTTCCAACAGAATAATAACAAGACGGAACCAGGTCCGGTGTAAAACATACAGACATGATATTCCAACAGAATAACAGAAGAATGTCACCAAGTATAGGGTAGACCGCGTATACAGGTTATTCCAACAGAATAATAAGAAATGAAATAACAACAGTTCTCTTCATGAATAAGAAAGAATAACACCCCTTGCCGTTTTAAAGAAGAACTGAAATAAGGAAGTAGTTAAGTAGCAAAATACTTTTCTTCTCTCTCTCTATAGTTTCTCTCTATAGTTTCTCTCTCTAGAGTTCAGTGAATTTGTAAGAAATAATGAAAGAATGAGCTGCTATTTATAGAAAAATGGAATGCATAGTAATTAATCCATGAACGGTCCAGATTGATTACTTTAATCTAACTGTCCATATTTAAAGAAAAATCTTTTAAATAAAATATAATATATTCTATTTATAGAATAACTTTAATAAAGTATTCTGTTTTATATAAAAAGATGTTTCTGTTTTATTACGTTAATAATACGAATAAAACAAAACTTCATTATCGCTAAATAATTCATATTATTAACTGACAATAACTGAATCAAACTGAGTGACTTCTCACATAAGCATTAATAATCAATACCGTGTGCTACTATGCAACCACACGTATTACTGTACTTTTACTACCGAGTAGTTCAACAGTATCAATGGTAAAACTTCCGCCGTTATTTTTAATAAAATATTTTTTGTCGTTTTCTCAATCCGACAATAATTCTGTAGTGGGGTCCACCAATGATTGTGCCGTTATACGAATATTCCCTGTTAAAACGAATATTCCCCGACCAATCGAATATTATATAACAACTTGCGTACTTTGCAAAATTTATAAATATTACCCACAACTATAACATTATATCAAATTAACTCCATAATATTCAAAAATGATATTTATAGAAAATTCATCTTTATTTATAAAAGTTGGGGTCTTACATCTTTCATTCTAAAGCACTAACAAATAATTAGAAAGTGTAATGCACAATGTCATCTAATGGTTACATTGATATGATTGCTAGTGACATATTTGAAGTCTGTTACACATTACACAAACCTCACCAAGCCTCAAATATCTGACACAGGTACTTGATGCATTTTGAAGAGTCAATGTCTCAGATACGCTTACTTGCACCAGAATTCTAACATCCAAATGAAAGGGGAAACAACGGAAGAATGTCCTAGTTTCGGTCCTCAGACCTGAAGGGAAATCACATGTTGCATGCGGAAACTGGAAAGTACGAACATTAATAATTATGTTGGATCTTCATGTCAAACAAATACCATGTCAAAAAATATAGCAGTATAGCATCGTGTCATACATAACACAATGTTATAGTTAAAGAACGAATACATTGCCTCATTAGTTTTTTATCCATTTTTGTCAATTGTATAGACACTCACAGTATTACCATAATGCCAAAAAAACTATTAATGATGATGAAAATGATTTACCGGATGTTAATACTTAATAAATCATGCAAAGCCACAATCTAGATAATAGAATGCAACAGGTGAATAAGCCATAAATATAAACATTGTGAGATATAGTCCACAAAATGAAGCCATAGCCCCTCCCATTGAATGCACTGTCACCATAATCTGAAGGTCTCCATATAACTCCTTTGCACTTTCAACAGTATTTAGAATTGCAGGGCGCGTTGTGCTAAGCAGAATAAAATCCATGATGCACCTGAAATAATGCAAGAAGCATGACAACAAAAATTTAACTTTGCCAAGAACTGCATACACCAAATTCATTGTCACATTACCATTGAACCATAAGTACCAGGATTATCACAATTAAGTTTCTTTCAGATTTGGTCTTCAATCCAGTTATGTTTATTAAATGTGCAATATATTCACATAAACAAAAATTAGCACTTAAATGATCTTTTTAACAGTGCTACAATCTTATAAATATTTGCAACAGGAATCTGGGCAATAGTAAGATATAAGAATTTAAACATACTTAATTGTTGATTTCAACATTGTATAAACTATCAGCCAAATAAATAATTATCTTTCCACAACTCTTATATAGGAAATAGTATTACCTGAGAACAAAAAAGTCTCACACTTAGCTAAAAATTAACGTGTTTGTCGGATTGAAAACTAACAGAACATAAAGGTATTTAGCTTCTATATTAAATAAAAATGAAAAGAATTAGAGTAAAACACATACGAAATGATTAGCAGAAAATAATAAGAAGGAGATAATTGTTTGTAGCATGAGTTATTGCGTAATAGTTGGAATGTATTTATAGGGAGAAAATTAGGTTGAATAACAGAGAGTAGTGATAATATTATAAAGTAGTGATTTTAGGAGATAATAATTAAATTAAAAAGGAAAATATCAAAACAGTTGACATTACCAAAAAAGTTAAGATTTGTAGTGGTTTAGGGGATTATAAATTCAAAATATTAATTTGGGATTAAAAAAGTAGTGATTTTAGGAGATAATAATTAAATTAGTAATGATAATATTAGAACAGTTAACATTATCAGAACAATTTAGATTTGTAGTAATTTAGGGGATTATAAAATCAAAATATTAATGTGGGATTAAAAAGTTGTGATTTTAGGAGATAAATAATTAAGTAACGATAATATAAAAACCGTTTAATTAGATTGAAAAAGTAGTTATTTATGGGATTATAAAATCAACATAGTAAGTTATGATTGATATTATTTGTTATTTTAATTTTTTTTAAATGTTTTAAACTATATAATATTATCACTACTAGAAATTCGACATATAGCGACGAGCTATAGTGACGGTCGGCACGGAACCGTCGCTATAGGGTATCTATAGCGACGGTCGGAGCGGAACCGTCGGTATAGAGGTTTTTTAAAGATAAAACACTCCCACTTTCCCCCAAATTATTTCAGTATCTTCATTCTTTCTTTCTCGTTACAGACGAATGATGCAGTAGTACTTAGGGTTTTAGTGCAAAATTGAACAGAAATTTTGAGCTATTGAAGCTTAATCAAGGTACTTTTCTCTCCCTTCCACAAGGTACTATTATCTTTTTTTCTCCATATATATATAAGCTTTTTGCAATTCAAAAATCAGATATGTTTTTCTCCATATATATAAAACAATTGTGTTTGGTGCAGATGGTGGTCCAAGGAGATGGTGGCGATCGTGACCGGAGCGAACAAGGGTATAGGATATGCGATGGTGAAGCGGCTGGCGGAGTCGGGGCTGACGGTGATCTTAATGGCTAGGGATAATGCAAGGGGAGTAAAGGCAGTTGAGACACTAAAAGGATTAGGGCTACATGTACAGTTTTTTTGCTTGGATGTATCGGATCCGGGTTCAATCAAATTTTTTGCTTCTTGGTTTGCACAGAGATTTGGAAAGCTGGATATACTGGTGAGTGGTTCATATTTCTCATTTATGGATTGGGGATTATATTTTATTTTAGTGGTTACTAAGACTCAGAAATGCTTAATTATGTAAGTCAAAGCTTTAATTTTTTCCCCAATTAGTGTTATTGCTCATAGCATATTGACATAGAAAAGTTCAATTTTTTTAAATATTTTTTTGGGTTATATGTGTCTCGAATTCTTAATTTGGATCCGACTAATGTTTTGACCTGAAATAGTGTGTGCAACACAATGGAAAAGAAAGCTGAGGTTTAGTGGTGGGAGCAGAGGGCTTGGGCTGATAGCTATGAACCTGTTCACTTTTTTGGGCCTCACCAATATATATTATAGCATAAGGGTTTGATTGCATTCTCTTCTTTAGGCCTTTATTGTAAGTTTGGGTGTACTGGGGATTATAGTTTGAGCGATCTCTACGTCTTTGCTCTATTCAAATTATTTAGTGGATTGCTTATGTCTGTTTGTGCTTTTTCCTGGCTTCTGTTTTCTATGTAAATTGGTGTCTTGTTTTACTTTCATTGATTTCTGATTTTGCATAATTTGTCATTACATTTAGTGGGTTTAGAATAGGGAACAATAGGAGGACTTTATTAAGGTGTGCTTTGTGACGCCCCCAAAATTAGGTATACATCACCCATCTTGGGTCGTCAGATACATAGTACAGAATACAAATACAACTTACTAATACAACTGTCGTGTACAATACGACAAAACATAAACTGTGAGTTTGAATACAAATATTATCTTCTAGAGAGTATTCATACTCAAAATGAGTCCTCATTACATTTATTAACACACTATTACATAGAATAGTGAGGACTACTAACTAATACTATCATTCGGACCATCACTCCGTTTCCCGACTTGCCCCAGCTACGTTCTCATTTCCTGAAGAGAACAGTGAAAGAAAGGGTGAGCTCAACTAGCCCAGTAAGAAATATTATGACTAAGATAATACAGAATAAATTATCATTAGCCTTCAACAATGTTAAACTGATAAAATATAATAGACATCAAGTTTAACTGCAGCGGAACAAGCAATCCATTAAAAGAGTCAAGTAGAAAATAAACTCTACTATCTTTTATGATTTAAAAGGTTTTTCAACACTGTGATCGCTGGGACTCAGCTTAATAAAATAATCCACATCATCGAATCACCCCTGCACTACGGCCAAGGATATTCGTGTATTCATTAATGGTCATGGTCATGCCAACAACTGTCCATCAATGCACTACGGGCCAATGAGGACTTTTACCACATCATTTGTAACATTACGGTCATGATTATACCGAATAATCCCTGGTCATAATCATACCAAGTCCATCTATGCACTACAGGCCACAAATGACTTTCAATATTTTATAAACATGAGGATGATGACAATGATATAAGAATTCAATAAAACAAGTTCAAGAATTAATTTATCCAAGAATTAACAACGTCCAAATTGTCAACATGATACTGCATCGTGGAGTAAAATTCAAGAATACTTAGAAGAATATTTTTATGAAAAGATACTGGATGAACCGCAATTATCAAGAATATTCCACAAATTTCATGGAGTATAGAAGTCAAAACTTAACCAACTGAGTACAATAAAGAATGGAATAACAAAAGAAATCACCATGCATGCGATAGACCGCACAGACAGGTTATTCCAACAGAATAATAAATAATGGAACCAGGTCCGGCGTAAATGCACAGACAGGATATTCCGACAGAATAATAAATAATGGAACCAGGTCCGGTGTAAAACACACAGACAGGATGTTCCAACAGAATAATAACAAGACAGAACCAGGTCCGGTGTAAAACACACAGATAAGATGTTCTAACAGAATAATAATAAAAATGGAACCAAGTCCAGTGTAAAACACACAGACAGGATGTTCCAACAGAATAATAACAAAAACAAAACCAGGTCCGGTGTAAAACACACAGACAGGATGTTCTAACAGAATAATAGAAGAATGTCACTAAGTATAGGGTAGACCGCGTATACTGGTTATTCCAACAGAATAATAAAGAATGGAATAACAGAAGTTCCCTTCATGAATATAAAAGAAATAATATTCCCTACCTTAAAAGAACTGGATATTGGAAAAGTGAAGTAGCAGAATACTTTTATTCTCTCTCTCTTATTCTCTCTATACTTTCTCTCTCTATAGCTTGAATGAATTCGTGAAAAATAATGAAGCCCTAGGCCTCTATTTATAGAAAAACTGAGGGTGGCTCTTGGTCTTAACGAAGGGTCATATGACTCTTGGTCTTAACGAAGGGTCAAATGACTCTTGGTAATATTGAAGGGACAACTACTATTGACGAAAGTAATTACTATTGACCAAGGTAAATACTATTGACGAAGGTAATTACTATTGACCAAGGTAAATACTATTGACCAAGGTAAATACTATTGACGAAGGTAATTACTATTGACCAAGGTAAATACTATTGACGAAGGTAATTACTATTGACCAAGGTAAATACTATTGACCAAGGTAATTACTATTGACCAAGGTAAATACTATTGACCAAGGTAAATACTATTGACGAAGGTAATTACTATTGTCGAAGAGACTCTTAGATGATGACATATGGCCCCCCATAAAAAAACTAAACTTACCACAACGTCTCAATTATTGATTTAATAATATAACATATTATACAGATGATACTATGACAATAATTTAAGAGATATGATGCAGCAATTACTGTAGCAATAATTGAGTATAGCTGAGTGACTTCTCACGTAAGCATCAATAATCAATACCGTGTGCTACTATGCAACCACGCGTATTACTGTACTTTTACTACCGGGTAGTTTAACAGTTTTAACGGTAACACCTCAGCCGTTATTTTTATAGAAAGATAATTTTGTCGTTTTCTAACTACGACTATACTTCTGTTGTGGGGTCCACCAATGATTGTGCCGTCGTACGAATATTTACCGATAAAAAGAATATTCCCCGACCAAACGAATATTTTAAAACAACTTGCCTACTTTACAAAATTTATAAATAATACCCACAACTATAATATTATATCAAATCCACACCATAATATTCAAAAAATTATTTCGAGAAAATTAAATATTTATTCATAAAATCTGGGGTCTCACATGCTTATTCTACCATTTTATGCGGTGTATGGGCTGAGAGGAATGCAAAGATTTTTATATGAAATTTATTATGATTGCATGTCTTGGGTTCTGAACAATATATAATATAGTTACAGACATTTATGATTCCCAAGAAATGTTTCCCCTCTTCCAACTCTCTCTCTCTCACACACACACACACACACACACTCCTACACACGGGTGTTATATAGTTTTTTTGGTTATGCAACTGACTCTTCCTTTGTGTTATTGTGAGATCCCAAATTTTATGAATAAAAATTTAATTTTCTCAAAATATTTTTTTTAATATTAGGTGTGGATTTGAGATAGTATTATAATTGTGGGTAGTATTTATAAATTTTGCAAAGTATGCAAGTTGTTATATAATATTCGTTTGGTCGAGAAATATTCTTTTTGTCGGGGAATATCCGTACGACGGCATAATCATTGGTGGACCCCACAACGGAAGTATTGTCGTAGTAAGAAAACGACAGAATTATCTTTTTATAAAAATAACGGCGAAAGTGTTACCGTTAAAACTGTTGAACTACTCGGTAGTAAAAGTACAGTAATACGTGTGGTTACATAGTAGCAGACGGTATTGATTATTGATGCTTACGTAAGAAGTCACTCAGTTATACTCAATTATTGCTACAGTAATTGCTGCATCATATCTTTCATATTATTGATTCAATTATTGTCACAGTAGCATCTGTATAATATGTTATGTTATTAAATCAATAATTGAGACGGCAAAGTTATTCATATTATTATTAGCAATATTAACGATGTCTAGAAGTTCTGCCAAGGAAAGGTTTGGTCACCTAATTGCGCGCCAATAGGGAAAAATTCTTATTAGAAAGCCCCCTCTTTCTTGGAAACGACCTGGTCGATTACTATTGTGAATTATAATAAAGGTGATAAATTTTGTTTTATTATTATTATAAATGTAATAAAACAGAAAACTTTTTATATAAAACAGAATACTTTTATAAAGTTATTTATTTTATTAGACTATAAATAGAATATATGATATTCTATTATGTATAGTGTTTGCATAATGTCTGCATAGTATTTGTAGAGTAAAATCTTTTTATATAAAACAAAATACTTTTATAAAGTTATTTGTTTTATTAGACTATAAATAGAATATATAATATTCTATTATGCATAGTATTTGCATAGTGCCTGCATAGTATTTGTATAGTAAAATCTTTTTATATAAAACAGAATACTTTTATAAAGTTATTCGTTTTATTAGATTATAAATAGAATATATTATATTTTAGTTAAAAGATTTTATTTCATTAGAATATTTTATTAATACTACATAGTAAATCAATATGGACCGTCCGTTTAAAAGTAAATCAATCTGGACCGTTCATGAATTAGTTACTATTCAGTCTATTCTCCTATAAATAAAAGCTCATTCCTTCATTATTTCTTACGAATTCACTGAAACTCTAGAAAAAGAAACTATAGAGAGAAAGAAGAAAAGTATTCTGCTACTTCACTACTCCTATATCTAGTTTCTTCTAAGGTAAGGGGTATTATTTCTTTCGTCTTCATGAAGAGAACTTCTGTTATTTCATTCTTTATCATTATGTTGGAATAACCTGTCTATGCGAAGTACCGCATACATGGTAAAAAATTTCTGTTATTCCATTCTTTATTATTCTGTTGGAATATCCTGTCTGTGCATTTACGCATGACCTGGTTCTGTTCTTTATTATTCTGTTGGAACATACTGTCTTTACGGTTTACGCATGACCTGGTTCCGTTCTTTATTATTTTGTTGGAACATCTTGTCTGTGCGATTTACGCATGACCTGGTTCTGTTCTTTATTATTATGTTGGAACAACCTGTCTGTGCAGTTTATACATGACCTAGTTTTATTCTTTATTATTCTGTTGGAATAACCTGTCTATGCGGTCTATCGCATGCATGGTGATTTCTTCTGTTATTCTATTTTTTATTATTCTGTTGGAATAACCTGTCTATGTGGATTATCACATGCATGGTAATGATCCTTTGTATTTATTCCTTATTAAATTGTGGAAATGATCTGTTTAAGTGGATTACCGCATGGTGGACGAAAATTCATTTGTAGTTTCATATATTCTCTTATACTCAGTTGGTTAAAGCTTTGGCTTCTATACTCCATGAAATTAGTGTAATATCCTTGATATTTGCGCTTCATCCAGTATATTTTCATGAAAATATTCTTCTGAGCATTCTTGAACTTTACTCCACAAAGAAGTATCATGTTGACAATTTGGACGTTATTGGTTCCTGAATAAATTAATTCTTGAACTTGTTTTATTGAATTCTTATATCATTGTCATCATCCTCATGTTTATATTATGTTGAAAGTCATCTGTGGCCTGTAGTGTATAGATGGACTTGGTATGATTATGACCAAGGATTAATCGGTATAATCATGACCGTAATATTACAAATGATGTGGTAAAAGTCCTCATTGGCCCGTAGTGCATTGATGGACAGTTGTTGGCATGATCATGACCATTGATGAATACACGAATATCATTGGCCCGTAGTGCATAGATAATTTGTGGTTGTGATACTAATGAATATCCTTGGTCGTAGTGCAGGGATGATGTGGACTATTTATTAAGCTGAGTCCCAGCGATAAAAGTGATGAAAAACCTTTTAAATCATAAAAGATAGTAGATTTTATTCTCTACTTGACTCTTTTAATGGATTGCTTGTTCCGCTGCAGTTAAACTTGATGTTTGTTATATTGTAACAGTTTAACACTGTTGAAGGCTAACGATAATTTATTTTGCATTATCTTAGTCATAATATTTCTTACTAAGCTAGTTGAGCTCACCTTTTTACTTTCATTGTTCTCTTCAGGAAATGAGAACGTAGCAGGGACTAGTAGGGGAACGGAGTGACGGTCCAGATGATAGCATTAGTAGTCCTCACTATTCTATGAAATAGTGTGATAATAAATGTATTGAGGACTTATTTTGAGTTTGAATACTGTCTAGAAGATAATATTTGTATTAAAACTCACAGCTCATGTTGTATATTTAAGATTGTATTTGTATTCTGTATCATGTATTTGGTGACTCATAATAGGTGATGCATACCTATTTTGGGGGCGTCACAGTTGGTATCAAAGCTTAGAGATATGATCCCTGGCTGAGATGTGAGACAAGAACTAGGAGGGGAGAGACGAGGGAATTCGTTCGCTAGTATGACCTACCTAAGTTTATTTAGTATTTAATTGGTCGGTCAGAGTATAGGGATAATATGTGAGATGTTAATTAACCCTTGTTTTGTGGCAGTGTTTGCAAATGACAGCTGAAAATATTAACAATGGAGTGAATGAGACCATTGAGACACCTTTAATCACCAACCAGGTTAATGTGATGTCAGACGAAGAAGAAATTAGAGATATCTACGTGGTGAGTGAAGAACTAATAGTTGCATCCGAGCTAGTCGCAGAGGTAGCAGCTGAGAGTGAGGAAGAAGAGGAAGAAGAGAAACCTGAGGAGAATTTATTAGAAGAATTTTATGATCAAAATTTAGAATTACAAAATCGTATTCATGAGTTAGAAGAACAGGCTGTAGAACGGCAGGCGGTCGTGGAGCAAAATGATGCAACAATTCAAGCTTGTGTTACCCGACATGTGATACTTGAACAGAAACACTCTTTGGCAGAGTATAAGATGATAAAGCTAAAATCTGAGCTGAAAGAATAAATAACTGAACAAGTGAGAATGAGTGATGCATGGGTAAAAGCCGCACGACGCGTTGATATTGTGGAAAGAGATGTCCGATCTAAGAAGGCTAAAATAGATGATATGTATTTCTCTTTTTGGACAATAATTGGGAGAATCCAACATCGAGTTCGGAATTACCCTGTGCAGAGCGGTCAACCCCAATTCAATATGGATCGGAGAGTAATGATTCAAATCATGGATCAGGAATACAACAAAGCAATTGAGGGTGGAATGTACTCCATAGAGAAGTTAAGTTCAGTTGGGACGGTGGCACCAAAGGCAGATACGGACAAAACAAAGTCGGTGGTTTCAGGAAGAGCGTTTTTCGTGACTTCTCAAAAAGCAAGTAACCCGAACAAAGTTAGCACGGGTTAGTTAATTATAAATTTTTGCGAAGTCTATACCTTATTAGATACCGATTCTACCCATTCTTTTATCTCTTTTGCTTACGCTCAACGTTTAAATTTGACTCTGGAGAGATTAGGCTTTGACTTATCGGTTGAAACTCCATTAGGAGAAATATTTGTTACCTCAACTATTTATAAGTCTTGTTTGATTCAAGTCGACACTTTCACGTTACCTGTCGATCTTATCTCTTTGAAAATACTTGCCTTTGATGTAATTTTAGGAGTCGATTGGTTAACTACTCATCATGCTTTTCGTAAGGTTGTTAGCTTCCATATTCCTAACCAACCTGTTATGCGAATTTATGCAACCAAACCACTAAAGTCAATCATTGTCATATCAAGCCATAAGTAAAGAGCTTCGATCCTTTCGTTGTTGACTTCCTTGTGTGGAATGCACAGAAGCCAGACTTTCGTAGGGGATGTTGTGAATGACGATGGCAAGTTGATAGGTATCAATATGACGTACTATCTAAGTCTTGGATGAGAGTCACAATTTTGAATGATATTTCTATTGTTAATAAATTTCCTAACGTATTCATGAAGACTTCTTAGCCTACCCCTCGAGCGTGAAATCGAATTTTGTATTGACCCCAGTACAAAACCCATTTCTAAAACCCTCAAATATTTCTTCACCCAAAACGAACGTATCATGCGCCAAAGACATTGGCTCGAGCTGTTAAAGATTACGATCGTACCATTCAATACCATCGTGGGAAAGCGAACGTGGTAACTGACGCGTTGAGTAGAAGATCGTATGCGTTTATGAGTGCGATGTTGTTAACACAAAAACCCATTTTGTATGACTTGCAAAGGATGGAGATAGAGTTAAAGACTCCAGGGACCCATGCGATGATGGCAAATATACGAGTAGGATCGACTTTAATCGATAAAGTTAAAGCCGCTCAAGCTACACACCCGAATCTGATGAATGTGAAGAAGAAGGTTCAAGAGGGCGTTATTCTAGAAGCAAGAATCGACGAAGAGAGGAAATCTCAACCCTCGATTTAATTGGCCCATTTAAAATCCTCGATCTAGTAGGAACTGTGGCCTATAGACTCGTTTTACCGCCAAGTTTGTCGCGTGTTCATAACATTTTTTTTCACGTATCGATGTTACGTAAATATGTGGACGACCCGAACCACATTATTGAATTGGAATTGGACGAGATAGAAGAAGATTTAACGTATGAGGAGATACGTGTTAAAATCTTGGATAAGAAGGATTATATTCGACACTCAAAGGTTATACCTCAAGAGTTAGAATTTGAAGTGAAGTCAAGGTTTCCTCACCTATTCGTCATACCAGGTACGTAATTAAATTTCGAGGGCGAAATTTCATAAGGAGGGGAGATTGTGAGACCCCAAATTTTATGAATAAATATTTAATTTTCTTAAAATATTTTTTTTAATATTATGGTGTGGATTTGAGATAGTGTTATAATTGTGTGTAGTATTTATAAATTTTACAAAATATGCAAGTTGTTATATAATATTCGTTTGGTCGGAAAATATTCTTTTTGTCGGAGAATATCCGTACGACGACATAATCATTGGTGGACCCCACAACAGAAGTATCGTCGTAGTAAGAAAACGACAGAATTATCTTTTTATAAAAATAACGGCGAAAGTGTTACCGTTAAAACTGTTGAACTACTCGGTAGTAAAAGTACAGTAATACATGTGGTTGCATAGTAGCATACGGTATTGATTATTGATGCTTACGTAAGAAGTCACTCAGTTATACTCAATTATTGCTACAGTAATTACTGCATTATATCTCTCATATTATTAATTCAATTATTGTCACAGTAGCATCTGTATAATATGTTATGTTATTAAATCAATAATTGAGACGACAAAGTTATTCATATTATTATTAACAATATTAACGGTGTCTAGAAGTTCTGCCAAGGAGAGGTTTGGTCACCTAATGGCGCGCCAATAGGGAAAAATTCTTATTGGAAAGCCCCCTCTTTCTTGGGAACGACCTGGTCGATTAATATTGTGAATTATAATAAAGGTGATAAGTTTTGTTTTATTATTATTATAAATGTAATAAAACAGAAAACTTTTTATATAAAACAGAATACTTTTATAAAGTTATTTATTTTATTAGACTATAAATAGAATATATGATATTCTATTATGCATAGTATTTGCATAGTGTCTGCATAGTATTTGTATAGTAAAATCTTTTTATATAAAACAGAATACTTTTATAAAGTTATTTGTTTTATTAGACTATAAATAGAATGTAACGACCCCAAAATAGGTTCATTCCATCCAACCTATTCTGAGTCGCCAAATACATGGTACAGAAAACAACTACAACTTTATTATAACAATTGTCGTGCAAAATACAACAACACATATACTGTGAGTTTGGATACAAATATATACCAAATGTGACTCATGTTCCAACCGTGGACATCACCTCACAATAACACCTTACATAAAGGTATAGTCAAAAACTGTTTTAGAAATTAAAATCTTTGGGAAGTGCTCAAGGAAACCTTCGTACATGGGAGGCCACGCGTCTAGGTTATGATAGATATCATATGGCCACAGAATTATCCTTGGTTGACCCAATAGACCCCAAAGAAAAACGAGAAGATTACTATCATATTCTTCCCAATGGTGAGTCTTCTCTTGACTTATCATTATCTCTACTGTCTCTAATTGAGAATTATACTTTAAACAAACACCAAGATTATATAGGTAGTGCTCGTATATATACTCAGCAAGTGGATGAGCACATCCCTGTCTTATGATGACACGAGGTTGTATGTCGTTAGACATCTTGTATGATAGTGGCAAACCACCCTTCCAACGTTGGGTACACCTTACCCTATTGGATTCACCAAATATAACTACTAAATGAACTTTTCTATACTGCTTCGGGAGAACATCCACAGCTAGAGACCACTGTTCTATTTCCCCGTTACCCTCGCTCGACCCAGCTACACTCTTATTACCTGAAAGGAATTGTGAAGCAAAAGGGTGAGCACAACTAGCCCAGTAAAGAATATCATGACTAAAGATAATTAAATTATCAGTAGCCTTCATCAATAATAAATCAGAGATTTAGAACATATGGTAAATGATAAAAATTTCAACCATAGTTGCAGCGGAACGAGCAATCCATTAGAAGAGTCAAATAAACTATAAAGTCTATTATTTTCTCCATGTTAAAAATCCACCAACAATGTTTTATCCCTGTAACATCAATCAACAATTCTGGTCCACAATCATATGAATAACTCATAATCATAACTGTAGTTCTAAATTCCTCTTCTCATCTAGGACGAAGATAATTTTCATCACCTGAAACATCAAACATCATGGTTATACCAAATCACAGTTCCTGTTCATAATCATACTAATAACTTCATCTTTGCACTACGGCCAAAGATATTCATTTGTATCACCAGTTGGTCATGTTTATCTCAACATCTGTTCATCTTTGCACTACTGGCCAAAGATATTCAACAACATATCATCTTTGCACTACGGGCCAAAGATATTCATCAACAATTCATCTTTGCACTACAGGCCAAAGATATTCATCAATATTTCATCTTTGCACTACAGACCAAAGATATTAATATCTCAAAGAAATATATAATCATTTAAGAATTTATATAAACAATAATTATAACCATGTTGATCATTTCACCTTTGCACTTAAGCTAAAGATATTCAATTATAAATTCAATGGTCATGATCATACCAGTCAACAATTCAACTTTGCACTACTGGCCAAAGAGAACCCTAGTCATGATCATACCAATAATCTATCCATCTTTACACTCCAGTGAAAGAGAATTTCAACATCAGGGTTATAAAAATGTTATATATGATGATAAAAATAATATGATCAACATATAGTTTTAATCTCAAGAGTAATATTCGTAACTCATGAATAGTAACACCGACACAAAAGATAGAAATTCTACAATAAAATTCATACCAATATTTTGGTATAATGATATTGAAAGAATAACATTACTTAAATTTATAAACAATTTATTTTAATTGTTTACACTTTACTAATTAATGCATTTAATCATCATAAAATGCCAACTCTTATAATTTCATCATCAATAACCAAAACTCTCATCAAAAATCTGCATATACCTCATATAGGATTCTCAAGCCATAAAATCCTATTTTCCAATTTTCTTTCTTCACAAAACATATTTAATTCATTTACTCATAACTAGATCATTTTCATGAAAAATACCAAATCAGTTCCAAAAATATTTCTTTTCTGAGATTTAGCATAATATAGTCCCATAGTGAACATATATTTTTCTCAGAATTTTTAAAAGTCATTTACTATTTTTCATATGGCCAAAATAGCCGAATATTTAGACATTTATCAAAAATTATACTTTTGTCCAAAAATTCTGAAATTTACAGAGTATACTTCTATCATACACATGTACTCCCAATAAAAATTTCATCAATTTTGGAGTTAACCACAAGGAATTATAAGCGGTTACTTTTAAAATAGTCTTTTCTCATAAAATTCATAACTCTCAATCTATACATCCAAAAATCACCATTTTTGGACACAATCAATAAAACTCATCAAAATATCATTCAAATTTTTCCAGAATTTTTGAAGATCAGAAAAATTACGAAACTGAAAATCATAACAACCCTTAAAATCCCTTAATATCCCTTACTATCCCTTACAATCCCTTACAATCCCTTACCTCAAAAGAGCAGTACTTCTGACTGGATATCGAATATGATGCTGAAGAAAACTTGCACTGATGAATAGCAACTCACCAAGTATCTAAAAACTCACAAAATATGCTTCATAATATAGAGAGAGAAAGAGAGAAAGCTTATGTTTCTGGTGTGATTTTCAATTCTAACTTAGCCCTCTATTTATAGGAAAATTTTGGTAGGTTTGACCTGCAACCTGATGGCTTTACCTGCTACTATTCCCACCCACCACATTTGAAATATAATTCAGCACATTTCTTCACCAACCACAAGTGGGGCCCACCAATTCTAGAATTTTCCACCAAAATGATAAACTCCTAAAATTCAACAATTTCTGAACCAGTCATCTCGTAAAATTCATAACAAATCATACATTCATTTTTAACGGTTCAAAATTTGTGGACATATACTCAACTTATATATGTATAACATATCCAAAAATTACCACGATCCAACGGTCAGATTAAAAATTATAACCCCCGCAAAATATCTCAAAAACCCTAATTTTAATACCTCCATTCCGACAAAAATACGGATAAAAATCTCAACATTAACTCCTTCATTTTTTTAACCACAAAAATATATCCCTCATTTATATCCACATAAAATAAATATTTTCTTATCATATGAATCAATAATTAATTATTCACAAATAATATTACAGAATCACATTTATGACAACCAGGCCGTTCCCAGGAAAGAGGGGGCTTTCCAATAAGGATTTCTCCTTACTAGCGCGCAATTAGATGACCAAACCTCTCCTTAGACAGAACTTTCTAGACATTGCCAATAATGCTATCTAATAATACTATTCAAATAATATGAATTATTGATCTGATAATGGAAAATACTGTGCAGCAACAATTATTGAACAACAATAATATAAAATTTCAACGTAGCAATTATTGAATCAATAAAATAAAATATTGAACAGTAATTACTGTAACAATTATTGAGTAGTGCCTTCTTACGTAAGAATCAATAATTTCAAAAATACTGTGCAATACCGTGTGCTACTGTGCAATAACGCGTATTACTGTATTTTAACCACCGGGTATTTCAACAGTATTAACGATAACAACTACGCCGTTATTTGTAAAAACTCAAATTTGTCGTTTTTCTTCACCCGACAGTTATTCGTTATGGGGCCCACAAATAGCTGCGCCGTCGTACGAATATTCTCCGACAGAAAGAATATTCCACGACCAAACGAATATTCCCCGACAACAATGATTATTTTATAACCACTTGCTTATTTTGAAAAAAAATTTATATTTCACCCATAAGTTTAAAATTTTATCAATTTAACCATTTACTGACTAGTAATTATAAGAAAAATTGAATACTTTTATTTCATAAAATTCGGGGTCTTACAATCTCCCCTCCTTATGAAATTTCGTCCCCGAAATTTACGTACCTGGTATTTCGAAGAGTTGAGAATACCTTGCTTCCATTTCAGATTCTATCTCTCAGATCATCATGATTTCTCCATTGCTCATCTCCCATGATAACTTCATTTGGGTTCCTCATTTGTTGGGAAGTCATGACAACCGCCATCCCTCGAACTACTCGGCTTTGACTTGTCTGGAGCAGCATTTGGCGTCATCATTACCGTTGGAATATACCTTTCTATAGGACATATTCCTCCCTCAACTGCCTCTTCGTACTCCTCATTCATGATCTGAATCATCAATCTTCGATCCATATCGGATTCAGGTTGACCGCTATGTACAGGGTAATTCAAAACTCGATGTTGGGTTCTCCCAATTGCTTTCCAAAAAGAGAAATTCATATCATCTATTTTAGCCTTCTTAGATCGAACATCTCTTTCCACAATATCCACGTGTCGTGCGGCTTTTGCCCATGCATCACTTATTCTCACTCGTTCAATTTTTTCTTCTTTCAGCTCAGATTCCATTTTTATCATCTTATACTCTGCCAAAGAATGCTTCTGTTCAAGCATCACATATCGGGTAACACAAGCTTGAATTGTTGCATCCTTTTGTTCCACGACCGCCTGTCGTTCTTCTGCCTGCTCTTCTAACTCATGAATACGATTTTGAAATTCTACATTTTGATCATATAATACCTCTAATAAACTCTCCTCTGGTACTTCTTCTTCCTCCTCTTCCTCAGTCTCAGCTGTTACCTCTGCGACTATCTCGGGTGCAACTATCAATTCTTCACTCACCACATAGATATCTCTAATTCCTTCTTCGTCTGACATCACATTATCATGGTTAGTGATTAGAGGTATCCCCACAGTCTCATTCACTCCATTGTTAGCATTCTCAGCTGCCATTCTCAAATACTGCCATAAAATAAGGGTTAATTAAACAAATTAACATATCACATAATATCCCAATATTATGACTAACCAACAAATAAGCTTAGGTAGGACACACTAGCGAAGGATTTACGCATCTCTCCCCTCCTAGTTATATTCCCCGATCTCCACCAGAGATCATATCCCTAAGCTCTGATACCAACTGTGACTCTCATGGTGCTTCAACCACAGCACCTCACAATGGTACCTATCAGTTTGCCACCGCAGAACGGCGTCCCCTACGGAGAGTCTGGCTTCGGTGCATCCCCCATCAACAGGAAGTCACCAGCGAGAGGCTCGGGGCTCTTTACTTATAGCTCTGATACCAACTGTGACAACCCCAAAATAGGTTCATTCCATCCAACCTATTCTGAGTCGCCAAATACATGGTACAGAAAACAACTACAACTTTATTACAACAATTGTCGTGCAAAATACAACAACACATATACTGTGAGTTTGGATACAAATATATACCAAATGTGACTCATGTTCCAACCGTGGACATCACCTCACAATAACACCTTACATAAAGGTATAGTCAAAAACTGTTTTAGAAATTAAAATCTTTGGGAAGTGCTCAAGGAAACCTTCGTACATGGGAGGCCACGCGTCTAGGTTATGATAGATATCATATGGCCACAGAATTATCCTTGGTTGACCCAATAGACCCCAAAGAAAAACGAGAAGATTACTATCATATTCTTCCCAATGGTGAGTCTTCTCTTGACTTATCATTATCTCTACTGTCTCTAATTGAGAATTATACTTTAAACAAACACCAAGATTATATAGGTAGTGCTCGTATATATACTCAGCAAGTGGATGAGCACATCCCTCTCTTATGATGACACGAGGTTGTATGTCATTAGACATCTTGTATGATAGTGGCAAACCACCCTTCCAACGTTGGGTACACCTTACCCTATTGGATTCACCAAATATAACTACTAAATAAACTTTTCTATACTGCTTCGGGAGAACATCCACAGCTAGAGACCACTGTTCTATTTCTCCGTTACCCTCGCTCGACCCAGCTACACTCTTATTACCTGAAAGGAATTGTGAAGCAAAAGGGTGAGCACAACTAGCCCAGTAAAGAATATCATGACTAAAGATAATTAAATTATCAGTAGCCTTCATCAATAATAAATCAGAGATTTAGAACATATGGTAAATGATAAAAATTTCAACCATAGTTGCAGCGGAACGAGCAATCCATTAGAAGAGTCAAATAAACTATAAAGTCTATTATTTTCTCCATGTTAAAAATCCACCAACAATGTTTTATCCCTGTAACATCAATCAACAATTCTGGTCCACAATCATATGAATAACTCATAATCATAACTGTAGTTCTAAATTCCTCTTCTCATCTAGGACGAAGATAATTTTCATCACCTGAAACATCAAACATCATGGTTATACCAAATCACAGTTCCTGTTCATAATCATACTAATAACTTCATCTTTGCACTACGGCCAAAGATATTCATTTGTATCACCAGTTGGTCATGTTTATCTCAACATCTGTTCATCTTTGCACTACTGGCCAAAGATATTCAACAACATATCATCTTTGCACTACGGGCCAAAGATATTCATCAACAATTCATCTTTGCACTACAGGCCAAAGATATTCATCAATATTTCATCTTTGCACTACAGACCAAAGATATTAATATCTCAAAGAAATATATAATCATTTAAGAATTTATATAAACAATAATTATAACCATGTTGATCATTTCACCTTTGCACTTAAGCTAAAGATATTCAATTATAAATTCAATGGTCATGATCATACCAGTCAACAATTCAACTTTGCACTACTGGCCAAAGAGAACCCTAGTTATGATCATACCAATAATCTATCCATCTTTACACTCCAGTGAAAGAGAATTTTAACATCAGGGTTATAAAAATGTTATATATGATGATAAAAATAATATGATCAACATATAGTTTTAATCTCAAGAGTAATATTCGTAACTCATGAATAGTAACACCGACACAAAAGATAGAAATTCTACAATAAAATTCATACCAATATTTTGGTATAATGATATTGAAAGAATAACATTACTTAAATTTATAAATAATTTATTTTAATTGTTTACACTTTACTAATTAATGCATTTAATCATCATAAAATGCCAACTCTTATAATTTCATCATCAATAACCAAAACTCTCATCAAAAATCTGCATATACCTCATATAGGATTCTCAAGCCATAAAATCCTATTTTCCAATTTTCTTTCTTCACAAAACATATTTAATTCATTTACTCATAACTAGATCATTTTCATGAAAAATACCAAATCAGTTCCAAAAATATTTCTTTTCTGAGATTTAGCATAATATAGTCCCATAGTAAACATATATTTTTCTCAGAATTTTTAAAAGTCATTTACTATTTTTCATATGGCCAAAATAGCCGAATATTTAGACATTTATCAAAAATTATACTTTTGTCCAAAAATTCTGAAATTTACAGAGTATACTTCTATCATACACATGTACTCCCAATAAAAATTTCATCAATTTTGGAGTTAACCACAAGGAATTATAAGCGGTTACTTTTAAAATAGTCTTTTCTCATAAAATTCATAACTCTCAATCTATACATCCAAAAATCACCATTTTTGGACACAATCAATAAAACTCATCAAAATATCATTCCAAATTTTTCCAGAATTTTTGAAGATCAGAAAAATTACGAAACTGAAAATCATAACAACCCTTAAAATCCCTTAATATCCCTTACTATCCCTTACAATCCCTTACAATCCCTTACCTCAAAAGAGCAGTACTTCTGACTGGATATCGAATATGATGCTGAAGGAAACTTGCACTGATGAATAGCAACTCACCAAGTATCTAAAAACTCACAAAATATGCTTCATAATATAGAGAGAGAAAGAGAGAAAGCTTATGTTTCTGGTGTGATTTTCAATTCTAACTTAGCCCTCTATTTATAGGAAAATTTTGGTAGGTTTGACCTGCAACCTGATGGCTTTACCTGCTACTATTCCCACCCACCACATTTGAAATATAATTCAGCACATTTCTTCACCAACCACAAGTGGGGCCCACCAATTCTAGAATTTTCCACCAAAATGATAAACTCCTAAAATTCAACAATTTCTGAACCAGTCATCTCGTAAAATTCATAACAAATCATACATTCATTTTTAACGGTTCAAAATTTGTGGACATATACTCAACTTATATATGTATAACATATCCAAAAATTACCACGATCCAACGGTCAGATTAAAAATTATAACCCCCGCAAAATATCTCAAAAACCCTGATTTTAATACCTCCATTCCGACAAAAATACGGATAAAAATCTCAACATTAACTCCTTCATTTTTTCAACCACAAAAATATATCCCTCATTTATATCCACATAAAATAAATATTTTCTTATCATATGAATCAATAATTAATTATTCACAAATAATATTACAGAATCACATTTATGACAACCAGGCCGTTCCCAGGAAAGAGGGGGCTTTCCAATAAGGATTTCTCCTTACTAGCGCGCAATTAGATGACCAAACCTCTCCTTAGACAGAACTTTCTAGACATTGCCAATAATGCTATCTAATAATACTATTCAAATAATATGAATTATTGATCTGATAATGGAAAATACTGTGCAGCAACAATTATTGAACAACAATAATATAAAATTTCAACGTAGCAATTATTGAATCAATAAAATAAAATATTGAACAGTAATTACTGTAACAATTATTGAGTAGTGCCTTCTTACGTAAGAATCAATAATTTCAAAAATACTGTGCAATACCGTGTGCTACTGTGCAATAACGCGTATTACTGTATTTTAACCACCGGGTATTTCAACAGTATTAACGATAACAACTACGCCGTTATTTGTAAAAACTCAAATTTGTCGTTTTTCTTCACCCGACAGTTATTCGTTATGGGGCCCACAAATAGCTGCGCCGTCGTACGAATATTCTCCGACAGAAAGAATATTCCACGACCAAACGAATATTCCCCGACAACAATGATTATTTTATAACCACTTGCTTATTTTGAAAAAAAATTTATATTTCACCCATAACTTTAAACTTTTATCAATTTAACCATTTACTGACTAGTAATTATAAGAAAAATTGAATACTTTTATTTCATAAAATTCGGGGTCTTACATAGAATATATAATATTCTATTATGCATAGTATTTGCATAGTGTCTGCATAGTATTTGCATAGTAAAATCTTTTTATATAAAACATAATACTTTTATAAAGTTATTCGTTTTATTAGATTATAAATAGAATATATTATATTTTATTTAAAAGATTTTATTTTATTAGAATATTTTATTAATACTACATAGTAAATTAATATGGACCGTCCGTTTAAAAGTAAATCAATCTGGACCGTTCATGAATTAGTTACTATTCAGTCCATTCTCCTATAAATAGAAGCTCATTCCTTTATTATTTCTTACTAATTCACTAAAACTCTAGAGAGAGAAACTATAGAGAGAAAGAAGAAAAGTACTCTGCTACTTCACTACTCATATATCCAGTTTCTTCTAAGGTAAGGGGTATTATTTCTTTCGTCTTCATGAAGAGAATTTCTGTTATTCCATTCTTTATCATTATGTTGGAATAACCTGTCTATGTGAAGTACCACATACATGGTGAAATTTTTCTGTTATTCCATTCTTTATTATTCTGTTGGAACATCCTATCTGTGCGTTTACGCATGACCTGGTTCCGTTCTTTATTATTCTGTTGGAACATCTTGTCATCTGGTTCCGTTCTTTATTATTCTGTTGGAACATCCTGTCTGTGCGGTTTACGCATGACCTGGTTCCGTTCTTTATTATTCTGTTGGAACAACCTGTCTGTGCGGTTTACGCATGACCTGGTTTCATTTTTTATTATTCTGTTGGAATAACCTGTCTGTGCGGTCTATCGCATGCATGGTGATTTCTTCTGTTATTCCATTTTTTATTATTCTGTTGGAATAACCTGTCTATGTGAATTATCACATGCATAGCAATGATCCTTTGTATTTATTTCTTATTAAATTATGAAAATGATCTGTCTAAGTGGATTACCGCATGGCGGACGAAAATTCATTTACAGTTTCATATATTCTCTTATACTCAGTTGGTTAAAGCTTTGGCTTCTATACTCCATGAAATTAGTGTAATATCCTTGATATTTGCGCTTCATCTAGTATATTTTTATGAAAATATTCTTCTGAGCATTCTTGAATTTTACTCCACAAAGAAGTATCATGTTGACAATTTGGACGTTATTGGTTCCTGAATAAATTAATTCTTGAACTTGTTTTATTAAATTCTTATATCATTGTCATCATCCTCATGTTTATATTATGTTAAAAGTCATCTGTGGCCTGTAGTGTATAGATGAACTTGGTATGGTTATGACCAGGGATTAATCAGTATAATCATGACTGTAATATTATAAATGATGTGGTAAAAGTCCTCATTGGCCCGTAATGCATTGATGGACAGTTGTTGGCATGATCATGACCATTGATGAATACACGATTATTCTTGACCCGTAGTGCATGGATAATTTGTGATTGTGATACTAATGAATATCCTTGGTCGTAGTGCAGGGATGATGTGGATTATTTATTAAGCTGAGTCTCAGCGATAAAAGTGATGAAAAACCTTTTAAATCATAAAAGATAGTAGATTTTATTTTCTACTTGACTCTTTTAATGGATTGCTTGTTCCGCTGCAGCTAAACTTGATGTTTGTTATATTGTAACAGTTTAACACTGTTGAAGGCTAACGATAATTTATTCTGCATTAACTTAGTCATAATATTTCTTACTGAGCTAATTGAGCTCACCCTTTTACTTTCATTGTTCTCTTCAGAAAATGAGAACGTAGCAGGGACTAGTCGGGGAACGGAGTGACGGTCCAGATGATTGCATTAGTAGTCCTCACTATTCTATGAAATTGTGTGATAATAAATGTATTGAGGACTTATTTTGAGTTTAAATATTGTTTAGAAGATAATATTTGTATTAAAATTCACAGCTCATGTTGTATATTTAAGATTGTATTTGTATTCTGTACCATGCATTTGGCGACTCAGAATAGGTGATGTATACCTATTTTGGGGGCGTCACTGTTATGATAAGGTTTTGTTATTTTTTTAGCTATAAAATGGGGTTCTTCTTTTACTTTTTTTCCCACATTCATTTTGATACAAGCACTTGATATATTTCATTTCAGATTGCAACAGCATGTGCACTTGCAACACATAAATTGGGCCATCCTGTACAGATGTATCTTAATCGCAAGACCGACATGATAATGGCCAGAGGAAGACATCGCATGAAGATATGCAAGACAAACCATTCCAGTAAGTCTGCAATGCGAGCCACTGGGGAAGTGCAGGCATCTTTTATTTCGAAAGTCATAATAGAACATGTCGCATCTACACTTTCTATGGAAGTGGATTCAGTCAGGTACAAAAATCTTCACACATTTGATAGCCTTAATTCATTCTATAAGCATAGTGCTGGAGAACTAATAGATTATACTTTGCCTTCTATATGGGATAAATTGGCATCATCTTTAAGCTTTAACCAAAGGATTGAAATGATACACCTGTTTAATCAACGTAACTTATGGAGGAAAATGGGAATTTCTCGAGTTCCCATTATGCATGAAGTGATTGTGAGACCAATCCCAGGGAAAGTAAGCATTCTTTCAAATGGGTCTATTGTTGTAGAAGTTGGTGGGATTGAGCTCGGACAGGGTCTCTGGACTAAGTTAAGACAATGACTGCATCTGCTCTCAGTTCAATTCAATGTGACGGAACTGCAGACCTTGGATTCCATACTGGAACTACAGGAGGTCTGGTTGTAATGAAATAATTGCCCTTTCTCTTCCATTATTTCTTTTAGTTTGGCATCTACTTGTTTATTGTTATTGTAAATTACATTTGTTGCTGCTTCAATTGAAAAACTATAATTTTTGAGTGCCAAAGTGGCACAAATAGCTATACATTCTTGATTATTATTTCTGTGTATTTATGCTTGGCGTTAATTATGTCCAGGTCAATTTAAAGTTATGGATTACGTAGCCTTTCTGAGGCTTGAGTTGAATGATCATGGAATGATGCTAGGAAGATTTGGCAGGTGGTCTGGTGTTTTTCTTCCTTCGTTGATGTTTGAATCGACAAAAAGGCTATTGGATGATGTGGCATGTAGGTCTCCATGAGGCTAAATTTGTGACAATAAATTTGCTCTAAATTTGATTAAGTATTTGTTAAGTCTTGAGTTGTAATGTGAATGATTTTAAATGATGTATATAATATTTTTTATGTTTTATTTTATAATGTACTTGTGTTTGTTGAATAAATGTGCATTAGTAATTATTATTATTTTTTTGAAATCTAAAAAATCTATAGCGACGGTCGGCGACCGTCGCTATAGGCCTAAAGACCGTCGCTATAGAGTTTACCGACGGCTTCTATGGCGACGGTCGCTAAATCCTATAGCGACGGTCTTTAGGCCTATAACGACAGTCGTCGACCGTCGCTATAGGTCGATAATATCCGCACAATTTAGATAGTTATATACATGTATTATAATATTATACCATACATGTATGATATAATGTATGGTATAATTATGAATGATATAATATTAGAAAAGTAGTGATTTTAGGATATAATAATTATGTTTTAATATAATTAAATTATTAACAGTTTATAAAAGTAGTGGACTTTGGGGATTATAAAATAAACATATTAGTGTGGGATTTTATATATGTATGGTATAAGATTATAAATGGTATATATATATATATATATATATATATATATATATATATATATATATATATATATATATAATACTGTAAAATTCCTAAAAATAAATTTGTTGGGTTGTCACGGTTAGTAATGTTGAAACTTGTATATTTGTATGGTACAATATTATAAAATTCAAAAATCGGTATAATTATGTAGGACAGGTGAAAACCGGAGTAATGGATGAGCACATTAATTATATAGGACAGGTGTTTCAATTTGGGAATTACAGATATCATGCAATGATGTTATATACTACAATTTAGTATATTTAAATAGATATTATCATAAGTCTTTTATCGATTATCATTTAATAATATAACAATAACATGTGAATTTGGGAGATATCAAACCTCAAATTTGAGATCCGTTAGCATTTTCCCAATATCCATCAAAACTTTTCAAGCACAACTTGAATAGATATCTCAATTATCTTTCAAAAAAGAGAGTTTTATTTTTTGTTAATTTATCCATACTTTTTCAAAAATTAAAAATATATTTTAATTTTTTAAGTCATTTACAAAATTCTAAAATTCAAATTGATACGACTTTACTTAGGCTTTAAGAGTGACAAATATGATAATTAGTAATAATTTATTATTAGTTTATATAATAAATAGAATGATTTGTATTAAAATCAAATAAATTTGTATTAAAAGCAGTGACAAAGTCACGTTGGAGTAAATGAGGTCACTTGACCCCACTAAATTTTATTTTTTTTTGTTTTATAGTATATGAAAAAAAATTAAAAATAAGGTGTAATATATAAATTTACCTTACTTAAATTTTATAAATTATCAAATATACAAGGTCAAATTATAATTTATATAACTTTCTCAATTTCATCACTCCTACTACTTTACTACTTATATATATATATATATATATATATATATATATATATATATATATATATATATATATATATATATATGATATCCATAATATGTATTTGTTATGAATTTTTATAAGGCATACAACATCTATAGAATTAAAAATAAGAAGAAACGGTCATGATTAGAAACTGAAAATTGATGTATACTATTATTAATTAGTCGTGGCGGGTAAAAAAATTCATATCATCCGCTACTAATTAATAGTAGCATACGCTAATTAGAATATATATATATATATATATATATATATATATATATATATATATATATATATATATATATATATAAAGGTTTATGTTTATTAATTAGGATTTAGGTTTATTAACTAGGTTTATGGTTTATTAATTATGATTAAGAGTTTATTAACCAGGGTTTAGTGTGACACCCCCAAAATAGGCCCACATGACCCATTTTGGGTCGCCAAATACATACTACTAAATCCAAATACAAACTTCATATTTACAACTATTAAACTATCGTGTAAAATACGACACCACATAAGGTGTGAGTTTCAATACAAATAACAACACTCACACTCCAAACCAATGATACTTTATATAAAGGTACAATCGATAATTGTTTTAGGAATTAAAATCTTTAGAAAATGCTCAAGGAAGCCTTCATACATGGGAGGTCATGCATCTAAGTTATAATAGATACCATAGGACTTGAGAATTAACATTGGTTGACCCAATAGACCCCAAAGAAGAACGAAAAGATTATTATCATGTTCATTTCAATGGTGTGTATCTTCTTGCCAAATAATTATCTCCATTATCTCAAACTGAGTATTATATTCCAACCATACTCCAAGATTATATAGATAATGCTCAGAGATATAGTCAGCAAGTGGATGCGCACAACCATATCTTATGATAACACGAGCTTGTATGTGGTTAGACATCATGTATGATATATAGTGACACACACCCTTTAAGCTCTCAGTACAATTCTGACCTCCTCATTCTAATGGGGTGCATTTTTTACGCTTCCAAAGTCGGGTTCTCATCACCCTATTGTTGTTCACCAAAATTAACTATTAAATGTCGTATAAAATACGACGCACGCGTTTTAAGTCCTCAATATAATCATATATTGTCATGCTATTTTGTAATGTATTGAGAAACTTCAACAGTCACAGATCATCACTCTACTCCCCTGTTATCCCCGCTCGACCCAGCTACACTCTTATTACCTGAAAGGAATTGTGAAGCAAATGGGTGAGTATAAATAGTCCAGTAAAGAATATTATGGCTAAAAATAATTAAATTATCAATAGTCTTCATCGGTAATAAATCAGATATTAAGAACATATGGTAAATGATAAAAGTTTTCAACCATAAGTGCAGCGGAATCAACAATCCATTAGAAGAGTCAAGTAGAATATTTCATTCCTGTAATACCCATCAACAGTTCTTTGTTGTACCCAAGACAAAAAGAACTTTCATCGCATGTCTTCACCTGACCACCAAAGATTATAGTTAACTTCACGATTCATGTTTATAATAATGTAAATCAACAGTTTGTCATTGCCACAAAGGCTTAATAGAACTTTCACTCTATGTCCTTGTCACAAAAGCTAAAGACACTCAATAATCATATCGCCTTTACACATTACACCAACGACATTCATAACAACAATGGTCATGATTATACCAATACACAATTCTGGTCATGATTATACAAATACACAATTCTTAGTCATAATCATACTAATCAACAGTTCATCTTTGCACTACGGGCGAAAGAGAACTTTCATCACAAGTCTTTATCTGTAACATTAAAGGTCATGATTATATTAATGCACAGTTTTTGGTCATAATCATACCAATAAACAGTCCATCTTTGCACTACGGGCCAAAAATATCAATCGACAGTTCTTCTTTGCACTACAGGCCAAAGAGAACTTTCATCACAAGTCTTTATCTGTAATATAAAAGGTTATGATTATACCAATACACAATTCTTAGTCATAATCATACCAATTAATAATCCATCTTTGCACTACGGGCCAAAGATAACTTTTCAACACAAATTAAAGTCTGAGGATATAACAATGATATAAAGAATGAATCAAGTGAGATCAATGATAAATATTAAAGATTTATAATTTAATTTTTTTAGAGTTCAATAATGTCCAAATGGTCAACATGATGATCAAAACGTGGATTCAATTTAAGAATAAGATTCATATATCAAAGATAATTTGGACAGAAAAAGAAATCAATTTTATCGTGAATAGTATCCTGACATGAAAAGTACTCCGTCATGCAAAGTACCTCGAATGAATAGTACCCCGTTATGCAAAGTACCCCGAATGAATAGTACTCCGGTATGAATAGTACCCATAAATGAAGAATACGAAAGAAAATGATATCCCTTGATGAGTACAAAAGAAATGATATCTCATACAAGTATGAAAGAATATACGAAACTACAAATGAATTTTCACCCGTCATGCGGTAATCCGCGTAGATGGATCATTTTCGCAGATTAATAAAGAATGAATACGAAGGGTTATTCATAATGCGTGCGGTAATTCGCGTAGATAGGTTACTCCTGCAGATTAATAAAGAATGAATACAAAGGGTTATTCACCATGCATGCGGTAATCCGCGTAGATATGTTACTCCCGCAGATTAATAAAGAATGAATACGAAGGGTTATTCACCAGACATGCGGTAATTCGCGTAAACAGGTTATTCCCGCAGATTAATAAGGAATAGAATGACAACCCTTATGAGTATGAAGAAAATAACATCCTTTACGAATACGAAAGAAATAATACCCCTTACCTTAGTAAGAGATTGGATACTGCAATAGTGAAGTAGCAGAATACTCTTCTTCTTTCTCTCTATAGTTTCTCTCATTATAACATGTGATTATAACTTTGCTCATCAAATTAGTAGAAATAATGAATGGATGGAGGAGTATTTATAGGCCAGGAAAAGGTGGTAAATTATAAGGTTAATTATACTTTAGTACCTTCATCTTTGCCTCTATTTTTAATTTATTCCTTCAAGTATTATCAATCTTGCATAACCTCCCCTAATAAGACTTTCATGTGAACCAATAGTTCCATGCATGTTATTCAATAGTTCCTTGCATGTGAATTAATAGCAATTAATTGCTTATTTATCCAATTAATTACTCGTTTGGTCAATTTAACATCCAGAAATCAACTGTTATCGAAATAAATGTCGATTTTCACTAACACTAATATTCTTAACACAATGGAAATATTTTTATCAATAATTATTTTTCATTAATAGTATAACTCATAATATTAACAACTAGATCCTTCCCAAGAAAAAGGGGGCTTTCCGATAAGGATTTTTTTTACTGGCGCGCAATTAAATAACCAAACCCTTTTCGTCGACAAAACTTTCTAGACATTGTCAATGATGCAAATAATAATATGAATAATTGTGTCGTCTCAATCAATTATTGATTTAATAATATAAAATATTGTGCAGATGATACTGTGACAATAATTGAATCAATAATATGAGATACTATGCAACAACTACTGTGAAAATTATTGAATGAAACTGAGTGGCTTATTACGTAAGCATCAATAATAAGAGATACTGTACAATACTGTGTGCTACTGCGCAAAAATGCGTATTACTGTACTTTTATCATCGGGTATTTCAACAGTTTAACGATAAAAGTCTTGTCGTTATTTTATGAAAAGTTTATTTTTGTCGCTTTCTATATCCGACAGTTATTCCGTTATGTGGTCCACCAATAATTACGTCTGTGACGCCCCCAAAATAGGTCCAATCCATCCAACCCATTTTGAGTCGCCAAATACATGGTACAGAAAATAACTACAACTTTATTATTACAATTGTCGTGCAAAATACGACAACACATATACTGTGAGTTTAAATACAGATATTGTCATCTAGACAGTATTCATACTCAATTGAGTCCTCATTATACTTATTGATACACTATTTTACAAAATAGTGAGGACTACAAAAACAACTGACTTGAACCATCATTCCATACCCCGACTAGTACTCGCTACATTCTCGCCTCCTGAGAAGAAAAATGGAACAACAAGGGAAAGGGTGAGCTCAACTAGCCCAGTAAAGAATATTATGACTAAGATAATATACAACAAATTATCCTTAGTCTTCAACAGGGAAAAATTTAATAGAATACAATAGACAACAAGTTTTAAATCAATAACTGCAGCGGAAACAACAAACCATTAGAAGAGTCAAGTAGAGAATGAGTTCTACTATCTTCTAAGATTTAAAAGTCCATCATCAATATTTTATCCCTGTAACAACAATCAATAACCATCTTTAATCAAATATTCATCTTTGCACTACAGGCCAAAGATATTCATTTGTATCACCAGTCGATCATGTTCATCTCAACACCTGTTCATCTTTGCACTACGGGCCAAAGATATTCATCAGAAATCATCAATCTTTACACTACAGGCCAAAGATATTCAATTATATCATCATTTAGGACTGAGGATGATGAAAAATATTTTAAAGAAAACGAATCCAGTGAAACAAAATAATAAATATTAAGGATTCGTATTTCAGCTATTCCATGTCCAAAAATACCTCATAAATAATCATAGTGGAGTAAAATTCAAGAATGATCAAAATATGGATACAATCAAAGCTAGTATCCAGAATAGATATTTTGGACGAAAAGAAGAAATTTTCATTTTTCGGTGAATAGTAACTCGTGAATAGTAACTCGTGAATAGTAACTCCTGAATAGTAACTCGTGAATAGTAACTCATGAATAGTAACCCCGACATGAAAAGTTCCAAATTTGATAAAAATTCAGATCAATACTTCGGCATAATGATATTGAAGAAAATAATATCATTTAAGAAGAAATAACATCCCTTACCTCGGAAAGACGGTACTTCTGACTGGAATACTAGATATAGTGCTGAAGGAAACTTGCACCGTAAAGCAACACTCAAAGTATCAAATACTCACAAGAATACGCTCGTTATAGAGAGAGAAATAGAGAAAAACTTGTGTTTCTGGTGTGATTTTCAATTCTAACCTAAGCACCCTATTTATAGGAAAATGCTTAGAACACCAAAGCAGAAAATTGAATATAATATTAATATAATTATACAAATTTTCCTTAGCCCACCTTTGGTCAAAAACACCAGCCACACATGTTAATGATGTCCAACAAAATACAAAAAATGTTTTTCTTCAAACTAATAAATAAAACTTCCAAAAATTAATTATTTCGGAACTTCAGAACTTCAATAATTCATAATAAATAGCTCTTCTATCAGAAAATTCGAATCTCGCGAGTTTTTATAGAAAATTCAATTCTCTACAACTTTGCAGAAGAAAGTTTTTCCAAATTCCAAACAGAAATTGACCGAAATCCATAAACGGGCGATTTTACAGTCAATAATAAATTTTCGGTCAAGAATTGTATCCACCAACACACAAAACATGTGTTAATCATTTAATGCCACAAAAATACTCTTCCTCCTTATATACTCATATATCCCACATTCATTATAAAAATATCACCATCAATATATTATTAAAATAATATATTTAAATGAATTATTTTATCAGAAAAAAATAAAATATTAATTTTCAACAATTGTCACATTAAAAATTTTCTCCATCTATATCCACATAAAATCAATATTTTCCTCATCATATAAATCAATAATTAATTATACACAAATAATATTACAGAATCACATTACTGGCAACCAGGCCGTTCCCAGGAAAGAGGGGGCTTTCTAATAAGGATCTCTCTTTACAGGCGCGCAATTAGATGACCAAACCTCTCCTTAGACAGAACTTTCTAGACATTACCAATAATGTTATCTAATAATATTATTCAGATAATATGAATTATTGTTCCGATAATAGAAAATACTGTGTAGTGACAATTATTAAAACAACAGTAATATAAAATATCAACGCAGCAATTATTGAATCAATAAAATACAATATTGAACAATAATTACTGTAACAATTATTGAGTAGTGCCTTCTTACGTAAGAATCAATAATTGGTGCAATACCGTGTGCTACTGTGCAACAACGCGTATTACCGTGCTTTAACCACCGGGTATTCCAACAGTATTAACGGTAACAACTACGCCGTTATTTATAAACAACTTATTTTTGTCGTTTTCTTCATCCAATCGCTTTCCGTTATGGGGCCCATAAAAGACTGCGCCATCGTACGAATATTCTCCGACAGTAAGAATATTCCACGACCAAGCGAATATTCCCCGACAACAATGAATATTTTATAACCACTTGCTTATTTAAAATTTTTGTGCATTTTACCCATAACTAACCACATTAATCAAATCAACCCTTACTATTTCAGAATAACAAATAGAGGAAATTAAATTTCATTTATTAATAATTTGGGGTCTTACAACCTCCCCTCCTTATGAAATTTCGTCCTCGAAATTGACATACGTACCTGGTGTTTTGAAAAGATGAGGATACCTCGCTTTCATTTCCGTTTCTAACTCCCAGGTCATTTCCTCAATAGCATGGTTTCTCCACAAAACTTTAACTTGTGGTATGACCTTCGTGCGTAGGATATGCTCCTTCCTATCCAAGATCTTGACAGGTACCTCCTCGTACGTTAAGTCTTCGGCTATCTCGTCCGGTTCTAACTCAATAACGTGGTTCGGGTCTTTCACATATTTACGAAGCACAGATATATGAAAAACATTATGAACACGAGACATACTTGGAGGTAACGCGAGTCTATAGGCCACATTTTCTACTCGGTCAAGAATCTAAAATGGACCAATAAATCATGGATTGAGTTTTTCTCTATTCCCAAATCTTGTAACTCCTTTCCATGGAGCTACACGTAATAATACATGATCCCCAATGTCAAATTCTACGTCCTTTCGATGAAGATCCACATAACTCTTTTATCGATCTTGTGCCGTTTGTATACGTTGTCGAATCGTTTGGATCTTCTCTGTAGTCATTCGTACCAACTCTGGTCCCAACAACGCTACTTCTCCCACCTCATCCCAACATACTGGAGAGCGACACTTTCGTCCATACAATGCTTCAAAGGGAGCCACACCTATACTTGCCTGATAACTGTTGTTGTAGGAGAATTCTACCAATGTTAGGTACTTATCCCAACTTCCTTTGAAATCTAGGACACAAAGTCTTAATAGATCTTCAAGAGTTTGAATAGTCATCTCTGATTGCCCGTCCGTTTGAGGATGGTATGCCGAACTGAACCGTAAATCCGTGCCCATAGCTTTTTGCAAGCTAACCCAAAATCTTGAAGTGAATCTTGGGTCACGATCCGAAACTATGGATACTGGCATGCCATGCAACCTCACAATCTCATTCACATACATACTAGCAAGATGTTCAAGGGAATAAATCTCCCGTATCGGCAAGAAATGAGCAGACTTGGTTAATCTATCAACTATAACCCAAATAGCATTTATGCCTTGAGAAACCGTGGGAAGACCCGTAACGAAATCCATGGTAATGTGTTCCCACTTCCATTTCGGAATCTCAAGTGGTTGCAATGGACCCTTTGGTACTTGATGCTCCGCCTTTACACGTTGACATGTTAAACACCTCGAGATAAACTTTGCAATCTCTCTCTTCATATTGTTCCACCAAAATGTATGTCGAAGATCACGATACATTTTAGTACTTCCAGGATGGATTGCAAATGGTGTATGGTGTGCCTCCATCATGATCTTGTACTTCAAATCAGAATCGTTAGAAACACAAAGTCTGGAGTGGACTCGAAGTATTCCTTCTTCATCGATTCTTGCTTCCGGAATAGCACCTTCATGTACTTTCTTCTTCATACGCATCAGCTCCCGGTCTGTGGCTTAAGCAACTTTAACTTTATCGATTATAGTTGATTCTACGCGTATACTTGACATCATCGCACTCGTTCCTGCATATGATCTTCTACTCAATGCGTCAGCTACCGCGTTCGCTTTTTTCAGGATGGTATTGGATGGTATGATCGAAATCTTTCAACAGCTCGAGCCAACGTCGGTGTCGCATGTTGAATTCTTGGAAGCTCTTCTCGCATTCCTCGGTCCATTCGAAGTTTGTATCTTTTCGAGTCAGCTGAGTTAATGGAGTAACGATTCGAGAAAATCCTTTTACAAATCTCTGATAATAACCAGCTAAGCCTAGAAAGCTACGTATTTCGATTACTGACTTAGGTTGCTCTCAACTGTGACTCATATCCCAATCTTGGATAGCACGTCACAATGACACCTATCAGTTTACTACCGCACGAATATGGCGTCCCCTACGGAGAGTCTGGCTTCAATGCATTCCACAAAGGAAGTCACCAGATAAAGGCTCGGGTACAAACTTCTACAGTTAGGTTTTTAACTCCCGAAGTTCAATAGGAGCCATTTGATATGAGATTTTAGAAGTGCGTTTTGTACCAGATTCAAAGATGATACAAAATTCAATATCACGCGTAGGCCAAGAAATTCTTCAGGAAATACGTCAGGGATTTACTAACAATAGAAATATCATTCAAATCTGACGTATTTTTGTTCAAGTCCATAACATAGCTAAGAAAGCTTGACATCCATTTTTCAATAAACGAATGACTTTATGGATTGATATGAAAGAGTTTGACTTCAATGGTTTGGTTGCTTGAATTTGAATAACAGGTTGCTTAGGAATATGAAAACTAACAACCTTACGAAAGCAATCAATTTTAGCATGATGAGTAGTTAACCAATCAATTCCTAAAATCACATCAAAAGCAAGTATCTTTAAAGAGATAAGATCAACAGGTAATGTGATGGTGCCAACTTGGATCAAACAAGATTTATAAACAGTGGATGTAACGAAAGTTTCTCCTAACGGAGTTTCCACAGATAAATCAAAGTCTAATTTCTCCGGAGTCAAGTTTAAACGTTGAGCACAAGCAGGAGAAATAAATGAATGGGTAGAACCGGTATCTAATAAGGTATAGACTTCGCAAAAATTTATAATTAACTAACCCGTGCTAACTTCGTTCGGGTTCCTCGCATTCTGACCAGTCACGAAAAACGCTCTTCCAAGAACCGTTGACTTTGACTTTTCTGGGACAGCTTTTTGAGTCACCACCCACGTTGGACTTGGTTTCGCTACAGTACAATCTCGAGCGATATGTCCTTCCTTTCCACAGTTATAACATTCCTTAAACTGTTGGGGGCAGTTTGGGCTGATATGTCCTTCTTTTCCGCACTTATAGCATATGACCGGTGGTCGTTCTCCTCCCTTGGAACCAGTTGCTGCTGGTGCTGACGTCTTCGTATTATCATTGTTGAATCTCCTCTTTTTAAAATCTCCTCCCGACTCGCTTCTTCTATATTCATGGCCACGATTACCACCATAGTGGTTGTCGTTCTTGTCCGTATTCTTCTTTCTCCACTGGTTATCGTTGTTCTGATGACTGCTGTCACCGGTATAATTCTGGTTGTGGTCCCTCGATTGACCGTACTCGTTATCTCGCTCTAACAATTGAGCCCTGTTGACAACATCTGAATAGAGAGAAAATTTATGAGAAATGAGATATTGACGTATGCCGGGTTTCAAACCTCTCAGAAACATCCGCGTCATACGTTCCTCATTCTCCACCAAATGAGGTGCAAACCTGGACAACTCCGCAAACTTCGCCTCATACTGGGACACCGTCATGTTATTCTGCTCTAATCTAATAAACTCTACCTCCTTCATATGACGAATACTTTCAGGAAAGTACTTGTCATTGAATAGCTTCTGAAATATCTCCCAAGACATGCTGAGTGCAGCTGGATGGGTACGCTTCACAGATTCCCACCAGTAGTCTGCCTCGCCACGGAACATAAAGGTGGCAAATGGAACCTTCTGTTCCTCCGTGCATCCCAAGACATCAAATATCTTGGTAATTTGCTTGAACCATGTCTCCGTCTTAATCGGATCTGGCTTTCCCCAAAATTCTGGTGGTCCCAACTCTTTGAACTGCTTGGCTGTGACCAGCTGTGCGTTGCCATTGTTTCTTCCTATATTTTGAACAGGAATCTCTTTCGTCTGGTTTTGCATGAATCGCAAAAAGCTTCTAAACATCTCATCGTTCATCGTCTGCTCAGTGGTGTTGTTCACAGGAGGAACATTGCCAGCCTGTTGCACGTTCTCCTCGTTGGTGAGTACAGGTGTCTCCACGGTTTCATTTACTCCACTGTTAACATTCTCAGTCGACATTCTCAAATACTGCCATAAAACAAGGGTTAATTTAACAAATTAACAAATCACATAATATCCCTATATTATGACCAACCAACAGATAAGCTTAGGTAGGACACACTAGCGAAGGATTTACTCGTCTCTCCCCTCCTAGTTCTATTCCCCGATCTCCGCCAGAGATCATATCCCTAAGCTCTGATACCAACTGTGATGCCCCCAAAATAGGTCCAATCCATCCAACCCATTTTGAGTCGCCAAATACATGGTACAGAAAATAACTACAACTTTATTATTACAATTGTCGTGCAAAATACGACAACACATATACTGTGAGTTTAAATACAGATATTGTCATCTAGACAGTATTCATACTCAATTAAGTCCTCATTATACTTATTGATACACTATTTTACAAAATAGTGAGGACTACAAAAACAACTGACTTGAACCATCATTCCATACCCCGACTAGTACTCGCTACATTCTTGCCTCCTGAGAAGAAAAATGGAACAACAAGAGAAAGGGTGAGCTCAACTAGCCCAGTAAAGAATATTATGACTAAGATAATATACAACAAATTATCCTTAGTCTTCAACAGGGAAAAATTTAATAGAATACAATAGACAACAAGTTTTAAATCAATAACTGCAGCGGAAACAGCAAACCATTAGAAGAGTCAAGTAGAGAATGAGTTCTACTATCTTCTAAGATTTAAAAGTCCATCATCAATATTTTATCCCTGTAACAACAATCAATAACCATCTTTAATCAAATATTCATCTTTGCACTACAGGCCAAAGATATTCATTTGTATCACCAGTCGATCATGTTCATCTCAACACATGTTCATCTTTGCACTACGGGCCAAAGATATTCATCAGAAATCATCAATCTTTGCACTACAGGCCAAAGATATTCAATTATATCATCATTTAGGACTGAGGATGATGAAAAATATTTTAAAGAAAACGAATCCAGTGAAACAAAATAATAAATATTAAGGATTCGTATTTCAGCTATTCCATGTCCAAAAATACCTCATAAATAATCATAGTGGAGTAAAATTCAAGAATGATCAAAATATGGATACAATCAAAGCTAGTATCCAGAATAGATATTTTGGACGAAAAGAAGAAATTTTCATTTTTCGGTGAATAGTAACTCGTGAATAGTAACTCGTGAATAGTAACCCCGACATGAAAAGTTCCAAATTTGATAAAAATTCAGATCAATACTTCGGCATAATGATATTGAAGAAAATAATATCATTTAAGAAGAAATAACATTCCTTAGCTCGGAAAGACGGTACTTCTGACTGGAATACTAGATATAGTGCTGAAGGAAACTTGCACCGTAAAGCAACACTCAAAGTATCAAATACTCACAAGAATACGCTCGTTATAGAGAGAGAAATAGAGAGAAACTTGTGTTTCTGGTGTAATTTTCAATTCTAACCTAAGCACCCTATTTATAGAAAAATACTTAGAACACCAAAGCAGAAAATTAAATATAATATTAATATAATTATACAAATTTTCATTAGCCCACCTTTGGTCAAAAACACCAGCCACACATGTTAATGATGTCCAACAAAATACAAAAAACTTTTTTCTTCAAACTAATAAATAAAACTTCCAAAAATTAATTATTTCGGAACTTCAGAACTTCAATAATTCATAATAAATAGCTTTTCTATCAGAAAATTCGAATCTCGCGAGTTTTTATAGAAAATTCAATTCTCTACAACTTTGCAGAAGAAAGTTTTTCCAAATTCCAAACCGAAATTGACCGAAATCCATAAGCGGGCGATTTTACAGTCAATAATAAATTTTCGGTCAAGAATTGTATCCACCAACACACAAAACATGTGTTAATCATTTAATGCCACAAAAATACTCTTCCTCCTTATATACTCATATATCCCACATTCATTATAAAAATATCACCATCAATATATTATTAAAATAATATATTTAAATGAATTATTTTATCAGAAAAAGATAAAATATTAATTTTCAACAATTGTCACATTAAAAATTTTCTCCATCTATATCCACATAAAATCAATATTTTCCTCATCATATAAATCAGTAATTAATTATACACAAATAATATTACAGAATCACATTACTGGCAACCAGGCCGTTCCCAGGAAAGAGGGGGCTTTCCAATAAGGATCTCTCCTTACTGGCGCGCAATTAGATAACCAAACCTCTCCTTAGACAGAACTTTCTAGACATTGCCAATAATGTTATCTAATAATATTATTCAGATAATATGAATTATTATTCCGATAATAGAAAATACTGTGTAGTGACAATTATTAAAACAACAGTAATATAAAATATCAACGCAGCAATTATTGAATCAATAAAATACAATATTGAACAATAATTACTGTAACAATTATTGAGTAGTGCCTTCTTACGTAAGAATCAATAATTGGTGCAATACCGTGTGCTACTGTGCAACAACGCGTATTACCGTGCTTTAACCACCGGGTATTCCAACAGTATTAACGGTAACAACTACGCCGTTATTTATAAACAACTTATTTTTGTCGTTTTCTTCATCCAATCGCTTTCCGTTATGGGGCCCACAAAAGACTGCGCCATCGTACGAATATTCTCCGACAGTAAGAATATTCCACGACCAAGCGAATATTCCCCGACAACAATGAATATTTTATAACCACTTGCTTATTTAAAATTTTTGTGCATTTTACCCATAACTAACCACATTAATCAAATCAACCCTTACTATTTCAAAATAACAAATAGAGAAAATTAAATTTCATTTATTAATAATTTGGGGTCTTACAACGTCGTCGTATGAATATTCCCCGACAAAAAGAATATTCTCCGACCAAACTAATATTTTACGACAACTTAATTACTTTGAAAAATTTTCACATATCACCCTTAACTTTAACCTTTTATCAATTTAACCCTTTACTGAATACAATAATAATTATAAGAAAAATTAAATATTTTTATTTCATAAAATTCGGGGTCTTACATTTAGGGGGTGTTTGATAAATTTGTATGACATAGTTCTTAATGTTTAAGTAATTTGAATGAGCTGAATGAAGCAAAATACTTAATGAAAAAAGTTGTTTGGTAATTAATTACATGTATCAAACATTTGAATAACAAACTTTTTATTATTTTACCCTTCTGTAAAAATTCAAAATTATTATAAATTTATTTAATATTATTTAATATAATATTTATTATTATAAAAAAGTAAATATAAAATACTTCATTTAGCCCATTTGGCTAGAAAAATTACACTTGGTCATTCAGTCAAAAAATCTGACCGATTCAGCTATTCAGACGATTTTTATTCAAAATAAGCACACTGAATGACTGACCGATTCAACCATTCAACTTTGTTCAACTCTAAACAAACACCCACTTAAGGTTTATTAACAAAAGTTTAGGGTTTATTAATAAGGGTTTAGGATTTATTAATCAGGATTTAGAGTTTATTAACTAGTAGTTAATAAGGTTAATGAATCTTAAATCCAGTTAAAAAATGAGTTAATAAACTTTAAACCCATAGTTAATAAACTCTAAACCTTCGTTAATAAACCCTAAACCTTAGTTAATAAAGTCAAACTCTTATTCCGATTAACGTCCACTACTATTAGTAGCGGATGATGTGTATTTTTTTATTGTCTGTTACTATTACTAGCGGACGTCGATATATATATATATATATATATATATATATATATATATATATATATATATATATATATACATGAGGAAGGATCAAGAGCACTCCTCCTTAAATAGCACTCCTCTATTAAAATTACATCGTTTTGGAGATTCTTAAAAATGAGTGGTCCCACTTATTTTTCTTTTATTTATAAAAATGTCAGCCGCGACCCCACTTATTTTTTAAACGAATCTCCAAAACGACGTAGTTTTAATAAAGTAGTGTTTTTTAAGGAGGAATGTTAGATAAGAGGAGTGTTCTTGATCCTTCCCCTATCTCTCTCTCTCTCTATATATATATATAAACTCCTTTGTTTTGATATGGTGTGTCGCATATGTTGTGACATTATATCTTTGTTAGAATATATCATAGGGTATACTTGAGTTATTACCACCTATGGGGGTACCACATGCATGTCCTTTTGGCACTGAGACATGGCACCTTCCGTGACGATGTGATTAGTCCACGGTGTTTTCATTTGTGCTCCGGTGGGAGTTGGCCATTTGATGATTTTTTTGTGGGAGACGTATGGGTCGACCCTAGTTTTCTGTTATGTTCTGTTCTGCGGATTAGTGATGTTTGTGCTAAACACGCCTTCCGATTTTACATGCATTTGGATTCACGGTCCAATGTGTGTGACTTGCCTATGTGACATTATTTGATTTGTTTATGTGGCATTATTTGACTTGTCTGTGTGGCAAGGTATATTATAGTTTGTTTTGAGCTCGGTATGAAATAATACCCAACAATTTGATTCAACCTATTATTTCGTTGTTTCAATTTTGTTCATTGTTGTTCAGTTCATTTAATTGAGTTAGTTATTTCGTTTCATTATTCTTGTATTCTATATCCGTACTAGGCATTTGGTTTATGCTGTATTTTTCTTCAGGTAAGTAATAAAGGGAATCAAGGGCAAGTGTGATGATAGCTCTTTTCTATACAATGGTTTTGATATATTTTGTTAGGCTAGTATACATTAGTTTATTTGGTGTTGTAGTAAATATTTTAGATATATTGTGATTTGGGCCAGTTTAAAATTTATTATGGTTTGACTTGTGACATTTATCAGATATTAAGACTATTCTTTTGTGGTTTAGAGCTTTACTATGATTTCATCAGTTTTGTTGTGTTTTGGGTAACCTCTCTTTCTATTTCGAAAAGGGGTTGTTAAATATATATATATATATATATATATATATATATATATATATATATATATATATATATATATATATATATAGGGGAGCGATCCATAGCATCTATATGCTATGGGACAATTATTGGCATATAGGCTCTAAACCACACGTTTTATTGATTAACGGCTGGGATCTAGAGTGGCAAATTACCGTCCGCTAGTAATACTAGCGGACGTGTTTAATCAAAATCCATAACGCTTATGCCCCTCGTGAGTTGCCCACTTGCCCCTCGTGAGTTAAATCGTCCAATCAAAGAACATGGTCCACTAGTAATACTAGCGGATATACATAATCCGCTAGTAATACTAGCGGAAAGGCAAATCTATCATCGCAATACAGCACAGATGCCACATAACACACGATTTCCTTCCTGTTATAAAAATAGATTACACAGCACTGATACCACATAACACACAATTTCCTTCCTGTTATAAAAATAGATTACACAAGATTGTAGCTACTACAGAAAATCCCTGTAGCTATTTCAATTCAATTACAACACTACACAAGATTGTATAAATCAAAAAATCCCACATTCTATTTCAACTCAGTTACAACACTGCTAAACCAACTGGGAAATCTAAACCAACTGGAAGATTTCCTTCCTGCACTGAAAATCCCATTACATACCTGCATCAATTAAGATAAAACACTACAATAAAGAGTGGGATCTCAGGAACATAAATTCAAATAAAGAAAACCCCACAATTAAGGAGATTAGTATTCGCACCTCAAATCGTCAAGGAAGAAAGCCACACAATTAAGGAGATTAGTATTCGCACCTCAAATCGTCGTGGTAAGTTTATAATTATGGCGGAAGATATGTTTAATTCTAGTTCCTCAAATTCTTCTCGTGAAAATATTGACATGGAGAATATTGGTGCTCATAACATGAACCAATCGCATATTAATCATTCAAAAAGTCTATACGAGGGTCAGATTTTTTCTACTATCCAAGAGGCGGAAGAATTTTTTAGAAACTATGCACGAAGTAGTGGATTTGAAATAAAAATTGGGGCAAGTCATAAACATGCCCGCTCCAACAATTTTTCCAACAGACTTTTTACATGTACCAAAGCAAGAAAACCGATCGAAAGAAAGAAACAGGATGTTGATGAAGTTGAAGGTAGTAAGGTCAAAAGAAAAAGGGATTCAATAGGTCGCACGATGTGCAAAGCTAGAATATTTGTTGTTCATCTACAAAAGGAAGATACATGGAATGTTTCAAAAATTGAGTTGACTCACAATCATGATTTGGTAACTCCGAGCAAGAAAATTTTCATTCAAACACGGAAAAATATAACTCCTGTCGCTCGAACTTTAATCGAAACTTTAAACAACGCTGGAGTTGGGCCAAGTACAATGATGAATGTTTTTTGTGAAATAGGAGGAGGGAGGGAAAATGTTGGTTTCAGTGATATGGATATTCGGAATGTTGTGCGAGATTTAAGACGTGACACGATAGATTCTAACGATGCCCAAGCAGCCCTGCAGTATCTCAAAAAACTTTCAGTGGAAAATCCTCTATTTTTTTACGATATCAAACGAGATGAAGATCATCGTATCGCATGCATTTTGTGGATAGATTACCGATCAATGATATCTTACAAAAATTTTGAGGATGTAGTTACATTTGATACAACTTATCGGATAAACAAGTATTCTATGTCGTTTGTTCCGTTCACGGGGGTAAATCACCATTACCATTCCGTCTTGTTTGGTTTTGCACTAATACAGGATGAAACAGAGGATACTTTTGTATGGGTCTTTGAGACTTGGCTTAATGCAATAGGCACCGGTTACCATCATAACTGATCAGGACAAAGCCATGACCAATGCGATTGCTAGGGTTCTTCCTGAAACACACCATGCACTTTGCACATGGCATATTAGTAACAAATTTCCAGAGAAATTGCTTACATTGTATGACGCGTATCCTACATTTAAAAATGATTTTAACTGGTGTGTGTATAAATCATTGACTGCTACGGAATTTGAGGAGCGATGGGAAAAGCTGATGACAGATTACGAACTGCATGACCATGATTGGCTACAATCACTCTATGAGGTTAAGCACAAATGGATAATGGCGTACACAAAGAGTTTTTTTGCTGCGGGAATGACGACTACATCCAGGAGTGAGGGGATGAATAGTTTATTCGATGAGTATGTCAATGCGACAACGAGTATAAAGGAATTCATCGTAAACTCAGAAAAAGCCATTGAGAAGCAGGTAATGAGAGAGAGACAAGCTGAATACGCAACCTGTCATCGGACTAGAACTATGACTCTTGAATCACCGTTGGAAACGCATGGAGCTGCTGTTTATACAAAGGAAATGTTTAGACGCTTTTAGATTGAGATTGTAAAATCCCACAAGTACATAATGAAGAAACTTCAACATGTAACAACATCGGATACGAAATTGTACGCAGTGTACAAGACAACCGCCATCGAAGAATCCAACAGGTACTTTATTGTTGTCAGTAATGTTCAAACTGGAGATATACAATGTAATTGTCAAAAATTTGAACATTCTGGTATGCTTTGTAGACACATTATAAGGCATATGATTGCAAAAAGTACTACGCAGATACCGAATAAATACATTTTAAGTCGCTGGTGTAGAGATGGTAACAAAGTGAACGTTGAACTACCAAAGATTTTGAATGAGATGTCCAACTATGAGGAGTCTCAGACGATGCGGTACAATTATTTGGTCACACTGCTCCTACGATTAGCTTCTACGGGATCATGCTCCATTAATGGTTTTAAGCATGTTGTACAGTTGTGCATTGACAATCAACCCATCGTTGAGAAGTTTGACCCCGATGAAGTTAATGTATATGGCATGCCAGAAATTTCAATAGATGATGATGAGGCCGTTCAAGATGAGCCGTTATTGGATCCTATTTGTTCCCAGACAAAGGGGCGCAAAAAAGCTTCAAGAATAAAGAGTAGGATTGAAGAGGCTGGAAGTCGTAAACAATTGAGAAAGTGTGCAATATGTAATATGATGACCAATCATGATAAGCGGAACCACTACAAAGTTTTGGGACAAGACAAGTTAGGTTGAAGTAACAATTTTTATTTGCTTGTATGAATATTAAATTTTGGAGAAGAAACAGTTAATCCTTGAAAAACAACATTTAACAGAACAATTCTCCAGAAACAGAATACTTCTCCAGAAACATTTAAATAAAGCATACCTGGAATGTATTTCTCATTTATTGCATCCATATGTATTACTGCAATGATATCACAATTCTCATGTTGGAGCAGACATGAGAATTCCTTTACATTCATAGAAGAAAATGCTAATTTATATCCAATAAAGTGAAATTGTAGCAATTCACTATTACTGCAGTCACCAGTAACTTCATAGTGTTCCTGGGGGTTTTTTAACTATCAAAAAGTAGGAAGCTTTATAGCAAGACAAAAAAACAAAAAACACCATACTCATTATCAAATTTCTTCCTAATCTGCCAATCAAACATAGAGAATCTAGTAATCCAAATCATTAAATCTGAACTAGAATAGTAATAAGTTCTCATCCAAAACATAAACTAGAATAAAAACATTTTACACTGGCACCATGGGGGACTTGAACCTGTTAAAACTGAAAGCTGATAACTGCTCCTGGACAACTTCATTTGTCTGCTGTCCGGCTGAATATAGGAGTCCACCAAACCAATAACACCATACCAAGAAAACTCCAATATGAAACTGCTGCAGTACATAAGCTATAAACACTTAGTTGCAGTTAACATGCAACTAAGAAATCATAATCCATCAAGTACAATTTCTGCAGTTAACATGCAAGTCGAAGAAAATAAAATCAAAATATATACATTAACGTATAATAATGGAATCATTTTGAAACTATTAACCCAACTTTATAAAACAACGTATTACGACAGTTGGTCAAATGTACAATGATTACTCTTCACCCACATCGAATCTAAAGTTTGGTCGATACAAAGATATTTTAAAGGAATATCCCTCGCCTTGCACATCCTAATCTCATGTCCTATTCTAAATCTAAAGTTGTAAGCCTCGTTTGGAGTCCACCTCGGTTCCTTCATGATGTTTATCCGGTGCAAAAAGAAATCTACGTATTTTGCAACATAAACGCCACAATCGTCTGAATTCCATTGTCTCGGCCTACTCACGCAGACTTTAACTTTCGGCTTTGATCTTGGCCACTTTGCTTTAGGATTTGCCATACGAAGCAACAAAGGAATTAACTCCACCTATAAACCATAAAACATTCATTTAATTCCCTAAACCTCATATGTTTGTATGACGGAATGAAAAATAAGTAATATATTAATGAACTCACCACAACACCAAAGTAGCTTTAGTATAATTGTGACAATGGCATTAAGGGTTTGTCATCATTAAGAGGATCAAAAAGCATTATTTTTCACTTGTTCACACTCCAAATAAATAGGCAGAAATGGTTGTTGCTTTCGTTGATGAATGGAACGAATATGTAATCATACTCATGAACTGGGGCACCAACTGGAAGATTGATGTAACTTGTTAAAAATTTGAGTGTTGTTGATTTGCTTACTCTGGCACTTGGTAAGTATTGGATGCCCAAACCCGCAAAGTACGTTGGCATGAAATAAAAGGTAGCCCATCGTTGGATTCCTTCACTCCTCATCCTAGCTTCTCTTTCACTCAACAACAAATATGCATCCAATACATGCGCCCATAACCAACCATTGGGTCTCAGACAGTTCACATTCTTAAACTCTAACTTGTATAGACCGCCTGGATGGATATGAGAAAAGTATGATGGGTCGGTAGTTGGACTAAACCAATAGAGATTTAACCAAGTGATTTTTTCAATCTTTAAATACTTGACCAGATGTGTGTGCTTTGTTCCCTCTCTCCTTCTAACCGGCAATTTCCTACTGTGTTGAGTAGGAGGAGCAAGGCTACCCTGAGTTTTTTGAGCCGTAGGCTAGGGTCCCGTCATGTCAATATCCATTTGTCCAACTTGGGGTTGTGTTGGATTTTGTTCGGCTGGAACCCCTTTGTAATCATTCATGAACGGCTAGTACAGTGTATTGAACCATGACTCGTACATGGTTCTTAACTCAGCTGGCAGATCAATTGACATAAACTTCACAAATATAGCTTTTGCAGTCTCAATCTAAAATTAAAACAAAAACAAAAATTATATTAGTAAAATAAGGACATCAAATTATAACACAGAAACATGTATAAAAATTATAACTTTAAAAACTTACAGTGTTTACAGCCACGTATTGGTCAATGAATACCCGTGGCTCGTAATCATCCCCTTGACGCCTAAAGGGTCGAGGATGGTGTATCCATCTCCGAGTAATTTGTCTATACCATGTCATGTAATCTTCGGTAGATATATGCTGCAAAACCTCCAACACTTGCCCTTCTAAACTCTCCATGTAGGCCTCCCACAACTTAATATAACTGGCCCTATGATTTTCATAATTTATTCTCTCAAACAATTTATGTTCCGTCCTCAACTCCACCATGTTTTCAGCATTAGATGGATATTGCGACGCCCCCAAAATAGGTCCATTCCACCCAACCAATTCTGAGTCGCCAAATACATGGTACAGAAACAACTACAACTTTATTAATACATTTGTCGTGCAAAATACGACAACACATATACTGTGAGTTTAAATACAAATATTGTCATCTAGACAGTATTCATACTCAATTAAGTACTCATTATACTTATTGATACACTATTTTACAAAATAGTGAGGACTACTAAAATAACTGTCTTGAACCATCATTCCACACCCCGACTAGTACTCGCTACATTCTCGCCTCCTGAGAAGAAAATTGGAACAACAAGGAAAAGGGTGAGCTCAACTAGCCCAGTAAAGAATATTATGACTAAGATAATATACAACAAATTATCGTTAGTCTTCAACAGGGAAAAATCTAATAGAATACAATAGACAACAAATTTTAAATCAATAACTGCAGCGGAAACAGCAAACCATTAGAAGAGTCAAGTAGAGAATGAGTTCTACTATCTTCTAAGATTTAAAAGTCCATCATCAATATTTTATCCCTGTAACAACAATCAATAACCATCTTTAATCAAATATTCATCTTTGCACTACAGGCCAAAGATATTCATTTGTATCACCAGTCGATCATGTTCATCTCAACACCTGTTCATCTTTGCACTACGGGCCAAAGATATTCATCAGAAATCATCAATCTTTGCACTACAGGCCAAAGATATTCAATTATATCATCATTTAGGACTGAGGATGATGAAAAATATTTTAAAGGAAACGAATCCAGTGAAACAAAATAATAAATATTAAGGATTCGTATTTCAGCTATTCCATGTCCAAAAATACCTCATAAATAATCATAGTGGAGTAAAATTCAAGAATGATCAAAACATGGATACAATCAAAGCTAGTACCCAAAATAGATATTTGGACGAAAAGAAGAAATTTTTATTTTTCGGTGAATAGTAACTCGTGAATAGTAATTCATGAATAGTAACCCCAACATGAAAAGTTCTAAATTTGATAAAAGTTCAGATCAATACTTCGGCATAATGATATTGAAGAAAATAATATCATTTAAGAAAAAATAACATCCCTTACCTCCGAAATACGGTACTTCTGACTGGAATACTAGATATAGTGCTGAAGGAAACTTGCACCGTATAGCAACACTCAAAGTATCAAATACTCACAAGAATACGCTCGATATAGAGAGAGAAAGAGAGAGAAACTTGTGTTTCTGGTGTGATTTTTAATTCTAACCTAAGCACCCTATTTATAGGAAAATGCTTAAAACACCAAAGCAGAAAATTGAATATAATAATATTATATTTACAAAATTGTCAAGCCCACCTAAGAAATCTGATTTCAGATCATGTATAACACATGTGAGCCACTCAATTGCAACAAAAAACGTTTTTCTTAAAAAAAACATTTTAAACTCCAAAAATCGATTATTTCGGAACTTCAGAACTTCGGAACTTCAATAATTCATAATAAATAACCCTTTTATCAGAAAATTCGAATCTTGCGAATTTTTATAGGAAATTCAATTCTCTACAACTTTGCAGAAGAAAGTTTTTCCAAATTCTAAACAGAAATTGACCGAAATTCACAAACGGGTGATTTTACAGTCAATAATAAATTTTCGGTCAAGAATTGTGTCCACCAACACACAAAACATGTGTTAATCATTTAATACCACAAAAATACTCTTCTTCCTCATATACTCATATATCCCACTTTTATTGTAAAAATATCACCATCAATATATTATTAAAATAATATATTTAAATGAATTATTTTATCAGAAAAAGATAAAATATTAATTTTTAACAATTGCCACATTAAATTTTTTTTTTTCCATCTATATCCACATAAAATCAATATTTTCCTCATCATATAAATCAATAATTAATTATACACAAATAATATTACAGAATCACAGTACTGGTAACCAGGCCGTTCCTAGGAAAGAGGGGGCTTTCCAATAAGGATCTCTTCCTTACTGGCGCGCAATTAGATGACCAAACCTCTCCTTAGACAGAACTTTCTAGACATTGCCAATAATGTTATCTAATAATATTATTCAGATAATATGAATTATTGCTCGGATAATAGAAAATATTGTGTAGTGACAATTATTAAAACAACAGTAATATAAAATATCAACGCATCAATTATTGAATCAATAAAATAAAATACTGAACAGTAATTACTGTAACAATTATTGAGTAATGCCTTCTTACGTAAAAATCAATAATTGGTGCAATACCGTGAGCTACTGTGCAACAACGCGTATTACTGTGTTTTAACCACTGGGTATTCCAACAGTGTTAACGGTAACAACTACGTCGTTATTTATAAACAACTTACTCTTATCGTTTTCTTCATCCAATCGCTTTCCGTTATGGGGCCCACAAAAGACTGCGTCGTCGTACGAATATTCTCCGATAGTAAGAATATTCCACGACCAAGCGAATATTCTACGACAATAATGAATATTTTATAACCACTTGTGTATTTCGAAAAAAAAATTCATATATCACCCTTAACTTTAACATTTATCAATTTAACCATTTACTAAATAGTAATTATAAGAAAAATTGAATACTTTTATTTCATAAAATTCGGGGTCTTACAATCTCCCCTCCTTATGAAATTTCGTCCTCGAAATTTACGTACCTGGTGTTTCGAAAAGATGAGGATACCTCGCTTTCATTTCCGTTTCCAACTCCCAGGTCATTTCCTCAATAGCATGGTTTCTCCACAAAATTTTAACTTGTGGTAAGACCTTCGTGCGTAGGACATGCTCCTTCCTATCCAAGATCTTGATAGGTACCTCTTCGTACGTTAAGTCTTCAGCTATCTCGTTTGGTTCTAACTCAATAACGTGGTTCGGGTCGTCCACATATTTACGTAACATCGATACGTAAATAACGTTATGAACACGTGACATACTTAGCGTTAAGGCTAGTCTATATGCCACAGTTCCTACTCGATCGAGGATTTCAAATAAATTGAAGGCTTGAGCTTTCTTCTCTTCATCGACTCTTACTTCTAGAATAACACATTCTTGCACCTTCTTTTTTATATTCATCAGCTCCAGGTCTGTAGCTTGAGTGGCTTTAACGTTATCGATTAAAGTCGATTTTACTCGTATATCATCACGTGGGTCCCTAGAGTCATTAACTCTATCTCTATCATTTATAAATTATACAGAATAGGTCTTTGTGTTCAACAATATCGCACTCGTACTCGCATATGATCAATGCGTCAGCTACAACGTTTACTTTTCTAGGATAGTATTGGATGGTGTGATCGAAATCTTTCAACAGCTCGAGCCAACGTCGGTGTCGCATGTTGAATTCTTGGAAGCTCTTCTCGCATTCCTCGGTCCATTCGAAGTTTGTATCTTTTCGAGTCAGCTGAGTTAATGGAGTAGCGATTCGAGAAAATCCTTTTACGAATCTCCGATAATAACTAGAAAGCTACGTATTTCGATTACTGACTTAGGTTGCTCTCAACTGTGACTCATATCTCAATCTTGGATAGCACGTCACAATGACACCTATCAGTTTACTACCACACGAATATGGTATCCCCTACGGAGAGTCTGGCTTCAGTGCATTCCACAAAGGAAGTCACCAGATAGAGGCTCGGTTATCAACTTCTATAGTTGGGTTTTTAACTCCTGAAGTTCAATAGGAGCCATTCGATATGAGATTTTAGAAATGGGTTTTGTACCGGGTTCAAAGTCGATACAAAATTCAATATCACGCTTTGGGAGTAAGCCAAGAAATTCTTCAGGAAATACGTTAGGAAACAAACAACAGAAATATCACTCAAATCTGACGTGTTTTTGTTCAAGTCCATGACATGGGCTAAGAAAGCTTGACATCCGTTTTTCAATAAACGAATGACTTTACGGCTTGATATGAAAGAGTTTGACTTCAATGGTTTGGTTGCTTGAATTTGAATAACAGGTTGCTTAGGAATATGAAAACTAACAACCTTACGAAAGCAATCAATTTTGGCATGATGAGTAGTTAACCAATCAATTTCTAAAATCACATCAAAAGCAAGTATCTTTAAAGAGATAAGATCAACAGGTAATGTGATGGTGCTAACTTAGATCAAACAAGATTTATAAACAGTGGATGTGATGAAAGTTTCCCCTAACAGAGTTTCAACAGATAAGTCAAAGTCTAATTTCTCCGGAGTCAAGTTTAAACGTTGAGCACAAGCAGGAGAAATAAATGAATGGGTAGAACCGGTATCTAATAAGGTATATACTTCGCAAAAATTTATAATTAACTAACCCGTACTAACTTCGTTCGGGTTCCTCGCATTCTGACCAGTCACGAAAAACGCTCTTCCAGGAACCGTTGACTTTGACTTTTATGGGACAACTTTTTGAGTCACCACCCCCGTTGGACTTGGTTTCGCTACAGTGCAATCTCGAGCGATATGTCCTTCCTTTCCATAGTTATAATATATGACCGGTGGTCGCTCTCCTCCCTTGGAACCAGTTGCTGCTGGTGCTGACGTCTTCGTATTATCATTGTTGAATCTCCTCTTTTTAAAATCTCCTCCCGACTCGCTTCTTCTATATTCATGGCCACGATTACCACCAAAGTGGTTGTCGTTCTTGTCCGTATTCTTCTTTCTCCACTGGTTATCGTTGTTCTGATGACTGCTGTCACCGGTATTGTAAGACCCCGAATTTTATGAAATAAAAGTATTCAATTTTTCTTATAATTACTATTCAGTAAATGGTTAAATTGATAAAAATTTAAAGTTATGAGTGAAATATGATTTTTTTTCAAAATAAGCAAGTGGTTATAAAATAATCATTGTTGTCGGGGAATATTCGTTTGGTCGTGGAATATTCTTTCTGTCGGGGAATATTCGTACGACGGCGCAGCCATTTGTGGGCCCCATAACAGAATAACTGTCGGGTGAAGAAAACGACAAATTTGAGTTTTTACAAATAACGGCGTAGTTGTTACCATTAACACTGTTGGAATACCCGGTGGTTAAAATACAGTAATACGCGTTATTGCACAGTAGCACACGGTATTGCATAGTATTTTTGAAATTATTGATTCTTACGTAAGAAGGCACTACTCAATAATTGTTACAGTAATTACTGTTCAATATTTTATTTTATTGATTCAATAATTGCTACGTTAAAATTTTGTATTATTATTGTTCAATAATTGTTACTGCACAGTATTTCCCATTATCAGATCAATAATTCATATTATTTGAATAGTATTATTAGATAGCATTATTGGCAATGTCTAGAAAGTTCTGTCTAAGGAGAGGTTTGGTCATCTAATTGCGCGCCAGTAAGGAGAAATCCTTATTGGAAAGCCCCCTCTTTCCTGGGAACGGCCTGGTTGTCATAAATGTGATTCTGTAATATTATTTGTGAATAATTAATTATTGATTCATATGATAAGAAAATATTTATTTTATGTGGATATAAATGAGGGATATATTTTTGTGGTTAAAAAATGAAGGAGTTAATGTTGAGATTTTTATCCGTATTTTTGTCGGAATGGAGGTATTAAAAATCAGGATTTTTGAGATATTTTGCGGGGGTTATAATTTTTAATCTGACCGTTGGATCGTGGTAATTTTTGGATATGTTATACATATATAAGTTGAGTATATGCCCACAAATTTTGAACCGTTAAAAATGAACGTATGATTTATTATGAATTTTACGAGATGACTGGTTCAGAAATTGTTGAATTTTCAGAGTTTATCATTTTGGTGGAAAATTTTAGAATTGGTGGGCCCCACTTGTGGTTGGTGAAGAAATGTGCTGAATTATATTTCAAATGTGGTGGGTGGGAATAGTAGCAGGTAAAGCCATCAGGTTGCAGGTCAAACCTACCAAAATTTTCCTATAAATAGAGGGCTAAGTTAGAATTGAAAATCACACCAGAAACATAAGCTTTCTCTCTTTCTCTCTCTATATTATGAAGCATATTTTGTGAGTATTTAGATACTTTGAGAGTTGCTATTCAGTGCAAGTTTCCTTCGGCTTTGCATACCGATCAGAAGTACTGCTCTTTTGAGGTAAGGGATAGTAATGGATTTTAAGGGTTGTTATGATTTTCAGTTTCGTAATTTTTCTGATCTTCAAAAATTATGGAAAAATTTGAAATGATATTTTGATGAGTTTTATTGATTGTGTCCAAAAATGGTGATTTTTGGATGTATAGATTAAGAGTTATGAATCTTACGGGAAAAGACTATTTTAAAAGTAACCGCTTATAATTCCTTGTGGTTAACTCCAAAATTGATGAAATTTTTATTGGGAGTACATGTATATGATAGAAGTATACTCTGTAAATTTCAGAATTTTTAGACAAAAGTACAATTTTTGATAAATGTCTAAATATTCGGCTATTTTGGCCATATGAAAAATAGTAAATGACTTTTAAAAATTCTGAGAAAAATATATGTTCACTATGGGACTATATTATGCTAAATTCCAAAAAAGAAATATTTTTGGAACGGATTTGGTATTTTTCATGAAAATAGTCTAGTTATGAGAAAATGAATTAAATATGTTATGTGAAGTAAGAAAATTGGAAAATAGGATTTTATGGCTTGAGAATCCTATATATGAGGTATATGCAGATTTTTGATGAGGGTTTTGGTTATTGATGATGAAATCTTAAGAGTTGGCGTTTTATGATGATTAAATGCATTAATTAGTAAAGTGTAAACAATTTAAATAAATTGTTTATAAGCTTAAGAATATTATTCTTTCAATATCATTATACCGAAATATTGGTATGTATATTATTGTGGAATTTCTACCTTTTTCATGTCGGGGTTACTATTCGTGAGTTACTATTCATGAGTTACTATTCACGAGTTACTATTCATGAGTTACTATTCACGAGTTACTATTCACGACAAAATTGGTTTCTTTTTCTAACCAAATTATAGTTGATTTATGAATATTGCTCTTGAAATTAAATCCATATTTTGATCATATTGTTTTTATTATCATATATAACATTTTTATAACCTTGATGTTGAAATTCTCTTTCGCTTGAGTGTAAAGATGGGTAGATTTTTGGTATGATCATGACTATGGGTTACCTTTGGCTAGTAGTGCAAAGTTGAATTGTTGACTGATATGATCATGACCATTGAATTTATAATTGAATATCTTTAGCTTAAGTGCAAATGTGAATTGATCAACATGGTTATAATTATTGTTTATATAAATTCTGAAATGATTATATATTTCTTTGAGATATTAATATATTTGGCCTGTAGTGCAAATATGAACTGTTGATGAATATATTTGGCCTGTAGTGCAAATATGAACTGTTGATGAATATATTTGGCCGTTAGTGCAAATATGAACTGTTGAGGAATATCTTTGGCCTGTAGTGCAAAGATGAATTATTGATGAATATCTTTGGCCTGTAGTGCAAAGATGAATTATTGATGAATATCTTTGGCCTGTAGTACAAAGATGAATTGTTGATGAATATCTTTGGCCCGTAGTGCAAAGATGGCATGTTGTTGAATATCTTTGGCCAGTAGTGCAAAGATGAACAGATGTTGAGATGAACATGACCAACTGGTGATACAAATGAATATCTTTGGCCGTAGTGCAAAGATGAAGTTATTAGTATGATTATGAACAGAAAATGTGATTTGGTGTAACCATGATCTTTGATGTTTCAGGTAAAGATAGGTGATAAAAATTATCTTCGTCCTGGATGAGAAGAGGAATTTAGAACTACAGTTATGATTATGAGTTATTCATGTGATTGTGGACCAGAATTGTTGATTGATGTTACAGGGATAAAATATTGTTGGTGGATTTTTAACATGGAGAAGATAATAGACTTTATAGTCTATTTGACTCTTCTAATGGATTGCTCGTTCCGCTGCAACTATGGTTGAAATTTTTATCATTTACCATATGTTCTAAATCTCTGATTTATTATTGATGAAGGCTATTGATAATTTAATTATCTTTAGTCATGATATTCTCTACTGAGCTAGTTGCGCTCACCCTTTTGCTTCACAATTCCTTTCAGGTAGCAAGAGTGTAGCTGGGTCGAGCGAGGGTAACGGGAAAATAGAACGGTGGTCTCTAGCTGTGGATGTTCTCCCGAAACAGTATAGAAAAGGTCATTTAGTAGTTTTATTTGGTGAATCCAATAGGGTAAGGTGTACCCAATATTGGAAGGGTGTTTTGTCACTATCATACAAGATGTCTAATGACATACAACCTCGTGTCATCATAAGACAGGGTTGTGCTCATCCACTTGCTGAGTATATCTATGGGCACTACCTATATAATCTTGGTGTTTGTTTGAAGTATAATTCTCAATTAGAGACAGTGGAGATAATGATAAGTCAAGAGAAGACTCACCATTGGGAAGAATATGATAGTAATCTTCTCGTTTTTCTTTGGGGTCTATTGGGTCAACCAAGGATAATTCTGTGGCCATATGATATCTATCATAACCTAGATGTGTGGCCTCCCATGTACGAAGGTTTCCTTGAGCACTTCTCAAAGATTCTAATTTCTAAAACAGTTTTTGACTATACCTTTATGTAAGGTGTTAGGTGATGTCCACGATTGGAACATGAGTCACATTTGGTATATATTTGTATCCAAACTCACAGCATATGTGTTGTTGTATTTTCCACGACAATTGTTGTAATAAAGTTGTAGTTATTTTCTGTACCATGTATTTGACGACTCAGAATGGGTTGGATGGAATGGACCTATTTTGGGGTTGTCTCAGGTGGTATCAGAGCTTAGGGATATGATCTCTGGCGGAGATCGGGGAATACAACTAAGAGGGGAGAGATGAGTAAATCCTTCGCTAGTGTGTCCTACCTAAGCTTATTTGTTGGTCAGTCATAATATTGGGATATTATGTGATATGTTAATTTGTTTAATTAACCCTTGTTTTATGGCAATATTTGAGAATGGCAGCTGAGAATGCTAAAAATGGAGTGAATGAGACTGTGGGGATACCTCTAATCACTAACCGTGATAATGTGATGTCAGACGAAGAAGGAATTAGAGATATCCATGTGGTGAGTGAAGAATTGATAGTTACACCCGAGATAGTCGCAGAGGTAACAGCTGAGACTGAGGAAGAAGAGGAAGAAGAAGTACCAGAGGAGAGTTTATTAGAGGTATTATATGTTCAAAATGTAGAATTTCAAAATCGTATTCATGAGTTAGAAGAGCAGGCAGAAGAACGACAGGCGGTCGTGGAACAAAAGGATGCAATAATTCAAGCTTGTGTTACCCGATATGTGATGCTTGAACAGAAGCATTCTTTGGCAGAGTATAAGATGATAAAAATAGAATCTGAGATGAGAGAAGAAAAAACTGAACGAGTGAGAATAAGTGATGCATGGGCAAAAGCCGCACGACACGTGGATATTGTGGAAAGAGATGTTCGATCTAAGAAGGCTAAAATAGATGATATGAATTTCTCTTTTTGGAAAGCAATTGGGAGAACCCAACATCGAGTTTTGAATTACCCTGTACATAGCGGTCAACCTGAATCCGATATGGATCGAAGATTGATGATTCAGATCATGAATGAGGAGTACGAAGAGGCAGTTGAGGGAGGAATATGTCCTATAGAAATGTATATTCCAACGGTAATGATGACGCCAAATGCTACTCCAGACAAGTCAAAGCCGAGTAGTTCGAGGGATGGCAGTTGTCATGACTTCCCAACAAATGAGGAACCCAAATGAAGTTATCATGGGAGATGAGCAATGGAGAAATCATGATGATCTGAGAGATAGAATCTGAAATAGAAGCAAGGTATTCTCAACTCTTCGAAATACCAGGTACGTAAATTTCGGGGACGAAATTTCATAAGGAGGGGAGATTGTAAGACCCCGAATTTTATGAAATAAAAGTATTCAATTTTTCTTATAATTACTATTCAGTAAATGGTTAAATTGATAAAAATTTAAAGTTATGAGTGAAATATGATTTTTTTTTCAAAATAAGCAAGTGGTTATAAAATAATCATTATTGTCGGGGAATATTCGTTTGGTCGTGGAATATTCTTTCTTTCGGGGAATATTCGTACGACGGCGCAGCCATTTGTGGGCCCCATAACAGAATAACTGTCGGGTGAAGAAAACGACAAATTTGAGTTTTTACAAATAACGGCGTAGTTGTTACCGTTAACACTGTTGGAATACCCGGTGGTTAAAATACAGTAATACGCGTTATTGCACAGTAGCACACGGTATTGCATAGTATTTTTGAAATTATTGATTCTTACGTAAGAAGGCACTACTCAATAATTGTTACAGTAATTACTGTTCAATATTTTATTTTATTGATTCAATAATTGCTACGTTAAAATTTTGTATTATTGTTGTTCAATAATTGTTACTGCACAGTATGTAACGACCCCGAAATAGGTCCATTCCATCCAACCTATTCTGAGTCGCCAAATACATGGTACAGAAAACAACTACAACTTTATTACAACAATTGTCGTGCAAAATACAACAACACATATGCTGTGAGTTTGGATACAAATATATACCAAATGTGACTCATGTTCCAACCGTGGACATCACCTCACAATGACACCTTACATAAAGGTATATTCAAAAACTGTTTTAGAAATTAGAATATTTGGGAAGTGCTCAAGGAAACCTTCGTACATGGGAGGCCACGCGTCTAGGTTATGATAGATATCATATGGCTACAGAATTATCCTTGGTTGACCCAATAGACCCCAAAGAAAAACGAGAAGATTACTATCATATTCTTCCCAATGGTGAGTCTTCTCTTGACTTATCATTATCTCCACTGTCTCTAATTGAGAATTATACTTCAAACAAACACCAAGATTATATAGGTAGTGCCCATAGATATACTCAGCAAGTGGATGAGCACAACCCTGTCTTATGATGACACGAGGTTGTATGTCATTAGACATCTTGTATGATAGTGACAAAATACCCTTCCAACGTTGGGTTCGCCTCACCCTATTTTCTTCACCAAATATAACTACTAAATGATGGCCACCGTTCTATTCCTTTGTTACCCCCGCTCGACCCAGCTACACTCTTATTACCTGAAAGGAATTGTGAAGCAAAAGGGTGAGCACAACTAGCTCAGTAAAGAATATCATGACTAAAGATAAATAAATTATCAATAGTCTTCATCAATAATAAATCAGAGATTTAGAACATAAGGTAGATGATAAAAAATTTCAACCATAGTTGCAGCGGAACATGCAATCCATTAGAAGAGTCAAATAGACCATAAAGTCCATTATCTCTTCCATGTTAAAAATCCACCAACAATGTTTTATCCATGTAACATCACTCAATAGTTCCTTTCCACAATCATATGAATAACTCATAATCATAATTGTGACTCTAAATTTTTCTTCGCACCCAGGACGAATAATATTTTCATCACCTGTCTTTACCTGAAACATCAAAGATCATGGTTATACCAAATCACATTTCCTGTTCATAATCATACTAATAAATCCATCTTTGCACTACGGCCAAAGATATTCATTTGTATCACCAGTTGGTCATGTTTATCTCAACATCTGTTCATCTTTGCACTACTGGCCAAAGATATTCAACAACATGTCATCTTTGCACTACGGCCAAAGATATTCATCAACAATTCATCTTTGCACTACAGGCCAAAGATATTCTTCAACAGTTCATATTTGCACTACGGCCAAATATATTCATCAACAGTTCATATTTGCACTACAGGCCAAATATATTAATATCTCAAAGAAATATATAATCATTTCAGAATTTATATAAACAATAATTATAACCATGTTAATCAATTCACCTTTGCACTTAAGCTAAAGATATTCACTTATAAATTCAATGGTCATGATCATACCAGTCAACAATTCAACTTTGCACTACTGGCCAAAGAGAACCCATAGTCATGATCATACCAATAATTTACCCATCTTTACACTCAAGCGAAAGAGAATTTCAACATCAAGGTTATAAAAATATTATATATGATAATAAAAACAATATGATCAACATATAGATTTAATCTCAAGAGTAATATTCATAAATCAACTATAATTTGGTTAGAAAAAGAAACCAATTTTGTCGTGAATAGTAACTCGTGAATAGTAACTCGTGAATAGTAACCCTGACATGAAAAAGATAGAAATTCCACAATAATATACATACCAATATTTCGGTATAATGATATTGAAAGAATAATATTCTTAAGCTTATAAACAATTTATTTAAATTGTTTACACTTTACTAATTAATGCATTTAATCATCATAAAATGCCAACTCTTAAGATTTCATCATCAATAACCAAAACCCTCATCAAAAATCTGCATATACCTCATATATAGGATTCTCAAGCCATAAAATCCTATTTTTCAATTTTCTTACTTCACATAACATATTTAATTCATTTTCTCATAACTAGACTATTTTCATGAAAAATACCAAATCCGTTCCAAAAATATTTCTTTTCTGGAATTTACCATAATATAGTCCCATAGTGAACATATATTTTTCTCAAAATTTTTAAAAGTCATTTACTATTTTTCATATGGCCAAAATAGCCGAATATTTAGACATTTATCAAAAATTGTACTTTCGTCTAAAAATTCTGAAATTTACAGAGTATACTTCTATCATATACATGTACTCCCAATAAAAATTTTATCAATTTTGGAGTTAACCACAAGGAATTATAAGCTATTACTTCTAAAATAGTCTTTTCTCATAAAATTCATAACTCTCAATCTATACATCCAAAAATCACCATTTTTGGACACAATCAAGAAAACTCATCAAAATATTATTTCAAATTTTTCCAGAATTTTTGAAGATCAGAAAAATTACGAAACTGAAAATCATAACAACCCTTAAAATTCCTTAATATCCATTACTATCCCTTACTATCCCTTACCTCAAAAGAGCAGTACTTCTGATCGGTATATCGTTTATGAAATAAAAGTATTCAATTTTTCTTATAATTACTATTCAGTAAATGGTTAAATTGATAAAAATTTAAAGTTATGAGTGAAATATTATTTTTTTTCAAAATAAGCAAGTGGTTATAAAATAATCATTGTTGTCGGGGAATATTCGTTTGGTCGTGGAATATTCTTTCTGTCGGGGAATATTCGTACGACGGCGCAGCCATTTGTGGGCCCCATAACAGAATAACTGTCGGGTGAAGAAAACGACAAATTTGAGTTTTTACAAATAACGGCGTAGTTGTTACCGTTAACACTGTTGGAATACCCGGTGGTTAAAATACAGTAATACGCGTTATTGCACAGTAGCACACGGTATTGCATAGTATTTTTGAAATTATTGATTCTTACGTAAGAAGGCACTACTCAATAATTGTTACAGTAATTACTGTTCAATATTTTATTTTATTGATTCAATAATTGCTACGTTAAAATTTTGTATTATTGTTGTTCAATAATTGTTACTGCACAGTATTTCCCATTATCAGATCAATAATTCATATTATTTGAATAGTATTATTAGATAGCATTATTGGCAATGTCTAGAAAGTTCTGTCTAAGGAGAGGTTTGGTCATCTAATTGCGCGCCAGTAAGGAGAAATCCTTATTGGAAAGCCCCCTCTTTCCTGGGAACGGCCTGGTTGTCATAAATGTGATTCTGTAATATTATTTGTGAATAATTAATTATTGATTCATATGATAAGAAAATATTTATTTTATGTGGATATAAATGAGGGATATATTTTTGTGGTTAAAAAATGAAGGAGTTAATGTTGAGATTTTTATCCGTATTTTTGTCGGAATGGAGGTATTAAAAATCAGGATTTTTGAGATATTTTGCGGGGGTTATAATTTTTAATCTGACCGTTGGATCGTGGTAATTTTTGGATATGTTATACATATATAAGTTGAGTATATGCCCACAAATTTTGAACCGTTAAAAATGAACGTATGATTTATTATGAATTTTACGAGATGACTGGTTCAGAAATTGTTGAATTTTCGGAGTTTATCATTTTGGTGGAAAATTTTAGAATTGGTGGGCCCCACTTGTGGTTGGTGAAGAAATGTGCTGAATTATATTTCAAATATGGTGGGTGGGAATAGTAGCAGGTAAAGCCATCAGGTTGCAGGTCAAACCTACCAAAATTTTTCTATAAATAGAGGGCTAAGTTAGAATTGAAAATCACACCAGAAACATAAGCTTTCTCTCTTTCTCTCTCTATATTATGAAGCATATTTTGTGAGTATTTAGATACTTTGAGAGTTGCTATTCAGTGCAAGTTTCCTTCGGCTTTGCATACCGATCAGAAGTACTGCTCTTTTGAGGTAAGGGATAGTAATGGATTTTAAGGGTTGTTATGATTTTCAGTTTCGTAATTTTTCTGATCTTCAAAAATTATGGAAAAATTTGAAATGATATTTTGATGAGTTTTATTGATTGTGTCCAAAAATGGTGATTTTTGGATGTATAGATTAAGAGTTATGAATCTTACGGGAAAAGACTATTTTAAAAGTAACCGCTTATAATTCCTTGTGGTTAACTCCAAAATTGATGAAATTTTTATTGGGAGTACATGTATATGATAGAAGTATACTCTGTAAATTTCAGAATTTTTAGACAAAAGTACAATTTTTGATAAATGTCTAAATATTCGGCTATTTTGGCCATATGAAAAATAGTAAATGACTTTTAAAAATTCTGAGAAAAATATATGTTCACTATGGGACTATATTATGCTAAATTCCAAAAAAGAAATATTTTTGGAACGGATTTGGTATTTTTCATGAAAATAGTCTAGTTATGAGAAAATGAATTAAATATGTTATGTGAAGTAAGAAAATTGGAAAATAGGATTTTATGGCTTGAGAATCCTATATATGAGGTATATGCAGATTTTTGATGAGGGTTTTGGTTATTGATGATGAAATCTTAAGAGTTGGCGTTTTATGATGATTAAATGCATTAATTAGTAAAGTGTAAACAATTTAAATAAATTGTTTATAAGCTTAAGAATATTATTCTTTCAATATCATTATACCGAAATATTGGTATGTATATTATTGTGGAATTTCTACCTTTTTCATGTCGGGGTTACTATTCGTGAGTTACTATTCATGAGTTACTATTCACGAGTTACTATTCATGAGTTACTATTCACGAGTTACTATTCACGACAAAATTGGTTTCTTTTTCTAACCAAATTATAGTTGATTTATGAATATTGCTCTTGAAATTAAATCCATATTTTGATCATATTGTTTTTATTATCATATATAACATTTTTATAACCTTGATGTTGAAATTCTCTTTCGCTTGAGTGTAAAGATGGGTAGATTTTTGGTATGATCATGACTATGGGTTACCTTTGGCTAGTAGTGCAAAGTTGAATTGTTGACTGATATGATCATGACCATTGAATTTATAATTGAATATCTTTAGCTTAAGTGCAAATGTGAATTGATCAACATGGTTATAATTATTGTTTATATAAATTCTGAAATGATTATATATTTCTTTGAGATATTAATATATTTGGCCTGTAGTGCAAATATGAACTGTTGATGAATATATTTGGCCTGTAGTGCAAATATGAACTGTTGATGAATATATTTGGCCGTTAGTGCAAATATGAACTGTTGAGGAATATCTTTGGCCTGTAGTGCAAAGATGAATTATTGATGAATATCTTTGGCCTGTAGTGCAAAGATGAATTATTGATGAATATCTTTGGCCTGTAGTACAAAGATGAATTGTTGATGAATATCTTTGGCCCGTAGTGCAAAGATGGCATGTTGTTGAATATCTTTGGCCAGTAGTGCAAAGATGAACAGATGTTGAGATGAACATGACCAACTGGTGATACAAATGAATATCTTTGGCCGTAGTGCAAAGATGAAGTTATTAGTATGATTATGAACAGAAAATGTGATTTGGTGTAACCATGATCTTTGATGTTTCAGGTAAAGATAGGTGATGAAAATTATCTTCGTCCTGGATGAGAAGAGGAATTTAGAACTACAGTTATGATTATGAGTTATTCATGTGATTGTGGACCAGAATTGTTGATTGATGTTACAGGGATAAAATATTGTTGGTGGATTTTTAACATGGAGAAGATAATAGACTTTATAGTCTATTTGACTCTTCTAATGGATTGCTTGTTCCGCTGCAACTATGGTTGAAATTTTTATCATTTACCATATGTTCTAAATCTCTGATTTATTATTGATGAAGGCTATTGATAATTTAATTATCTTTAGTCATGATATTCTCTACTGAGCTAGTTGCGCTCACCCTTTTGCTTCACAATTCCTTTCAGGTAGCAAGAGTGTAGCCGGGTCGAGCGAGGGTAACGGGAAAATAGAACGGTGGTCTCTAGCTGTGGATGTTCTCCCGAAACAGTATAGAAAAGGTCATTTAGTAGTTTTATTTGGTGAATCCAATAGGGTAAGGTGTACCCAATATTGGAAGGGTGTTTTGTCACTATCATACAAGATGTCTAATGACATACAACCTGTAAGACCCCGAATTTTATGAAATAAAAGTATTCAATTTTTCTATTCAGTAAATGGTTAAATTGATAAAATTTTAAAGTTATGGGTGAAATATGAATTTTTTTTTTCAAAATACACAAGTGGTTATAAAATATTCATTGTTGTCGGGGAATATTCGTTTGGTCGTGGAATATTCTTTCTGTAGGGGAATATTCGTACGACGGCGCAGCCATTTGTGGGCCCCATAACAGAATAACTGTCGGATGAAGATAACGACAAAAATTGAGTTTTTATAATTAACGGCGTAGTTGTTACCGTTAACACTGTTGGAATACCCGGTGGTTAAAATACAGTAATACGCGTTATTGCACAGTAGCACACGGTATTGCACAGTATTTTTGAAATTATTGATTCTTACGTAAGAAGGCACTACTCAATAATTGTTACAGTAATTACTGTTCAATATTTTATTTTATTGATTCAATAATTGTTGCGTTGATATTTTATATTATTGTTGTTTCAATAATTGTTGCGGCACAGTATTTCCCATTATCATATCAATAATTCATATTATTTGAATAGTATTATTAGATAGCATTATTGGCAATGTCTAGAAAGTTCTGTCTAAGGAGAGGTTTGGTCATCTAATTGCGCGCCAGTAAGGAGAAATTCTTATTGGAAAGCCCCCTCTTTCCTGGGAACGGCCTGGTTGTCATAAATGTGATTCTGTAATATTATTTGTGAATAATTAATTATTGATTCATATGATAAGAAAATATTTATTTTATGTGGATATAAATGAGGGATATATTTTTGTGGTTAAAAATGAAGGAGTTAATGTTGAGATTTTTATCCGTATTTTTGTCGGAATAGAGGTATTAAAAATCAGGGTTTTTGAGATATTTTGCGGGGGTTATAATTTTTAATCCGACCGTTGGATCGTGGTAATTTTTGGATATGTTATACATATATAAGTTGAGTATATGTCCACAAATTTTGAACCGTTAAAAATGAACGTATGATTTATTATGAATTTTACGAGATGGCTGGTTCAGAAATTGTTGAATTTTCGGAGTTTATCATTTTGGTGGAAAATTCTAGAATTGGTGGGCCCCACTTGTGGTTGGTGAAGAAATGTGCTGAATTATATTTCAAATGTGGTGGGTGGGAATAGTAGCAGGTAAAGCCATCAGGTTGCAGGTCAAACCTACCAAAATTTTCCTATAAATAGAGGGCTAAGTTAGAATTGAAAATCACACCAGAAACATAAGCTTTCTCTCTTTCTCTCTCTAGATTATTGAGTGTATTTTGTGAGTATTTAGATACTTGGTGAGTTGCTATTCATCAGTGCAAGTTTCCTTCAGCCTTATACCGATCAGAAGTACTGCTCTTTTGAGGTAAGGGATAGTAAGGGATAGTAAGGGATTTTAAGGGTTGTTATGATTTTCAGTTTCGTAATTTTTCTGAACTTCAAAAATTCTGGAAAAATTTGAAATGATAATTTGATGAGTTTTCTTGATTGTGTCCAAAAATGGTGATTTTTGGATGTATAGATTGAGAGTTATGAATTTTATGAGAAAAGACTATTTTAAAAGTAACAGCTTATAATTCCTTGTGGTTAACTCCAAAATTGATGAAATTTTTATTGGGAGTACATGTATATGATAGAAGTATACTCTGTAAATTTCAGAATTTTTAGACAAAAGTACAATTTTTGATAAATGTCTAAATATTCGGCTATTTTGGCCATATGAAAAATAGTAAATGACTTTTAAAAATTTTGAGAAAAATATATGTTCACTATGGGACTATATTATGCTAAATCCCAGAAAAGAAATATTTTTGGAACTGATTTGGTATTTTTCATAAAAATGGTCTAGTTATGAGTAAATGAATTAAATATGTTTTGTGAAGAAAGAAAATTGGAAAATAGGATTTTATGGCTTGAGAATCCTATATGAGGTATATGCAGATTTTTTATGAGGGTTTTGGTTATTGATGATGAAATTGTAAGAGTTGGCATTTTATGATGATTAAATGCATTAATTAGTAAAGTGTAAACAATTAAAATAAATTGTTTATAAATTTAAGTAATGTTATTCTTTCAATATCATTATACCGAAATATTGGTATGGATTTTATTGTGAAATTTCCATCTTTTGTGTCGGGGTTACTATTCATGAGTTACTATTCACGATTTACTATTCATGAGTTACGAATATTACTCTTGAGATTAAAACTATATGTTGATCATATTATTTTTATCATCATATATAACATTTTTATAACCCTGATGTTGAAATTCTCTTTCACTGGAGTGTAAAGATGGGTAGATTATTGGTATGATCATGACTAGGGTTCTCTTTGGCCTGTAGTGCAAAGTTGAATTGTGACTGGTATGATCATGACCATTAAATTTATAATTGAATATCTTAAGCTTAAGTGCAAAGGTGAATTGATCAACATGGTTATAATTATTGTTTATATAAATTCTGAAATGATTATATATTTCTTTGAGATATGAATATATTTGGCCTGTAGTGCAAATATGAACTGTTGAGGAATATCTTTGGCCTGTAGTGCAAAGATGAAATATTGATGAATATCTTTGGCCTATAGTGCAAAGATGAAATATTGATGAATATCTTTGGCCTGTAGTGCAAAGATGAATTGTTGATGAATATCTTTGGCCCGTAGTGCAAAGATGACATGTTGTTGAATATCTTTGGCCAGTAGTGCAAAGATGAACAGATGTTGAGATGAACATGACCAACTGGTGATACAAATGAATATCTTTGGCCGTGGTGCAAAGATGAAGTTATTAGTATGATTATGAGCAGAAACTGTGATTTGGTATAACCATGATCTTTGATATTTCAGGTAAAGACAGGTGATGAAAATATTCTTCGTCTGGGTGCGAAGAAAAATTTAGAGTCACAATTATGATTATGAGTTATTCATATGATTGTGGAAAGGAACTGTTGAGTGATGTTACAGGGATAAAACATTGTTGGTGAATTTTTTAACATGGAGAAGATAATAGACTTTATAGTCTATTTGACTCTTCTAATGGATTGCTCGTTCCGCTGCAACTATGGTTGAAATTTTTATCATTTACCATATGTTCTAAATCTCTGATTTATTGTTGATGAAGGCTATTGATAATTGAATTATCTTTAGTCATGATATTCTTTACTGAGCTAGTTGTGCTCACTCTTTTGCTTCACAATTCCTTTCAGGTAATAAGAGTGTAGCTGGGTCGAGCGGGGGTAACAAGGGAATAGAACGGTGGTCATCATTTAGTAGTTATATTTGGTGAAGAAAATAGGGTGAGGCGAACCCAACGTTGGAAGGGTGTTTTGTCACTATCATACAAGATGTCTAATGACATACAACCTCGTGTCATCATAAGACAGGGTTGTGCTCATCCACTTGCTGAGTATATATATGGGCACTACCTATATAATCCTGGTGTTTGTTTGAAGTATAATTCTCAATTAGAGACAGTGGAGATAATGATAAGTCAAGAGAAGACTCACCATTGGGAAGAATATGATAGTAATCTTCTCATTTTCTTTGGGGTCTATTGGGTCAACCAAGGATAATTCTGTGGCCATATGATATCTATCATAACCTAGATGCGTGGCCTCCCATGTACGAAGGTTTCCTTGAGCACGTCCCAAAGATTCTAAATTCTAAAACAGTTTTTGACTATACCTTTATGTAAGGTGTTATTGTGAGGTGATGTCCACGGTTGGAACATGAGTCACATTTGGTATATATTTGTATCCAAACTCACAGCATATGTGTTGTTGTATTTTGCACGACAATTGTTGTAATAAAGTTGTAGTTATTTTCTGTACCATGTATTTGACGACTCAGAATGGGTTGGGTGGAATGAACCTATTTTGGGGTCGTTACAGTTGGTATCAGAGCTTAGGGATATGATCTCTGGCGGAGATCGGGGAATATAACTAGGAGGGGAGAGATGAGTAAATCCTTCGCTAGTGTGTCCTACCTAAGCTTATTTGTTGGTCAGTCATAATATCGAGATATTATGTGATATGTTAATTTGTTAAATTAACCCTTGTTTTGAAGCTGTATTCTAGAAAGATATCTGAAATACAGGAGATGAGCAATGGAGAAATCATGATGATAAGGAAGATGGAATCTGAAATGAAAGCAAGGTATTCTCAACTCTTTGAAATACCAGGTACGTAAATTTCGGGGACGAAATTTCATAAGGAGGGGAGATTGTAAGACCCCGAATTTTATGAAATAAAAGTATTCAATTTTTCTATTCAGTAAATGGTTAAATTGATAAAATTTTAAAGTTATGGGTGAAATATGAATTTTTTTTTTCAAAATACACAAGTGGTTATAAAATATTCATTGTTGTCGGGGAATATTCGTTTGGTCGTGGAATATTCTTTCTGTAGGGGAATATTCGTACGACGGCGCAGCCATTTGTGGGCCCCATAACAGAATAACTGTCGGATGAAGATAACGACAAAAATTGAGTTTTTATAATTAACGGCGTAGTTGTTACCGTTAACACTGTTGGAATACCCGGTGGTTAAAATACAGTAATACGCGTTATTGCACAGTAGCACACGGTATTGCACAGTATTTTTGAAATTATTGATTCTTACGTAAGAAGGCACTACTCAATAATTGTTACAGTAATTACTGTTCAATATTTTATTTTATTGATTCAATAATTATTGCGTTGATATTTTATATTATTGTTGTTTCAATAATTGTTGCGGCACAGTATTTCCCATTATCATATCAATAATTCATATTATTTGAATAGTATTATTAGATAGCATTATTGGCAATGTCTAGAAAGTTCTGTCTAAGGAGAGGTTTGGTCATCTAATTGCGCGCCAGTAAGGAGAAATCCTTATTGGAAAGCCCCCTCTTTCCTGGGAACGGCCTGGTTGTCATAAATGTGATTCTGTAATATTATTTGTGAATAATTAATTATTGATTCATATGATAAGAAAATATTTATTTTATGTGGATATAAATGAGGGATATATTTTTGTGGTTAAAAAATGAAGGAGTTAATGTTGAGATTTTTATCCGTATTTTTGTCGGAATGGAGGTATTAAAAATCAGGATTTTTGAGATATTTTGCGGGGGTTATAATTTTTAATCTGACCGTTGGATCGTGGTAATTTTTGGATATGTTATACATATATAAGTTGAGTATATGCCCACAAATTTTGAACCGTTAAAAATGAACGTATGATTTATTATGAATTTTACGAGATGACTGGTTCAGAAATTGTTGAATTTTCGGAGTTTATCATTTTGGTGGAAAATTCTAGAATTGGTGGGCCCCACTTGTGGTTGGTGAAGAAATGTACTGAATTATATTTCAAATGTGGTGGGTGGGAATAGTAGCAGGTAAAGCCATCAGGTTGCAGGTCAAACCTACCAAAATTTTCCTATAAATAGAGGGCTAAGTTAGAATTGAAAATCACACCAGAAACATAAGCTTTCTCTCTTTCTCTCTCTAGATTATTGAGTGTATTTTGTGAGTATTTAGATACTTGGTGAGTTGCTATTCATCAGTGCAAGTTTCCTTCAGCCTTATACCGATCAGAAGTACTGCTCTTTTGAGGTAAGGGATAGTAAGGGATAGTAAGGGATTTTAAGGGTTGTTATGATTTTCAGTTTCGTAATTTTTCTGAACTTCAAAAATTCTGGAAAAATTTGAAATGATAATTTGATGAGTTTTCTTGATTGTGTCCAAAAATGGTGATTTTTGGATGTATAGATTGAGAGTTATGAATTTTATGAGAAAAGACTATTTTAAAAGTAACAGCTTATAATTCCTTGTGGTTAACTCCAAAATTGATGAAATTTTTATTGGGAGTACATGTATATGATAGAAGTATACTCTGTAAATTTCAGAATTTTTAGACAAAAGTACAATTTTTGATAAATGTCTAAATATTCGGCTATTTTGGCCATATGAAAAATAGTAAATGACTTTTAAAAATTTGAGAAAAATATATGTTCACTATGGGACTATATTATGCTAAATCCCAGAAAAGAAATATTTTTGGAACTGATTTGGTATTTTTCATAAAAATGGTCTAGTTATGAGTAAATGAATTAAATATGTTTTGTGAAGAAAGAAAATTGGAAAATAGGATTTTATGGCTTGAGAATCCTATATGAGGTATATGCAGATTTTTTATGAGGGTTTTGGTTATTGATGATGAAATTGTAAGAGTTGGCATTTTATGATGATTAAATGCATTAATTAGTAAAGTGTAAACAATTAAAATAAATTGTTTATAAATTTAAGTAATGTTATTCTTTCAATATCATTATACCGAAATATTGGTATGGATTTTATTGTGAAATTTCCATCTTTTGTGTCGGGGTTACTATTCATGAGTTACTATTCACGATTTACTATTCATGAGTTACGAATATTACTCTTGAGATTAAAACTATATGTTGATCATATTATTTTTATCATCATATATAACATTTTTATAACCCTGATGTTGAAATTCTCTTTCACTGGAGTGTAAAGATGGGTAGATTATTGGTATGATCATGACTAGGGTTCTCTTTGGCCTGTAGTGCAAAGTTGAATTGTGACTGGTATGATCATGACCATTAAATTTATAATTGAATATCTTAAGCTTAAGTGCAAAGGTGAATTGATCAACATGGTTATAATTATTGTTTATATAAATTCTGAAATGATTATATATTTCTTTGAGATATGAATATATTTGGCCTGTAGTGCAAATATGAACTGTTGAGGAATATCTTTGGCCTGTAGTGCAAAGATGAAATATTGATGAATATCTTTGGCCTATAGTGCAAAGATGAAATATTGATGAATATCTTTGGCCTGTAGTGCAAAGATGAATTGTTGATGAATATCTTTGGCCCGTAGTGCAAAGATGACATGTTGTTGAATATCTTTGGCCAGTAGTGCAAAGATGAACAGATGTTGAGATGAACATGACCAACTGGTGATACAAATGAATATCTTTGGCCGTGGTGCAAAGATGAAGTTATTAGTATGATTATGAGCAGAAACTGTGATTTGGTATAACCATGATCTTTGATATTTCAGGTAAAGACAGGTGATGAAAATATTCTTCGTCTTGGGTGCGAAGAAAAATTTAGAGTCACAATTATGATTATGAGTTATTCATATGATTGTGGAAAGGAACTGTTGAGTGATGTTACAGGGATAAAACATTGTTGGTGAATTTTTAACATGGAGAAGATAATAGACTTTATAGTCTATTTGACTCTTCTAATGGATTGCTCGTTCCGCTGCAACTATGGTTGAAATTTTTATCATTTACCATATGTTCTAAATCTCTGATTTATTGTTGATGAAGGCTATTGATAATTAAATTATCTTTAGTCATGATATTCTTTACTGAGCTAGTTGTGCTCACCCTTTTGCTTCACAATTCCTTTCAGGTAATAAGAGTGTAGCTGGGTCGAGCGGGGGTAACAAGGGAATAGAACGGTGGTCATCATTTAGTAGTTATATTTGGTGAAGAAAATAGGGTGAGGCGAACCCAACGTTGGAAGGGTGTTTTGTCACTATCATACAAGATGTCTAATGACATACAACCTCGTGTCATCATAAGACAGGGTTGTGCTCATCCACTTGCTGAGTATATATATGGGCACTACCTATATAATCTTGGTATTTGTTTGAAGTATAATTCTCAATTAGAGACAGTGGAGATAATGATAAGTCAAGAGAAGACTCACCATTGGGAAGAATATGATAGTAATCTTCTCATTTTTCTTTGGGGTCTATTGGGTCAACCAAGGATAATTCTGTGGCCATATGATATCTATCATAACCTAGATGCGTGGCCTCCCATGTACGAAGGTTTCCTTGAGCACTTCTCAAAGATTCTAATTTCTAAAACAGTTTTTGACTATACCTTTATGTAAGGTGTTAGGTGATGTCCACGATTGGAATATGAGTCACATTTGGTATATATTTGTATCCAAACTCACAGCATATGTGTTGTTGTATTTTCCACGACAATTGTTGTAATAAAGTTGTAGTTATTTTCTGTACCATGTATTTGACGACTCAGAATGGGTTGGATGGAATGGACCTATTTTGGGGTTGTCACAGGTATAATCCTGGTTGTGGTCCCTCGATTGATCATACTTTCTATCTCGCTCTAATAATTGAGCCCTGTTGACAACATCTGAATAGAGAGAAAATTTATGAGAAATGAGATATTGACGTATGCCGGGTTTCAAACCTCTCAGAAACATCCGCGTCATACGTTCCTCATTCTCTACCAAATGAGGTGCAAACCTGGACAACTCTGCAAATTTCGCCTCGTATTGGGACACCGTCATGTTATTCTGCTCCAGTCTAATAAACTCTGCCTCCTTCATATGACGAATACTTTCAGGAAAGTACTTGTCATTGAATAGTTTCTGAAATGTCTCCCAAGACATGTTGAGTGCGGCTGGATGGGTACGCTTCACAGACTCCCACCAGTAGTCTGCCTCGCCACGGAACATAAAGGTGGCGAATGGAACCTTCTGTTCCTCCGCACATCCCAAGACATCGAATATCTTGGTAATTTGCTTGACCCACGTCTCCGCCTTAATCGGATCCGGCTTTCCCCAGAATTCTGGTGGTCCCAACTCTTTGAACTGCTTGGCTGTGACAAGCCGTGCATTGCTATCATTTCCACCCGTATTTTGTACACGAGTCTCCCTCGTCTGGTTTTGCATGAACTGAAAAAAACTCCTAAACATCCCGTCGTTCATCGTCTGCTCAGTGGTGTTGTTTACAGGAGGAACATTGCCAGCCTATTGCACGTTCTCCTCGTTGGTGAGCAAAGGTGTCTTCACGGTCTCATTTACTCCACTGTTAACATTCTCAATCGACATTCTCAAATACTGCCATAAACAAGGGTTAATTTAACAAATTGACAAATCACATAATATCCCTATATTATGACCGACCAACAGATAAGCTTAGGTAGGACATACTACCGAAGGATTTACTCGTCTCTCCCCTCCTAGTTCTATTCCCCGATCTCCTCCAGAGATCATATCCCTAAGCTCTGATACCAACTGTGACGCCCCCAAAATAGGTCCATTCCACCCAACCCATTCTGAGTCGCCAAATACATGGTACAGAAACAACTACAACTTTATTAATACATTTGTCGTGCAAAATACGACAACACATATACTGTGAGTTTAAATACAAATATTGTCATCTAGACAGTATTCATACTCAATTAAGTACTCATTATACTTATTGATACACTATTTTACAAAATAGTGAGGACTACTAAAATAACTGTCTTGAACCATCATTCCACACCCCGACTAGTACTCGCTACATTCTCGCCTCCTGAGAAGAAAATTGGAACAACAAAGAAAAGGGTGAGCTCAACTAGCCCAGTAAAGAATATTATGACTAAGATAATATACAACAAATTATCGTTAGTCTTCAACAGGGAAAAATCTAATAGAATACAATAGACAACAAATTTTAAATCAATAACTGCAGCGGAAACAACAAACCATTAGAAGAGTCAAGTAGAGAATGAGTTCTACTATCTTCTAAGATTTAAAAGCCCATTATCAATATTTTATACCTGTAACAACAATCAATAACCATCTTTAATCAAATATTCATCTTTGCACTACAGGCCAAAGATATTCATTTGTATCACCAGTCGATCATGTTCATCTCAACACCAGTTCATCTTTGCACTACGGGCCAAAGATATTCATCAGAAATTATCAATCTTTGCACTACAGGCCAAAGATATTCAATTATATCATCATTTAGGACTGAGGATGATGAAAAATATTTTAAAGGAAACGAATCCAGTGAAACAAAATAATAAATATTAAGGATTCGTATTTCAGCTATTCCATGTCCAAAAAATACCTCATAAATAATCATAGTGGAGTAAAATTCAAGAATGATCAAAACATGGATACAATCAAAGCTAGTACCCAAAATAGATATTTGGACGAAAAGAAGAAATTTTCATTTTTCGGTGAATAGTAACTCGTGAATACTAACTCGTGAATAGTAACTCATGAATAGTAATTCATGAATAGTAACCCCAACATGAAAAGTTTCAAATTTGATAAAAAGTTCAGATCAATACTTCGGCATAATGATATTGAAGAAAATAATATCATTTAAGAAGAAATAACATCCCTTACCTCGGAAATACGGTACTTCTGACTGGAATACTAGATATAGTGCTGAAGGAAACTTGCACCGTATAGCAACACTCAAAGTATCAAATACTCACAAGAATACGCTCGATATAGAGAGAGAAAGAGAGAGAAACTTGTGTTTCTGGTGTGATTTTCAATTCTAACCTAAGCACCCTATTTATAGGAAAATGCTTAGAACACCAAAGCAGAAAATTGAATATAATAATATTATATTTACAAAATTGTCAAGCCCACCTAAGAAATCTGATTTCAGATCATGTATAACACATGTGAGCCACTCAATTGCAACAAAAAACGTTTTTCTTAAAAAAAACATTTTAAACTCCAAAAATCAATTATTTCGGAACTTCGAAACTTTAATAATTCATAATAAATAGCACTTTTTATAGAAAATTCGAATCTCGCGAATTTTATAGGAAATTCAATTCTCTACAACTTTGCAGAAGAAAGTTTTTCCAAATTCTAAATAAAAATTGACCGAAATTCACAAACGGACGATTTTACAGTCAATAATAAATTTTCGGTCAAGAATTGTGTCCACCAACACACAAAACATGTGTTAATCATTTAATGCCACAAAAATACTCTTCTTTCTCATATACTCATATATCCCACTTTCATTGTAAAAATATCACTATCAATATATTATTAAAATAATATATTTAAATGAATTATTTTATCAGAAAAAGATAAAATATTAATTTTTAACAATTGTCACATTAAAAAAATTTTTCCATCTATATCCACATAAAATCAATATTTTCCTCATCATATAAATTAATAATTAATTATACACAAATAATATTACAGAATCACAGTACTGACAACCAGGCCGTTCCCAGGAAAGAGGGGGCTTTCCAATTAGGATCTCTTCCTTACTGGCGCGCAATTAGATGACCAAACCTCTCCTTAGACAGAACTTTCTACACATTGCCAATAATGTTATCTAATAATATTATTCAGATAATATGAATTATTGCTCCGATAATAGAAAATATTGTGTAGTGACAATTATTAAAACAACAGTAATATAAAATATCAACGCAGCAATTATTGAATCAATAAAATAAAATACTGAACAGTAATTACTGTAACAATTATTGAGTAATGCCTTCTTACGTAAAAATCAATAATTGGTGCAATACCGTGAGCTACTGTGCAAGAACGCGTATTACTGTGTTTTAACCACCGGGTATTCCAACAGTGTTAACGGTAACAACTACGCCGTTATTTATAAACAACTTACTCTTGTCGTTTTCTTCATCCAATCGTTTTCCGTTATGGGGCCCATAAAAGACTGCGCCGTCGTACGAATATTCTCCGATAGTAAGAATATTCCACGACCAAGCGAATATTCCACGACAACAATGAATATTTTATAAGCACTTGTGTATTTCGAAAAAAAAATTCATATATCACCTTAACTTTAACATTTATCAATTTAACCATTTACTAAATAGTAATTATAAGAAAAATTGAATACTTTTATTTCATAAAATTCGGGGTCTTACAGATATGACTGCAGATATCCAAACTGCCTCATAAATCTGTCAGGCATTTGAAACTCAACAATGTCGTAATGAATCAAAGGTAAACGAGCGGCTCCACCTAACCTTGCCTCAAAAAAGTCCCAACCCAAACGTATGTCAAATATCTGATATGGACGCCACACCCAATCTGTTTCCAACATGTCATCAATCTCTCCTCGGTAAAACACAAGATGGTGATGTGGATTTTTGCGGTGTTGATATTGTTTTGAATTTGGATCAAAAGAAGAGTATGCCCATGATAGTGCCCTAGGTATCAACTTCTTGGAATTAGGCCTAGGGGTAGGACGACAATGTTGACCCTTTCGTGAGCCCACATCATAAGCAAGGTTGCACATCCTGCAAATTTTTTCGTTGTTTTCCGAGTAGCCTCATGCAAACCCCTATACAAATGCCCTAAAACTGCTGCCCCCCAAGCATATATAATAATGTCTTCCAATCTTTCCAATAACAATATATACTTAGGATGCATAATATTTTTACTCTTCGTAGGAAACAAAATAGCCCCAAACAAATACAACAGGTATGTATTAGTGTGTCTTACCACATCATCTAAAGTAGCATCTTTAGGTAATTGTCCATATCTATGTCTTAACCAAGGCAAACTTATGCCCCCCCTTTTATTGCACTGTTCCCAATCCTCTACTGATACTTGTTTCCAAAAAACCCTTACAAATAATCTTTTGGGTTGTTCTAGTTCTCCGCAAGTCAAGGTTTTCCTAATATGGGCAATCCTAATATAAATCCAATATCCTCTAAAGTAATTCCAACCTCTCTACATTTTTAAGTGAAACGTATTTGTTTCACTCCTCCAACGCTCAACAAAAGCAGATACAAGAGATGCATCAATCCTTGACACTACATCTTGATGACAAAATATACCGAAACCTAACTGTTCCAGTAGATATTCTTGCTGTTTAGTCAAGTTCCATTCAATTAATTTTGCAGACATCTGACAAATTTCTAACACACCCCTATCCTACAAGTTAAACAGGAGATACATACATAAATTGTCAAAATATGAAAGTTTTTTACAAAATTTTAAGAAAAATTAGATATATGGGACAATAAACTTACAATATTTTGCCATAAGTCAGAAGATACATGATTTTCTTGGTCCCATAAGATAACAGGATCGAAAGGTCCTGGATTTATATCCATATCGATCCTAAAAATTCAACACAATGTCAAGTATTAAACAATTTAAAAAAAATCCATTAAAGTTGACCCTTCTTGTAACGACCCAAAATAGATCCATTCCACTCAACCCATTCTGAGTCGCCAAATGCATGGTACAAAAAAAACTACAACTTTATTACAACAATTGTCGTGCAAAATACAACAACACATATGCTGTGAGTTTGGATACAAATATATACCAAATGTGACTCATGTTCCAACCGTGGACATCACCTCACAATAACACCTTACATAAAGGTATAATCAAAAACTGTTTTAGAAATTAGAATCTTTGGGAAGTGCTCAAGGAAACCTTCGTACATGGGAGGCCACGCATCTAGGTTATGATAGATATCATATGACCACAGAATTATCCTTGGTTGACCAATAGACCCCAAAGAAAAACGAGAAGATTACTATCATATTCTTCCCAATGGTGAGTCTTCTCTTGACTTATCATTATCTCCACTGTCTCTAATTGAGAATTATACTTCAAACAAACACCAAGACTATATAGGTAGTGCCCATAGATATACTCAGTAAGTGGATGAGCACAACCCTGTCTTATGATGACACGAGGTTGTATGTCATTAGACATCTTGTATGATAGTAACAAAAACACCTTCCAACGTTGGGATCGCCTCACCCTATTTTCTTCACCAAATATAACTACTAAATGATGACCACCGTTCTATTCCCTTGTTACCCCCGCTCGACCCAGCTACACTCTTATTACCTGAAAGGAATTGTGAAGCAAAAGGGTGAGCACAACTAGCTCATTAAAGAATATCATGACTAAAGATAATTCAATTATCAATAGCCTTCATCAACAATAAATCAGAGATTTAGAACATATGGTAAATGATAAAAATTTCAACCATAGTTGCAGCGGAACGAGCAATCCATTAGAAGAGTCAAATAGACTATAAAGTCTATTATCTTCTCCATGTTAAAAATCCACCAACAATGTTTTATCCCTGTAACATCAATCAACAATTCTGGTCCACAATCATATGAATAACTCATAATCATAACTGTAGTTCTAAATTCCTCTTCTCATCCAGGACGATGATAATTTTTATCACCTATCTTTACCTGAAACATCAAGATCATGGTTACACCAAATCACATTTCCTGTTCATAATCATACTAATAACTTCATCTTTGCACTACGTCCAAAGATATTCATTTGTATCACCAGTTGGTCATGTTTATCTCAACATTGTTCATCTTTGCACTACTGGCCAAAGATATTCAACAACATGTCATCTTTGCACTACGGGCCAAAGATATTCATCAACAATTCATCTTTGCACTACAGGCCAAAGATATTCATCAATATTTCATCTTTGCACTACAGGCCAAAGATATTAATATCTCAAAGAAATATATAATCATTTCAGAATTTATATAAACAATAATTATAACCATGTTGATCAATTCACCTTTGCACTTAAGCTAAAGATATTCACTTATAAATTCAATGGTCATGATCATACCAGTCACAATTCAACTTTGCACTACAGGCCAAAGAGAACCCTAGTCATGATCATACCAATAATCTACCCATCTTTACACTCTAGTGAAAGAGAATTTCAACATCAGGGTTATAAAAATATTATATATGATGATAAAAATAATATGATCAACATATAGTTTTAATCTCAAGAGTAATATTCGTAATTCATGAATAGTAAATCGTGAATAGTAACTCATAAATAGTAACCCGACACAAAAGATAGAAATTCCACAATAAAATCCATACCAATATTTCGGTATAATGATATTGAAAGAATAATATTACTTAAATTTATAAACAATTTATTTTAATTGTTTACATTTTACTAATTAATGCATTTAATCATCATAAAATGCCAACTCTTACAATTTCATCATCAATAACCAAAACCCTCATCAAAAATCTGCATATAACTCATATAGGATTCTCAAGCCATAAAATCCTATTTTCTAATTTTCTTTCTTCACAAAAAACATATTTAATTCATTTACTCATAACTAGACCATTTTTATGAAAAATACCAAATCAGTTCCAAAAATATTTCTTTTCTGGGATTTAGCATAATATAGTCACATAGTGAACATATATTTTTCTCAGAATTTTTAAAAGTCATTTACTATTTTCATATGGCCAAAATAACCGAATATTTAGACATTTATCAAAAATTGTACTTTTGTCTAAAAATTCTGAAATTTACAGAGTATACTTCTATCATATACATGTACTCCCAATAAAATTTCATCAATTTTGGAGTTAACCACAAGAAATTATAAGCAGTTACTTTTAAAATAGTCTTTTCTCATAAAATTCATAACTCTCAATCTATACATCCAAAAATCACCATTTTTGGACACAATCAATAAAACTCATCAAAATATCATTTCAAATTTTTCCAGAATTTTGAAGTTCAGAAAAATTACGAAACTGAAAAACATAACAACCCTTAAAATCCCTTACTATCCCTTACTATCCCTTACCTCAAAAGAGCAGTACTTCTGATCGGTATAAGGCTGAAGAAAACTTGTACTGATGAATAGCAACTCACCAAGTATCTAAATACTCATAAAATACACTCAATAATCTAGAGAGAGAAAGAGAGAAAGCTTATGTTTCTGGTGTGATTTTCAATTCTAACTTAGCCCTCTATTTATAGGAAAATTTTGGTAGATTTGATCTGCAACTTGATGGCTTTACCTGCTACAATTCTCACCCACCACATTTAAAATATAATTCAGCACATTTCTTCACCAACCACAAGTGGGGCCCACCAATTCTAGAATTTTCCACCAAAAAATGATTTATAACCTGATTTCCGAATCAGCCACCTCTTAAAATTCATAACAAATCATACGTTCATTTTTAACGGTTCAAAATTTATGGACATATACTCAACTTATATATGTATAACATATCCAAAAATTACCACGATCCAACGGTCGGATTAAAAATTATAACCCCCGCAAAATATCTCAAAAACCCTAATTTTTAATACCTCCATTCCAACAAAAATACTGATAAAAACCTCAACATTAACTCCTTCATTTTTAACCACAAAAATATATCCCTCGTTTATATCCACATAAAATAAATATTTCCTTATCATATGAATCAATAATTAATTATTCACAAATAATATTACAGAATCACATTTATGACAACCAGGCCGTTCCTAGGAAAGAGGGGCTTTCCAATAAGAATTTCTCCTTAGTGGCGCGCAATTAGATAACCAAACCTCTCCTTAGACAGAACTTTCTAGACATTGCCAATAATGCTATCTAATAATATTATTCAAATAATATGAACTATTGATCTGATAATGGAGATGATGTGCATCAACAATTATTGAAACAACAATAATATAAAATATCAACGCAGCAATTATTGAATCAATAACATAAAATATTAAACAGTAATTACTGTGACAATTATTCAGTAGTGCCTTCTTACGTAAGAATCAATAATTTCAAAAATACTGTGTAATACCGTGTGCTACTGTGCAATAACGCGTATTACTGTATTTTAACCACCGGGTATTCCAACAGTGTTAACGGTAATAACTACGTCGTTATTTGTAAAAACTCAAATTTGTCGTTTTCTTCACCCGACAGTTATTCTGTTATGGGACCCACAAATGGCTGCGCCGTCGTACGAATATTTCCCGACAGAAAGAATATTCCACGACTAAACGAATATTCCCCGACAACAATGATTATTTTATAACCACTTGCTTATTTTGAAAAAAAATCATATTTCACTCATAACTTTAAACTTTTATCAATTTAACCATTTACTGAATAGTAATTATAAAAAAAATTGAATACTTTTATTTCATAAAATTCGGGGTCTTACAATCTCCCTCCTTATGAAATTTCGTCCTCGAAATTTACGTACCTGGTATTTCAAAGAATTGAGAATACCTTCCTTTCATTTTAGATTCCATCTTCCCTGCCATCATAATTTCTCCATTGCTCATCTCCTGTATTTCAAATATCATTCTAGAATACAGCTTCAAAACAAGGGTTAATTTAACAAATTAACATATCACATAATATCCCGATATTATGAGTGACCAACAAATAAGCTTAGGTAGGACACACTAGCGAAGGATTTACTCATCTCTCCCTCCTAGTTATATTCCCGATCTCCGCCAGAGATCATATCCCTAAGCTCTGATACCAAATGTAACGACCCCAAAATAGGTCCATTCCACTCAACCCATTCTGAGTCGCAAATGCATGGTACAGAAAAAAACTACAACTTTATTACAACAATTGTCGTGCAAAATACAACAACACATATGCTGTGAGTTTGGATACAAATATATACCAAATGTGACTCATGTTCCAACCGTGGACATCACCTCACAATAACACCTTACATAAAGGTATAGTCAAAAACTGTTTTTAGAAATTAGAATCTTTGGGAAGTGCTCAAGGAAACCTTCGTACATGGGAGGCCACGCATCTAGGTTATGATAGATATCATATGACCACAGAATTATCCTTGGTTGACCCAATAGACCCCAAAAAAAACGAGAAGATTACTATCATATTCTTCCCAATGGTGAGTCTTCTCTTGACTTATCATTATCTCCACTGTCTCTAATTGAGAATTATACTTCAAACAAACACCAAGACTATATAGGTAGTGCCCATAGATATACTCAGCAAGTGGATGAGCACAACCCTGTCTTATGATGACACGAGGTTGTATGTCATTAGACATCTTGTATGATAGTAACAAAACACTTTCCAACGTTGGGTTCGCCTCACCCTATTTTCTTCACCAATATAACTACTAAATGATGACCACCGTTCTATTCCCTTGTTACCCCCGCTCGACCCCAGCTACACTCTTATTACCTGAAAGGAATTGTGAAGCAAAAGGGTGAGCACAACTAGCTCAGTAAAGAATATCATGACTAAAGATAATTCAATTATCAATAGCCTTCATCAACAATAAATCAGAGATTTAGAACATATGGTAAATGATAAAAATTTCAACCATAGTTGCAGCGGAACGAGCAATCCATTAGAAGAGTCAAATAGACTATAAAGTCTATTATCTTCTCCATGTTAAAAATCTACCAACAATGTTTTATCCCTGTAACATCAATCAACAATTCTGGTCACAATCATATGAATAACTCATAATCATAACTGTAGTTCTAAATTCTCTTCTCATCCAGGACGATGATAATTTTTATCACCTATCTTTACCTGAAACATCAAAGATCATGGTTTACACCAAATCACATTTCCTGTTCATAATCATACTAATTACTTCATCTTTGCACTACGTCCAAAGATATTCATTTGTATCACCAGTTGGTCATGTTTTATCTCACATCTGTTCATCTTTGCACTACTGGCCAAAGATATTCAACAACATGTCATCTTTGCACTACGGGCCAAAGATATTCATCAACAATTCATCTTTGCACTATAGGCCAAAGATATTCATCAATATTTCATCTTTGCACTACAGGCCAAAGATATTAATATCTCAAAGAAATATATAATCATTTCAGAATTTATATAAACAATAATTATAACCATGTTGATCAATTCACCTTTGCACTTAAGCTAAAGATATTCACTTATAAATTCAATGGTCATGATCATACCAGTCACAATTCAACTTTGCACTACAGGCCAAAGAGAACCCTAGTCATGATCATACCAATAATCTACCCATCTTTACACTCTAGTGAAAGAGAATTTCAACATCAGGGTTATAAAAATGTTATATATGATGATAAAAATAATATGATCAACATATAGTTTTAATCTCAAGAGTAATATTCGTAATTCATGAATAGTAAATCGTGAATAGTAACTCATAAATAGTAACCCGACACAAAAGATAGAAATTCCACAATAAAATCCATACCAATATTTCGGTATAATGATATTGAAAGAATAACATTACTTAAATTTATAAACAATTTATTTTAATTATTTACACTTTACTAATTAATGCATTTAATCATCATAAAATGCCAACTCTTACAATTTCATCATCAATAATCAAAACCCTCATCAAAAATCTGCATATACCTCATATAGGATTCTCAAGCCATAAAATTCTATTTTCTAATTTTTTTTCTTCACAAAAATATTTAATTCATTTACTCATAACTAGACCATTTTTATGAAAAATACCAAATCAATTCCAAAAATATTTCTTTTCTGGGATTTAGCATAATATAGTCCCATAGTGAACATATATATTTTTCTAGAATTTTTAAAAGTCATTTACTATTTTTCATATGGCCAAAATAGCCGAATATTTAGACATTTATCAAAAATTTTACTTTTGTCTAAAAATCTGAAATTTACAGAGTATACTTCTATCATATACATGTACTCCCAATAAAAATTTTATCAATTTTGGAGTTAACCACAAGAAATTATAAGCAGTTACTTTTAAAATAGTCTTTTCTCATAAAATTCATAACTCTCAATCTATACATCCAAAAATCACCATTTTTGGACACAATCAATAAAACTCATCAAAATATCATTTCAAATTTTTCCAGAATTTTTAAAGTTCAGAAAAATTACGAAACTGAAAAAACATAACAACCCTTAAAATCCCTTACTATCCCTTACTATCCCTTACTATCCCTTACCTCAAAAGAGCAGTACTTCTGATCGGTATAAAGCTGAAGGAAACTTGTACTGATGAATAGCAACTCACCAAGTATCTAAATACTCATAAAATACACTCAATAATCTAGGGAGAGAAGAGAGAAAGCTTATGTTTTGGTGTGATTTTCAATTCTAACTTAGCCTCTATTTATAGGAAAATTTTGGTAGGTTTGACCTGCAACCTGATGGCTTTACCTGCTACTATTCTCACCCACCACATTTAAAATATAATTCAGCACATTTCTTCACCAACCACAAGTGGGGCCCACCAATTCTAGAATTTTCCACCAAAAATGATTTATAACCTGATTTCCGAATCAGCCACCTCTTAAAATTCATAACAAATCATACGTTCATTTTTAACGGTTCAAAATTTATGGACATATACTCAACTTATATATGTATAACATATCCAAAAATTACCACGATCCAACGGTCGGATTAAAATATTATAACCCCGCAAAATATCTCAAAAACCCTAATTTTTAATACCTCCATTCCAACAAAAATACTGATAAAAAACCTCAACATTAACTCCTTCATTTTTAACCACAAAAATATATCCCTCGTTTATATCCACATAAAATAAATATTTCCTTATCATATGAATCAATAATTAATTATTCACAAATAATATTACAGAATCACATTTATGACAACCAGGCCGTTCCAGGAAAGAGGGGGCTTTCTAATAAGAATTTCTCCTTAGTGGTGCGCAATTAGATAACCAAACCTCTCCTTAGACAGAACTTTCTAGACATTGCCAATAATGCTATCTAATAATATTATTCAAATAATATGAATTATTGATCTGATAATGGAGATGATGTGCATCAACAATTATTGAAACAACAATAATATAAAATATCAACGCAGCAATTATTGAATCAATAACATTAAATATTGAACAGTAATTACTGTGACAATTATTCAGTAGTGCCTTCTTACGTAAGAATCAATAATTTTAAAAATACTGTGCAATACCGTGTGCTACTGTGCAATAACGCGTATTACTGTATTTTAACCACCGGGTATTCCAACAGTGTTAACGGTAATAACTACGCCGTTATTTATAAAAACTCAAATTTGTCATTTTCTTCACCGACAGTTATTCTGTTATGGGACCCACAAATGGCTGCGCCGTCGTACGAATATTTCCCGACAGAAAGAATATTCCACGACCAAACGATATTCCCCGACAACAATGATTATTTTATAACCACTTGCTTATTTTGAAAAAAAATCATATTTCACTCATAACTTTAAACTTTTATCAATTTAACCATTTACTGAATAGTAATTATAAGAAAAATTGAATACTTTTATTTCATAAAATTTGGGGTCTTACACTTCTCTTTTTAGTATAGAGTATAGAAATATTGCTTTCAAAGCATGTCTCAGAGTGGGGAGCTATAACCATGTGAGTCTTAAGATTCTGTATAGAAAATATTTAGTCACATTTGGTGTCAAAAGAAAGGACTAAAATGCACATGCTTGTTATAAGAGGGAATGTATGCAACTCTTTGAGGTGGTAGCGAGTTCAGGTCTGTATTGACGGTGTTTACACTATGCTGAAATCTCTTGTATTTTTGATGTGGTTGGTTGAAACTAATATACTAAATCCTTAAATATACTAAGTTAAACAAGAAAGTTAGTGAACAAACTCATGAGCTGACAGTCGACATAAAAATTTATGTGCATGAACTATACCAATTACTATCTCAATTCCACTAAAAGAGTCTAATTTTCAAGTAAAATAGTGAAAAAGTATAATCAGAGATTAGGTTGACACGCTCATCCCCGTCCAAACTAGCTAGCTACTTTTTTATAAAAACAGGATTAAACTAGGGTTCAAAAAATTAATGGAGAACAACAACATAAATCTCAGATTTTGGAGATTAACCAACAACCTTACCTGCGAATTCGACCCCAATAGTTGATTTGCAGATGACGTCTTCTAGGGTTCTATCGTTCTCCCCGAAATCGCCGAAAGAGAGATAACAGGATTTGATTTGCAGATTAGTTTTCAAGGGTTCGTTCGGTTTCCCAAAATCGCCCATAGGTCGCGAAAGAGAGAAAAGCGGATTTGATTTGCAGATGGGTTTTCTAGGGTTCTATCGTCGAGAAATCGCCGAGAGGCGGATTGTTTTTGGATGGTGGTTTTCTAGGGTTCTATCGCCGAGAGATCGCCGAGAGGGAGATCGTATTCGGACATACTAGTGAACGAACTGATAAGTCTGAATTCTAAATGGGGGGCATAAGTGTCCGGAATTTGATTAACCCAGTCCGCTAGTATTACTAGCGGACGGTGAATTGGAACTTCTAATCGCAGCCTTTCATCAAAGTAACGGACAGTTTAGAGCCTATATGCCACTTTTTATCCCATAGCATATAGATGTATGGATCACTCTCCATCCATATATATATATATATATATATATATATATATATATATATATATATACGGTCCGGATCAAGTGCATACCATTTATCTTACTCACCCGTGCTTACCCTCCTTTAGGCAACGGTTTCGGTCATACAACCGTCGTCTATATTTTTAGCGACGGACAACATTATAGCGTCGCTAAAAGTATAGACGACGGTTGTATGACCGAAATCGTCGCCTAAAGGGGGTTAAGCACGGGTGAGTAAGATAAGGGGTATGCACTTGATCCTTGCTAACGTGGGCCTATATGTCAGATAACCATTTAAAAATAATTTTTTTTATATATACCAACCGCTACAGTTTGTAGCGGCTTGGTCATTCTTTTTTTTATAATGTGGGCCCATTTTTGAGAACTAAAATGATAAAAATAGAATTTATTTTATATATATACCAACGCTACAGCTTGTAGCGGCTTGGTCATAAATTATTTTTTTTGTGCCATCTGTTATACCACTTTGTTGGTAATAATGTTATTACTTGTCTTTTTATTACTAATACTAATATTAATTAAACGAGAATTAAAAAGGCAAAAAAAAGGCAATTAATATTACAATATTATCTTTCTATCTCTCAATTTTCTTTCAACGAAAGACATTAAAAAAAAAAAAACCAAACCGCTACATCTTGTAGCGGTTGGCAATAGTGTTATTATTTGTCTTTTTATTACTAATACTAATATAGTAATATTAATTAAATGAGAATTAAAAAGGCAATTAATATTAGTATTAGTAATAAAAAGGTAATTAATATTAGTATTACTAATAAGCAGACAATCAATATCAATAATAGTAATAAAAAGGCAATTAATATTAGTAAAAGTAATAAAAAGGCAATTAATATTAATACTAAAAAGGCAATTACTAATATTAATATGAAAAAGGCAATTAATATTAGTATTAGTAAATAAAAAGGCAATTAATATTAGTAATAAAAAGTCAATTACTAATATTATTACTAAAAATGCAATTACTAATATTACTAAAAGGCAATTAATATTAGTATTAGTAATAAAAGGTAATTAATATTAGTATAAAAAGGCAAGTAATAACACTATTACCAACAGCTACAAGATATAGTGGCTTGATGCTTTTTTTTGAATGACTTCCGTTGTAAGAAAATTGAGAGATAGAAAGATAATATTGTAATATTAATTGCCTATTTTTGCCATTTTAATTCTCATTTAATTAATATTAGTATTAGTAATAAAAAGGCAAGTAATAACACTATTACCAACAAAGTGGGACAACAGCAACAGATGACATAAAAAATTTTTATGACAAAGCCGCTACAAACTGTAGCGATTGGTATATAAAAATAAATTTTATTTTTATCATTTTATTTCTCAAAAATGAGCCCACGTTATAAAAAAATATGACCAAGCCACTACAAACTGTAGCGGTTGGTATATATAAAAAAATCATTTTTTAAATGGCTATCTGATAATATGGGTCAACGTTAACAAGTTAATTTAACTTTTATTAAAATAGAAATTACTACAACATGTAGCGGCTTGGTATTATTATTTTCAATCTCAATCTTCTATTTAATTGATTTATAACAGACAACTTAATAATTAAAATAGTGATTTGGGCAATCGGTTGCCATATATTAGTGTGTATATATATATGTGTGTGTGTACGCGCGCGCATTTCTCCCTAATCTTATTGAAATAAAGTACAGTTCCTAAGTCGGCTGGAAAAGTCAAGAATATAATATGTATAAACATACGTTTACAGATCTTCACATATTTTGATGAAGCATCCACAATCAGTCTACCACCACCAGATCGCCCATGAATTATTTTTTTTAATTTGTTTACAGAAATATAATAGACAGAGGTCCTCCTTAAATTAATTAAATTAATCTTGAAGCTCATGCATGTAGAGATTCTTGAGAACGTGACATGCACGTGAAAAATTAAAAGAATTATTATCGGGTATTGATGAACAATCAGATTTAGCATTAGAAATCGATATTTTTACATAAAAAATTAATATTTTTATATAATCTATCTTACATAAATAGTAAACAGGTTTCACTTATATATAAGAGAGACTCATATAAAAATATTATTTTAATATGTAAAAATATCAATTTCCTTAACATTATTATAAGACCCAATTCAAACTCGTATTTATTTTATGATATAATCATATTTGAATCAGATTTGACATCTCCATAATTATGGTCATATTTGGATCGTAATAAAAATGATCCATAATTAAAATATAAAAATATCTCTATATAATTTTAAAAAATGATGGAATATTTGATCCATAATTATAATTATTTCAGACAACGTTCTATGCATCGTATTTCGAGACGTATTATACTGGTGATCGATTCGTCTATAATCTGTAGAATGGGGCATGGGGCAAATATATGAATCCTATACACAGTAGGCAATATATCAAAGAAATAAAAGATAAACAAAATTTATAATTATATTTAATTAATATTTTATTTTATTTTAAATTTTTTTTTTTTTTGCGATCTGAGTTTGAGGTTAGATCTCTCGTTTTTTCTTCGATATCTGAATTTGAAAACTTAATTTCTTCAACATTCTCTAGAATTGTTTCCAGGATTTGTAAGAAATTTTTTAAAAATAAATTACACGCAAATGTGCAAACACACATATATAAGAGAAAATTAATCTAAGACACGTTTTAGTCAAATTTAATTAAGATTATTTAGTAAAACGATATAATTTTGTATAAAAATTAAATTTTTTTTATATAAAATTCAAAAATAAAACAATTAACTCTAAAGGTAAAAAGTATGTCGTTTTACTCTAATTTTTTTAAAATAATTTTAGTTGATAATACATGCTTTAGATTATTTTTTCTCGTATATATAACCTTATATAAAACAATATAATCACCCCCTTGATAGTATTGGTTAAAATAATTCAATCATTCTAAAGATTTAAATTCATATCAAGTCTTTTTCTTTCAATAATTCAAATAACTCCAAATTAATATCAAGTCTTTTTCTTTTCAATAATTCAAATTTAAATTCTTTTTTCTTTCATTACATAACTCCAAAATTAATATCAAGTCTTTCCCAAATTGTATTCAATCATTCAAAAGATTACTATCAATCATTTTCAAAGTTGCTCTTACTCTTTCCCAAAATTGTTCTCAATCTTTCAAAATTTACACAATCTATCCTAAAATTATCCTCAATCTTTCCATATACTTGGGAGAAAGGTGATAACTGGAATCCATCCATCATGCCTTGGAGAAAGAAAAAACGTATTTAATATAAGCCACCATTCTTAAAAATTAATTCTACATAATTTTTTTCCGTAAATAAATGAAAATGCTCTACGTGGACATGAAAACTTTATAATTTCTCCTATTTATATTTTGACCCCATAAAAACAAAACATTGATGTCCAATGTTCAGTGAACGTTAATAATAATATTTATTTATTTTTGATTGATAGCAATCATTCCCTCTTTTGGATACATGATAAAAAGGAATAAAATTTAAATTGGGCCATAATCATAATGGAGGGAGGGAGGGAGGGAGGGACGGCCTAATCTATCAAATGCCAGTTGATTGGAAATGTAATTTTAGAATGTTTCTTTCTTTCAAAGTATTATAGGCGCATGTACAAAAACGGAGGAGGCAACAGCTCACCAATTCACGTTCTTCGGTCTTACTCAAATCTCGCATTGAACTAGTATTACGAACTATGTATGTATCTATCAATTCAGTACACTCAGACAGACAGATCTACAACACTTTCTACACTTGAATATAATTTCCAATTTCCAATTTCTCTCTCCTCGTGTATGTATAGACAACTTGTAAATTGATTTTTGCCTAATCCCAGTATTTTGTTCTTTCCATTTAAACTGCAATTCCAGAAATATGGTTTACTGTATATAACTACATTGTTATTGAATTATTCTCTCCATTTCTCAAAGGTACCCTGAAAATTTTATATAGGTTACTCAAATGGTATATGTGTTAATGTTTGTATGAGTTTTGTTCTGAAATCTGTTTGGACTCTATGGTTCCTGTTCCTGTATTTAATTTGCGTTTATTCTTATAATTTCATGATCATTTCAAAAGGGTTTCTGCGTTCTTTCCAAATCTTTCAGTCCATTAATCAATACACATATATATGAGTCTGTGCATATTTACATTCATAAATACATACATTTATTGACATTGATTTATTGCAAATTTCCTGAAATGAATTCTTCTTCTCTAGCTTTCGTTGAATAAGTTTGATTTGTCAAAAATGCATTTGAAATTCTGTGTGTATGTGTTTATGGTCCGAACTGGTGGTTTCAGTTTTTGTAATTGAAGGTACATAAGAGTTGTGGGGAAAACCTACCACCCCTTACATGTTTGCAAAAGATAGAAGCATAAATTAACAAAGGGAATTCAACAGTACAACCAGCAATTGGAAGTAATTTGCCAGATCAAGGAGCTCAATATATTGAAGGAGAATGAGAGGATCTGCACTCGTAGCCATTGCTGCAGCAATTGGCAACTTGTTGCAAGGATGGGACAATGCAACCATAGCTGGTATATATGTTTATATTTAGGCTAATGTTTTCAGATATTTGTGTTGTATTTTTTTTTGAATTTCAGTTTCACTATATATGAAATCCGGAAATCATGTCACCCACACATGTTGAATATCAGTCATACTCTATATCAACTCTTTGGAAACTCATTTGAGACTCCTAGCTTTATTCTTAAGTCACTAATAGGACTTTTGTGCTTTAGCATATCAATTTCAGATTTTTGGTCTAATTATATAGTGAGATCTACATTTCACTTTCTTGTTGTTTGAATATTGTTTTCTTTTAATTTTATCTTGTGCTTTCAACCCATAATGTGATAAATATAAATTTTCATGGCTACAAGATAATTATCCGATGATCTGTTGCAGGGGCTGTTCTTTACATTAAAAAGGAATTCAATTTGGAAACCCAACCAACTCTAGAAGGGCTAATTGTAGCGATGTCACTAATTGGAGCGACTGTTATTACAACATTCTCCGGACCGGTATCAGATTACCTTGGTCGGCGTCCCATGCTTATAATCTCATCTGTTTTGTATTTCCTTGGTGGTTTAGTGATGTTTTGGTCTCCCAATGTTTATGTTCTGCTTATGGCAAGGCTACTGGATGGATTTGGAATTGGTCTTGCGGTTACTCTTGTCCTGTCTATATATCTGAGACAGCCCCATCAGAGATACGGGGTCTGTTAATTACTCTTCCACAATTCACTGGGTGTGTTGGAATGTTTTTTTCATACTGCATGGTCTTTGGAATGTCATTGATGGACTCTCCTAGCTGGAGGTTGATGCTTGGGGTTCTCTCCATTCCTTCCATTGTTTATTTTATATTGGCAGTGTACTTTCTGCCTGAATCTCCAAGGTGGCTTGTGAGTAAAGGGCGGATGGAAGAGGCTAAGCAGGTTTTACAGATGTTGCGTGGCAGAGAAGATGTCTCAGGTTTGTTAATATGTTAATGTGCTGAGAATGTTTTCAACTATTGCTACAGTATTGTTCTCTCGACTACTTTCCACGGACACAGTTATGTTGTTAACCACTCACTGGATCCTCAATCAAATTCTGTGACAATATTCTTCTGAATAATTTCCTGTATTTAAAATTAACTTGGTGGAATTATTTAAAACTAAGGGAAGGTAAGCTGCTTGTTGATCCACCGGAGTTGCTTTCTGTTTAACAGTACAATTGGAATAAGATTGTGTAATTCTGTGTGTATCTTATGTGGCTGAATACAAATTCATAGTTCAGTTATTCTTTCCACAACAATCCAAAGCTACTCAAGTTCTCTATTGGGTGTTTTCTCCAACAGTGCCACTATTGCTCTTTATGAGAAATTTTTTTCTAGCTAGATGACAAAGAAAACTTAAAGGCTGATCCATCCGAGTTTTTTATTAGCTTTGACCAAAAACTTTTCCATCTTCCTCTCTGTTCCTGTAGTTTCCTACTTTAAGGACATCTGGACATACTTCAACGCTTGTGCAATTGAGAATCATTTGTATTGCTTTTTATAAGCATCACATATCAGTATAATGCACTATGATGTAATATTCATTTGATTTACTGCAAAATGATCCCCACTAATGTATATCTTTACATTTTCTAATCCTAAAACACGCACAACCTATCTCAAACTCATTGGTAACTGGTAGTGATAAGTAACTCCTTAGAGATCAAAAGTCAGTAATTATGGTTGTCGTCATCCTAGTAAATAACTGAACTTATTTTGGGGTCTGCTTACAGGTGAAATGGCTTTACTAGTTGAAGGCCTTGGAAGTGGAGGTGAAACAACTATAGAAGAGTACATAATTGGGCCGGATCACGAGCTCACAGACAACCAGGATCATGCTGTAGAGAAAAGATCAAATCAAGTTATATGGGGCTGAAGAGGGCCAGTCATGGATTGCTAAACCCGTTAGAGGCCAGAGTACACTTGGTATGGTCTCTCGTACTGGGAGCATGGCAACCCAGAGCATGTCTCTTATGGATCCTATGGTCACTCTCTTTGGTAGTGTTCATGAGAAGCTTCCAGAGATGGGAAGCATGCGAAGTATGCTTTTTTCAATGACTGGGCAGCATGTTTAACGCGGCAGAACATCATGTTAATGAACAATGGGATGAGGAAAGCCTTCAAAAGGATGGTGACCACCACATCTCTGATGCTTCTGACACAGAATCTGATGATAACATACAGAGCCCATTGCTGTCTCGTCAAGCAACTAATGCAGAAAAGGATGTAGGTCTACCTCCAAAAGCAGCTTAGATAATATACGACGTCATAGCAGCCTCTTCCAAGGAAATGCTGCGTGGTGAAGCAGTCAGCAGTGTGGGTATTGGTGGCGGCTGGCAGCTAGCATATAAATGGTCAGGGAAGAAGAGTGAAGATGGGAAAAAGGGGGAACTTAAAAGGATTTATTTACACCAGGAGAAACACCCCAGGATTCGGCGCGGTTCTGTCTTATCATTTTCTGGTGGTGATGTTCCTGCAGAAGGAGATGTAGTTCATGCATCTGCTCTTGTGAGTCGATCTATTCTTCGTTTAGACACTGTTCCTGGTCAGCACCCAGTGGGAGCTGCAATGGCTCAAGCCCCAAAATCTACTGGGGGAGGCCAAGTTGGGGGTGACCTTCTTGAACCAGGCGTGAAGCATGCATTGATCGTCGGAGTAGGCATTCAAATACTTCAGCAGGTATGGTGATAGTTCCTCTGCATTTCCCCATTGAATGTTAAACTTTAAGTTTAATATGGTAATAGTTCCTCTGCATTTCCCATTGAATGTTAAACTTTAAGTTTTATATGGTAACATCCAGCTCAAATATTTTCATAAGTTATTCTTGCAACGTGCATTTGTTCCTATTTCAAGGAAAACTTGCCATCCTATAATATAGAGATATTTTTTTTGAAAATCATGTGCCTGACTTGATTATTTTGAGACTGTTTTCTTTTTTGGTAAGTAATCACATGGAGGATTGTGAAGACTAACTTAATAATTATTTCATTGCCAACTAGATTCAATATTTCTTAGGTACTCACTTTGGACATCAAAGGACAATTATGAGAAAGTTATTTTCTTAATTAAAATCAATTCTCTTCATGACTGTAACTCAAGGCAGCTTCAAAGAGCATCATGTAAAAATTAGGAGGGTTTGGTCAATTTAATTTTCTTTTTATTGTTTTTGTTATTTTCATTTTTCATCTTGCAACTTATGCTTGTAATATTCCTTTCTTATTCATATTATTTTAAAATTTGTTTCAAGCTCCCTTTACATTTATACATGTAAAGAGTGAACACTACAGAAATTTCTATTATTCAAACATCATCCGCAGACAACCTCCTAATCTAACTTAATTTGCATTTAGATAGGCGCGAAAACTTACATTACGTTTGAAGTATGCTGTTGATATTTCAGTCTACTTTTGTTTATGGGTTAGGGTTGACCTTTGGCCTGACCTAAAAAGAATTAGTCAGTCTGTTTTGCATCCCCGAGTCTTTATGGTTTTATTCTCAATTATTACTAAGTGTTGATCAGACTTCATGATTTGTGTTCATTTCACTATCTTAAATGTATGATTCTTATGGAAGTGATCTTCTGTGCACAGTTTTCTGGTATCAATGGGGTTATGTACTATACACCTCAGATTCTTAATCAAGCAGGTGTGGGAGTTCTTTTATCAAATATGGGCATTAGTTCAGATTCTGCTTCATTCCTTATAAGTGGCCTCACAACTTTGTTGATGATTCGAGCATTGGTGTTGCCATGAGACTGATGGATATTGCAGGAAGAAGGTAATTTTTCTTCTTTGCTGAATAAGCCTGGACTATGTAGAAGTTCTCATGTTTACTAACTAAAAGATTTGGTTGCCAAATCTTGATGTCTGGCCTATCAATATATTCGTGCTTTCAGTTGTTCCTTTTCTATCTCTGTGCTCTGCGTCTTCGGTCTTCTATTGTCTTAGCATAATTGGATTTCCAATCTCTAAATACAAATGCTTTAGTTAATGATCTGCATGTTCAGATTCAGGAATTTATTCAAGATTTGTTTGTTAAATATTTGTTTCTTCATCGAAAATAGAAATTTAGTTGATATTCTGTCTATACGTTTATTGGATGTTAATGTACTTGATCTGGGTGAATTGGTAAAATTTTGAAGAGTACACAGTAGTCATTGAATTGAATTTTGATTAATGGGTGACGGTTTAGTGCTGCAAGAAGGGAACTCTATAAAAGCAACACCAAGAAACTAAACTTTAGATATTGAAATTAATGAATTTTACTCTTTGAATTTGAATGAAGAAATTTCATTTGTTGATAAGTTCTTTTTCTCAATCTTTTTAGTTTTTACATCAAAATTTGCAGATAAGCAGGTTAGATATGTTGAGGATATCACTACTCTGAACCAATGTTAACTTTTGGTACACTTTGTTAATGGATAATCTACTACTCTACTAGTCGTAACTTTTTGACAGATGTAGCCAAAATGGTTCAAGATTTAGTTAGCCTAATGTTGGTCAAATGTTCTCCAAAGCTGGAAATGTTCAAAACATTGAAGCACGCATGTTTATCATCACTAAGAATAAGTTATTGGTAAATTTATTGTCTCAATTGTGTTATTTCATCTCCAGGATGCTGCTGCTGGGTACACTGCCCGTCCTACTAGCCTCGCTCGTCATTCTAGTACTTGGAAAACATTATTCCCATGGGCTCTGTCTTCCATGCCATAATCTCAACTGTTTGCGTTGTCATCTACTTTTGCTGCTTTGTCATGGGCTTCGGGCCAATCCTAATATTCTTTGCTCAGAAATCTTTCCAACACGTGTTCGTGGTCTTTGCATTGCTATAACTGCTCTCACATTTTGGTTTGGGGACATTATAGTCACGTACTCACTTCCAGTTATGCTCACCTCCATTGGCCTTGCTGGTGTTTTTGGCTTCTATGCTGTTGTATGCGCAATATCATGGGTGTTTGTGTACTTGAAAGTTCCTGAAACAAAGGGATGCCCCTTGAAGTCATTACAGAGTTCTTTGCTGTTGGCGCGAAGCAATCTGCCATGGTGCCGAGACAAATTGACATGATGCAGAAGCTTGGTGTTTTAGACGAGAGAATACTGTCACCGACTATTTTTCTAGAAGCGGAGGTGCTCAGAGCTATATATGCATAAGAGATGGTGATTAATCGGGGAAGGAAGAAGAATAATCATCAACCAGTTTGGGATCAGAGTGGTGCTTGATTTATGAGCCGTCATCTTTTCATATTTATTTATACATTTATGTAGTGGGTTGGTTCTTTGCCTTGTCACTGTGGATAATTTCTTCATTATTCTAATAGATGTTAGTTCATTTAATTTTTGATTAAGGTAAGGTACCCATTTTTCTCGTTCCAAGTTTTGTCTTGTCCATCAGCTTAATCAACGGCTTACAGTTTGCTTATCGGTGGCTGCTGTGATTCGTCCGACTTCTGGAAACCACTTATATAATTATAATTGTGCAGTGAGTTTTCTAACAAAGAATAATTTTTGGGCAAAAATTGCTTCGGTATTGAAAGCATTAGGCTGTTAAATGCTTCTGGGTAAAGGATTATGAAAATTGAAAATCAGTTGATCAACTAATACTTTGATTCAAGTTTGTTTTAGAGATCAAATTGAAGATTGTTTAGGAGGTTGACTGAGCTTTGCCCCTCACTAAACTAAGCTAGCTAAGCTAGTTGACCATACTACTCCCTCCGTCCCAAATTAACTGCTCAGTTTTGACTTTTTTAAGTCAAATTGACTATTTTTAGAATTAATAATTAAGCATATATAAATTATATTTCAAAATTTATAAAATTAAGATTAGTAATAAATTGTATATACTTTCTTCTGGTTTAATTCTTCACCTATATTTTAGCAAAAATAGTAAAAAGATTAATTTTAAAAATGGTCAATTTGATTTTAAAAAGTCAAAATTGAACAATTAATTTGGGACGGAGGGAGTAATTTGGTTAATTTAAGCTTCGTCACATCTTTCTTTCTAACGTCACTTTTTAAACAAGAAATAAGGAGGTAAAGGTGTTTGACTACAAAAAATGCGACTTTTTTTATTATTCAATTTTATAATCTTATTCAATCTTTTATTATATATATATATATATATATATATATATATATATATATATAAATCGTCTTTCGCAATATATAAGAGTTCCTGATGAAATGAGGTAAGTGCTTTGAGACAGTAAATAAATTATTCAAAATTATATTATAAAATTGATGCACATAATTTAAACTTTGAAAATAACAAATCATACAGAAATTAGTACTATTTAGATAAAATCAAAAAAAATAGTAAGATTTATAATTTTAATAATTATATTGTCTAAATTATATAATTTTGAATTTAGAGATATTTCGTATTGAATTCAAAAGGTCAATATAAAAAAAAAAAAATACACTTTTTACACAAATTTTAAAAATAAAAAAATAAAAAAATGAGTAGACAGAAGAGAGGAGAGAGAGAATTAATTTTTATAGGTGAAAAAAATTGGAAAACACCTTTACATAATTCGTACATTTATAAGAAACAGTTGTGTTAAAAAAATATTTAGGGACACTTTAATAAAAGCATGACAAATAGGAAAGTAAGATTTATAATTTGATGTTTGATTGCATCTTAATATATCTGACCGTTTCAGTTTAATGCCTTTTAAGAGCACACATATTTGTATTAAGAGGTACTCTGAATAGTTAAGATATAATTATGAGTCTAAACTATTTAGATACCTTTTAATATAAAATATGAAGCTGTTAAAATATATTAAAAAATAAACTGTTAAGATATACAATCAACATCAAAGTCATTTTAAGCCCTTTGTCACTAATGATATGTGAACTTATCATAACTCTTATAATTTTTACATTTTTTTTTAATTATAATTCTGAATACGAGAGTTGATTTATAATTTTCCACATTAGTGTGAATTAAAAAAACAACACAAATATACACATTTTAAAGTGCTTCTAGTGAAAAAATAAATTCAAATCTAAAAAAAAAAATGAACTTTATGTTTTATTTCAAGAGCGAGAAGGAACTTTTAATTTGGATTAATTCATTTTCGAAAAATAACTGCAATGTCACTTTCACTCGAAAACAAAGTTTATAGGTTGACGCTGAGACTGGAGAGAAGTTTCAAAAGAGAAGAAGCTAAATTTAAAGAAAATAGTATATAAATCCAGTTAGTAGGAGAGAGAAAAAGGTTAATCAGATGGATGAAGAACAAGTAGTAGTAGTTGATAATCGGGATTTACTAGAGAAGAGGCCTGGTATCTTCATCATCGGATCTCCCAACGTCGGCAAAGAACAATCCTCTCCCGTATGTCTCTCTCTATTTGATTTGTATATTTTTCAATCTAAATCGATCTTATGAGTTCCGTTTCACTTTATGTAAAATTCTGTTTAATATAAATTATCTTACTCAAATTGATGTACCTGTGTATATTTTGATTGAATCAATTTGAAATTGTTTAATCGAAAATACACTAAGAAATCATCAGCAACATGTTTTGTTATCAATTTCCAAAAAAAAATTTGGGCCTGAGGATTTGTTTTTTGTATTTGAATTTTGTTTAGTAGCTGTAATTTGGAGCTAGTAGGCGAAGCTTGAATTTTTAATTAGGATATGTTGATTGGTTGAATTGAAGTGATTCCTGGTCTTTTACAGTATAAGATACTGATAATGGTCAGTTTTGTTGTGCTTAACATTTACCTTACCCAAAAGTTCATTGAACTTCTGTTAATCAGTTGTGGTTGTATCCTGCAATTTTGTCGAATCTCTAATTTCTCATTCCCTATCTATGTCGTGTCCTGCAGTGATGTTTTGTTTGGTTGTGAGTTTATTTCAATTATGGTCGGGGGAGGGGGATTTGTAGGGTGGGGGATCTGAGTAGCTTCATGGATGCCTTTCTGCATCTTGATGCCTAAGAAA